>JAQFVV010000078.1:5063593-5663593 GCA_028023455.1 Epiperipatus broadwayi | reverse complement strand
CTGTGATCTTTTTAATTTCCCAATACATGTGAACTTCTATTTTTATTTAAATCTTTCCTCAAATTTTAATTTTTTGTCGGTAATTTATTTATTATTTTTTCCTATACCTTTTTGGACACCATGCCATAATTTTCAAATTTCCAGCTAGTGTCCAGTATAATATTTGTTTGATAACCATTCCTAATACATCATCTATACATAGCATTTCAACCGTCTTATTCAAATGTAATTTATTGTAGTATATACAGTAAGTATTATTTTGAGAATTGGTATACTGCTTATGCATTTTCTTTGTTTTTCTTGCAAATGTTTACAAGTAATTCATTTCTGAAACCATCACTTTTTCTCCCATTCTTTTTCCAACATTCCTAAATCATTTCCATATGGAATGATACTTTTTTACTATTGAGTCAAATATTTTTCATTTATTGAAGATGATATATTTCGATGGAAAATATATTTATTTTTGTATTTTCTAAGCAGTTATTTTTTTTCCTTTTATAGTTTCTTCCGCTGTTCCCAATTATGTATTTTTCATTCTTATACAATTGAAATCCTCACATTTTTCTATCTTGTACATCTTGCAATATTATTCCACAATATTTTTTATGTATATTAAATTTATTTACAGGCCCATTTCCTGTATTCATCTATTAAAAAAAAAAGCTAAAAACATTATGAACCAGAACCATATTTAACTTTATTGAGTTCATTTGAAACATTTAATTTCATTTTATTTGTAGTTTTATTGACAAATATTTTTGAATATCTCAAAAACTGTTATTTTAATTGTACTAAATTGATTCAAAATATTTCTAAATTTAATATCTGAATATTGACTCATAAATCGAAAGATTTCGCGATGGTTAATGTTTAATAGAAATAGTGGACTTAATCAGAGAAGAATTTATTAGCTTCATGCTCCCAAATCAAAATGCTTTAGATTTGCCTATATAATTAAGAAAAATAGGTTAGCGATAAGAGGGGCCCCTTTTATCTTCATAAAGACGAATATTTTCGTATTCCAATAATTTAATAAATATACGTTGCATTATAGCGTTTTCAATAATCAATCATAATTATTTGTATGCAATACACACTTATTCATTGTTACACTTACAATAAAGAGTTAAAAAGATATCTTACCTCTGGCACATACTTTAATTTATTTTCTTCTTTTATACCTACAATATACTACTAATGATAAAATAAAATCCCTTATTGATACTGAAATAACAAAGTAATAAAAAATATATATATTATTTAAAAAAAAACCACAATAATAAAAACAATATTTTTTAATATTTGCTTTAAAATATTTAATAACTTGCTTTGCAATATAAAAATTAAAAACAGCAATATATATATAAAGTAGGGCTATTAATGGTTAATTGCTTAAAAAGTTATATGATATTTGAATACCTGAAATGATAATCGTAATATAATTTAGATCTACCATTGTCTAATTCTTTCACTTTTTCTATCACTGAATTAAAAAAAAAATACTAAATGGATGACATCAAAATGATGATGATAATAATAATAATAATAATAATAATAATAATAATAATAATAATAATAATAATAATAATAATAATTTTGCTTGTTCTTATTATGTAAATAAAATTGCAGTATTGAAAACACTTGTCATATGCTAAACGATAGATTCGATTTCACAATAGTTGATTCACACAATAAATAATAGGCACAGCATAAAGATGCACTTTATGTGATCCGGAGTAACTAACTACTTGAATAAGATTAGCGTTATAATTTTGAATAGATTTTTAATAGCATAGTAACTAGGATCTCCCCTTTCTTTCTGCATAGATTTTCAATACCATAGCAAATAGATCACACACACCCCTCCATTACATTTAATAATTTTTTTTTTATAATAAAAATATTTCCTTAAACTTTATTCCTTTTTGATACCCTCTCCTCGTCTTTATTTGCATTTTTTTGTTTAGAAATCCCAAATATTAAATTTATTTTTAACTTTATTAAAAAATAAAATTTAGCAGCTAACAATAAATAAACATTTGACAATTTTAATGTTTGTTTTTAAATCTAATTTTATTATTCATAATATTGACGATTTAAAGAATACTTATTTATTATTATATATGTATAATATATAAAATAATATAGAATGAATTTTACACAACATTATATCTGTTGTAAATAAGAGTACCAACTCTCCATGGGGATATTGGATGAGTATGCACTAAATAGGGATTTTATGCACAACCTTTCCTGCATCCATTGATTACAAAGACTTTGCACTGGGTCGTATTACTGAATGGAAAGTTTGGTACTTTTATTAACAGCATGTTTAAGTTTATGAAATGGTAATCATGTGATATATTTGTTGTATTTTAATGAAAGTGCAATTACATACTATTACCAGTAATATTAATGTATATTGATAATTAAAAATTGTATAAAAATATTCTTAAATCAAAATTCACAATATTTAAAATAAAACAAATTAATACATTATTATTATTATTATTATTATTATTATTATTATTATTATTATTATTATTATTATTATTATTATTATTATTATTATTATTATTATTATTATTATTATTATTATTATTATTATTATTATTATTATTATTATTATTAATGTAATACAAGAACGTAAGCCTATATAATTTTTATAATGAAGATACATTGCGGTCTAAAGGTACAATAAAATTTATTGAAATGGAACAAATATATATATATATATATATTTATAATTAGTTACATCCTTTTAAGAATATTCTTCTATAGAAAATGGGTTACAAAATTCGTAAATGTTATATATATATATATGATTTTACTTTTAGGTAGACATTTAAGTAATAATAGTGATATTTTGTCTTCACTATATATATATTCGCATACATAAAAATCAAATTATACACAGCGTTAAATAAAATGTAATAATTGAAACAATCTTCAATCTAGACCTACAAACATATATTATTACGTCAAACGTTATAGTCTTGGTACTTACTTTAAATTTAAAAAAAAGTATCATTATGGTAGAATTTAAAAAAAAATAGTGATATTATTTTGATATTCAAAATATAAACAAAATATACATTGTAAATCAAAAACTGATCTTCACTGTTTACTATTTTATTATTAAATATGTATTAATATATATGTCTCTTTTTAATTACCTCCTTCTACACTTACACTAAAATATATAAATGTAAAAAGTACCTTTTATGTTAATACTGGTTTGCTTTTTGAATAATTATTTGATTTTAAACTATTTATATGTCCCAATAGACTTTTTTTTATAAGAACATATCCAGATATTACGTCATTCATGCCCATATTTGACAAACGAAATGTAATTGAACTTAGGAGTAATTTTAGTAAAAAATAGGATTGGTAATAAACTATGACGAAACTTGCATCATTTATAAATAAATAAAAAAAAAAAGAAATACGAAATAATAAACATTAATGTTAATTAAAAGTAATATATTGTAATTAATTTCAGCAAATCTACCCAGGAAAAAAATGTGTTATTGGCTGACCACTGTAATTATATAATTAATTTAAAAGTAATTATTTATGTTAATTTATTCAAAGTTTAAATAATGATCTTAATCTCTACTGACAGTATTGCGAATATGAATTAATTCAACAAATATTAATTAAAATAGTACCCTTTATCGTTTATAATAACGCTAATACTATTTTTAAAAAAACAAAACCATATATTTAACCATATATAAGTAACCTATCAGATAAGTTATAGCTTAGAAAGTCATCCAGTTACTAGCCAAAAATTAAGATTTATAGCTATTATTAGTTAAAGCAGTGATTTTTATTATTTTTTCCGATTGGAACTTACGATTCCGTCATATTATTTGTATGATGGGACGACCTTTTAAAACAATTTTTTAAAATATAAGATTAGGTTGTTTTTTTTTTTTTTAAATTATATATAAGTTCATAATTAATTTAACTTCATGAACTATTGCGGATAAGTAGGAAAGGATACTAAGATTTAATTCAAAGTTTAAATTCTAATGAAATGAGTGTATACTTTTGTTTTAAAATACTTTTTTAGTATCATAACTGATATTTTCTATTCTTCTTAATTTTTAATATAATAATAAGATTAGAAAAGGAAAGATTTACACCAAAAAGCAAATAAATTTCAATTTTATCTTTATCTTACTTTTCTTTTTATTTATTTATTGTCATTTGAGGATTAATACAGTGGAGTTGAAGTTTCATAGATCATGGTCCTATGATTTTTTGATATGTGATCTTTTTATAAATGTCTAATTGGCAAAGCATTCGATTATTATTTTTAATTGATTTATTTCTTCTTTCTATTTTTTCTGTAAAAAGTTCATAAAATTCATTCAAGCTATCTTCAATTTTCTGTAAAAAAAGCCTTGGACCAAAGACATTTACACACCATAGGATAAAAACTTTTGATCTGGAGAATAAAACAAACAAGCAATTGGAAAGAATTATCATTTTAAGCAAATTTACTTCACAAATGCCTAATACGTTAGGTATTTCTTGTGTTAGGATATATATATATATATATAAAATACTAATCGATGTTATTTATTCAAAATAATATACATAAACTTATAAATAAATATTAAAAAATATAATAATTAAAATTTATTGAAAAGAACAAAAAATATAAATGTCACTTAGGAGCACTTTCACTATCCTTGTAGTCTTTGTCAACTAATACTTTGACAGGCCAACTTTCTCATAATTCTGGGATTGTAAAAAATATTGCAAACTGAAAGAAATAATAATAAAAGAAAAATCAAAGAAGCTATGTTATCTAAATACAAACAAGACTTAATCAATAAGCAGGCAGCAAACGTTAAGATCACGGAATTATGGGAAAGTTGACATTTCAGATAGCAATGTGCATCGGAAATATTTTCATCTATATATAATATTTAGATTAATTCCAACACTAGTTTATTGAGTACACAAATATATATTTATATAGACCATAAATTTAATAAATTTCACACATATATTTATACCTATATAAAAAGCACAGAATAGTCTCCATCCTTTAAAATTCATTTCTTTCTGTTTAAATGATGTTATTTATATTTGTATAAAATTACACATAATACATTTTTATAAATTGAAATATTATTTATAAAAATGATTTTTATATTTTTAAACTTCTGTTTTATGGACTTGTAGAAGATAAAAGACAGAATAAAAGTGAATTGCTTAAAATAAAATCAAGGTAATTTTAACCTAAATTGCAACTAAGATTTGACAAAAATGTATGCCACAAGAAAGTCAAATATTCAATCTTCAACAAATGGCGAAATGTCACATGACTTAATTTGTTATAGGATTAATATTATAATTTAAGCATATTTCTAAGGAAATACACCTCAAATAATTTTTTATTAAAATCTTTATATGTTTTATCTTATTCATTTTTCATCATTTTCTTAGTTTATATATTTGAAAATCAATCAGTATAGAAAGGAGAGAATTGTATTTCTAATCATATTAAACCTGTATCACATAACTGTTTTTATTTAATCATCTAAGTTATGAGCTTAGTTTATCTTCAATTGTTCAGTCGTTTAACTAAATGCTTTAAAGATATTTGTTTAGTAGTTATATGATGACATTTTATTTGCAATTATATATAATTATATTTTATTTGCAATTATATATTTCCATCATCTATTTGAATTATTAAATGTCTACTCTCTTTACAGTTATCTGAATAAATTCAACAGTTTTATTGTAAATTAATATAGCAATAGAATAAAATTTCTTTAAAAAAACTAATGTATTATTATTAACAATTAAATGTACTGAGAAAAATACAAATAAATATTGAATCTAAATATAAACTATAATTTTATTTGGGGTAATTCATTTTTAAAAAAAATTAATATCAATATATACCTACCACTTTATCTAAAGACATAAAATTAAAATGAAGAACTATAATAGAAAACAGATTTATTTATATTTATTTGTTATGTTAAAGCTGTTCCATATTAGTAGAATATCATCTAACTCTCTAAATCCAAAATTTATAAGTAGTTTTTCTCAATCTATATATTTTATCACAATCATCTTATCATTAATAAGTAACAATTATACTAGTATTTATTAATTTACTAATCTTTAATTAAATTTAAAGCATATATTAAGATTAAAATAGGCTAATAAAAATGATCATTTATAATAATCAATGCACTTGTCTAACCAATATTTTCATCTTAAAAATTGAATCATAGTAATATAATACCTATTAATCCCAACACTATATCAGTAAGACATATGTTGACAGGTAAGTGAGTCAACTAATAAAAATAGGTTCTGTCAAAAATGAAACATGAGGATGATTTGATCTATTCATATGTCTTTAATATCTGGTTTTTAATGTATGGAAATATTAAATAATCTTCAGATTTTCTAAGATATTTGGTATATTTTAGGAAAAAATAAAGATACCGAATGCTAAAGTATTAAATAATAGTTTGTAACATAATTATGGTCAGATAACACATTTGATGATTAAATACTCATCCAAAAAGATGAACACATATGAGGACAAGTATGGATTATATAAATAAAATTACAGATCCATGAAAGTAAAAGATATGGGTCAATTTATGAAGACGATTTCTGCCCAAAATATTATATTAGAAATCCTTTGTATTTTCTGGAATCTTTATCCGTTTGGTTTGAATATATGAGAGATTATATTTTTTTAGTACATTTAAAAAAATACCTTATATTATTTATCAATTGCCTGTTCAAATTTTGTTTTTGAATGCACCTATCTAATCTAAATACATTAAACTGTCTGATCAAAAGTGGTTTTAAATGATATTTTTTATTATTAATATATATTTTATGACTATTAACTGGCAGTCTTCTATTTTTTTTTTAACCTTTAAACACACTTTATGCTAGTAATCAATATTTAAGGCAATACATAGCTATAATATTGAAATAGTTTATTAGTCTGAAATTCAATGAATTTCATTAAACTATGCATGACACATAATTATTAATTATTTATTAAAATATATGAGCATAGTAGTTTTTTTATATTATTTTTGCTTTAAAATGTAATCTATTACAAAATTTTCCTTTTCAATTTTTAAATTAACATTATTTTATCTTGATAGAAAACTAAAGTTTCTGATAGTATCGAACTTGTAAATCATAAATTATATTATAGATATATGCAACTTTTTCCAAAAATTTGCTATGATGATTGTTTTGAATTTCCTTTGAAAATAATTTACAACAGAAAGTTTTTTTTTTTATTATTATTGTGGCTTGTTTTATATTTATCTCCTATATTGTCTTCTTTTCTAAATGAAATGCTTATTTCATTTTAGGTATTTCATTAATAATTTGTTATTGACAAAATACAAGATATTTGTGTAAATTTTTTTCTATATATTTTTATAATATACATTTTTAATTTTTACTTTAACTATTACATTTGCTTAATATAACTATTTTAATGAAAGTGATATGCTTTATTTAATCATACATAAACAAACTCAACATTGTATATTTATAAGTTATTTTAACTAATCTGTATTATATTTTTCAAATAAACTTATTAAACCCTATCCCTGATTTTTTAAATAAATATTAACAATATAATTTTGTCTTATTTATTATTTGTAAGTCTTATTGCTGATATTTTTATATTGATCATGTTATTTATTTAATATGTTTTGTTTTACTTTTTATTTTATTTTTATTATTTTGGTCAATAATCATTGACAAATATTACAATATATTAAAACTGTGATTAAATCTTATTTTAACTTCTGGATAAGCATACAAATGCCACACTTTTTACAGTAATTACATTTATAATCATAAAGATCGAACTCTATTCGAATACATAAACCATTATATATATATATACAATTTTTAAAGAAAATATTATCTCATTATTATTGACCATATTTCCACTCATTATTTTTCTGATTTCATTCCATTCGATTTCTTTTTTTAGAATTTTTTTTAATCTTTTAATAATTACATTTTTATTATAGTTATGAATTTATTATTTTATGTTTTACAGCTTATCCTTAATCTTTAATTTATGTGTATATAAACACAGAACACGTAATAAACAAATACTTTCTATTTCTATAATAAAAAAATACATTTAATAATTTCTGCATTTATTTTATTTATATTGCTTTATGAATAAAAAATCTTTCTATTTAATTTAATTTCCATATTAAATTATACGCAACTCGATATACATCCGGACATAAGAATTAATTCATTTTGATTCATTAACTAGATTAAAATTCTTGTCAATAAAAACAAATGACATTATTGTTATTTTATATTAAATAAATAATTACTAAATAAATATTATTTTATAGATGTTTATAAACATACAAATAAAAGTTTTTTTTTTTTAAATTTAAAAATACTAAAAGCCCTTTAAATGTATTAATTCAAAGTAACAAAGCCAGTCATTTTTGTAGGCAATAAATAGTAAATAAATAACAATGTAACTTATGTAAATGAAATAATATTTTCTGTAATCGAGAAATAGTTAATATATAAAAAGAAACAATCAAAATTATATTAATAGATTAAAAGACAAAACTGAAATACTTTACTTGAAAAAAAAAAAAACGTATACAGTAGTTTACTTAGATAAAAAAATATCTTAAAGTTTCTAATAAGATTTGTGTAAAAAAATATTGACACTCTTTTAAATTTATATTGATCTTAAAATTGTTAGGAAAATAAGTAATTTCAATGATAAATTCTACAAACATAACGCCTGTCTAATTTAATGTAGTCGTAAAAGACTAGTTTATGAAAGTCAAAGCTCGTGAATCGCAGCTCAAACTTGGTCACTTCTGTTCAAAATTCTTATGATTTTTTAAGCAATAAACTATTCAATTGTTATTATTTTTTACTTACGTTCATTATTTCGCAATATTTTTTATAACTGAATCTATCTATCTATCTATCTATCTATCTATCTATCTATCTATCTATCTATCTATCTATCTATCTATCTATCTATCTATCTATCTATCTATCTATCTATCTATCTATCTATCTATCTATCTACCTACCTACCTACCTACTTACCTATCTATCTATCTATCTATCTATCTATCTATCTATCTATCTATCTATCTATCTATCTATCTATCTATCTATCTATCTATCTATCTATCTATCTATCTATCTATCTATCTATCTATCTATCTATCTATCTATCTATCTATCTATCTATCTATCTATCTATCTATCTATCTATCTATCTATCTATCTATCTATCTATCTATCTATCTATCTATCTATCTATCTATCTATCTATCTATCTATCTATCTATCTATCTATCTATCTATCTATCTATCTATCTAAAGACCTTAGTGTTATCCAAATTTTGATCTATATTTCCGATATTATATTTCTAAATAAAATGTAAAATAGCTTTTAAATATATTGCTGCTTTCTAATACTGTACACATTATTTTTCAAATAACATGATTATAGATTAAAGCGTACTCATGCTATTTGCTACTGATTGACTACATATAACAGAATCACCTTCGACATGAATAATGTGAGACCAAAAATTCCTGCGGCTTTGTAAAATACAATATTGTTTCATCAAATGCTGGTACTGTTTCTAATACAAACTTTTTGTGTACCCTTCTTTTGAGACTTCAATCGCTTAATTTATTATAGAACCAACAAAGGCTTCAGGATGTTTTATATATATAATGAGAATAGGTTGTGTGCTTACTTTTGATTCTTTAACTATCTGCACAACATTTTCAATGCCAATTCTCTTTCTCCTTAAACTCAAAGTCATCAATTAAAAAAGGATTCCTAGTTTCAGGTTTGAAAGGCTAGCAGTCTTTGGTTGTTACTAGTCGGTCAGTTATAATTGATTTGAGTTAAACAGCAGTTTAGAGAGATAACAATTATGTGTTAGGCAACTGTATTTTGAGATCCTTTACTTACCAGGAAAGTAGAAGAGTCTTAAAAATGTAATATAAAATGATTTGTCTTACAAAATTGGCAACATTGTCACACCTACCAGATTACTCTTATAGTTAGTTGAAGTAACATCTATAGTAGTAATAAAATGCAGTCACTGGTAGTGCTAAAAGTAAGTATTATAAATCGATTTTTTCTAAATAAAAATACATACAATTTGTGAGCTTTATTAGCTACAAACTCTTTAAGATCAGAACGAAAGACTATATTAATGGGTAAGAAACTATCAAAATTTAGATGCAATTTTGCTGCTTTTAGTAAAATTTATTTCCCAGAGAAAGGAATTTCAATAGAACAGATGGATGGATACAAGTTTTATGAAAAATCAGATGAGTCAGTAAAAGGAAAGAAAACTTATTTTTTAGTGCATACCATTATTATAGCAAAACCATTATAGATAGCTTTTTTTTTGTTGGAGATTTTAATCCACTCTCGGTACAAATAGTATGATTTGGCTAAATGTTATTGGAAATATTTACACAGGAGTTGTAAATGCAAATTATTATTATTTTTTTTTTGTAATATGCAGATTGTCTATCACAAGTGCATTGTTTATGGAGATTATTAGACAGATTATAATTTAGTATCTACAAGATTAAAATGCTAGTTACAATAAAAAATAGACATTATATCAATTATATTGACAATAGAATTAATATCCTTTTTTAAAGAAGAAACTAGTATAATATTAAATTTCAACTTTTCTTAATTATTAAAATTACTAATTACAATCGTCAGGACTGTTATTATACTGAAGCATGGAATTATTTTTAACAATGTGTTGTGAATAACTTAATTCTTTCATGAGTGCACTAAAAACAGAATCATGATTTCTCTGACAATGGTCTTATTATCAGTGACTTCATTAAAATGAAATGTGACATTTCCCTTTAGGCAGAGTAATTCTGTAAATGCGGAAATTTATAATAAATATTTTCATGTGAGGAGAGAAGTTTGCCGATGCCAGACAAGAAGATTGAAAAATGAATGATAGATTACAACTGCAAAGAAGTTATAGATATTTGTGGATTGAGATAATTGCATATTTTGTATTTATGGACCTGAAAAAAACAGTATCACATTCATACTAAGTCTGGCAATAAAACACTTATATTTTAAATATGTGGAAGAGGTATTTTGATCACTTTTGAATAATGATACAAATATTGAGATAACTTTTAATGACACACTTATTGACATCAAACATTCTTTGTAATCTTTAAAAAAGAAAAGTGCATTTCCTGATAATATTCTTGTAGAAGTTTTAAAAATATGATAATAAAATATTAGCTCATAAATATTGGAATGTTATAGAAATATATGAACTCATGCTGTTGTTATATATAATAATAAGAAAAGTTCTATTATTCCAATTTTTAAAACTAAATGGTATAGATAACATTGGAACAATTGCCATTTAATATCATTATTATCCACTATAAAGATGTTTTCAAGTATTTCATTGTATATGTTGCTTCCAGTCAAAAGTTGAATGATTTATCAGAGACTCACATTGGTTTTAAAAAGAATTAAGAAGCATGGGATAGGTTATTGCATATAAAGTGTCACAAACAAAGAAGTGACTTAATATTGATTTTAGTGTTTGGTTAATATATTTGTTTCAATAAAGACACAGGTCTATGGGATTGCATGAAATTAATTGGTCATCCATTATACTTTATTAATATTATTCAGCTTCTACATAATTGAATGAGAGGAAGTATTATTAATATATAAAAAATCTGGATCATATGAAGTACTAAACATCACATGATCACCATCTCTTATGTTAACACATAACTGTTATTAAACAGGCAAAACTCTCCATACAGTAATGCCACCCTGTATCCTAAGATCTAAGTGCAGTCCTCTCAGATCCAAGGCTCCTCACTGATGAAGGCCATAAGCCAGAAACTAGTCTGGGGATATTGGATGAGTAGGTACTAGATGAGCATTTTATGCATAAGCCTTCTGGCTATCCTTTGATTACTCTGGTTGGCGCAGGGTGGCACTACTGTATGGAGAGTTTTGCGTGTTATCATATGAAGTAAATAAATGAGTATATTTGCTCCAACATTGTTTCCAAAACTTATTCAATTGGCATCTAAAATTTTTCATAGACATTTTAATAGTAATGTTAGCAATTAAGCCAATGCACATGCACTTTAAAGATAAATTATAAATGAATACTCATTTTTTCCATGTGCATTGGCTTAATCACTAATATTACTATTACATAAAAAACATAGCGCTATATAAAATAATATCTCATTATAGACATCTTAAGAAATAATTAGCAAAATGAGATATAGATTAGAAGGTAAAATTTTTTATTTTCAGTGGATTAAGAGTAAAAGCAAGAATTTATTTTATTGGACTAAAAAATATACTAATAATTTTACTATTTCTGACAGTTCAAAAGAGATTTACAGTATTGTACTTAATAACCTGAATGTACCCTATGAAGACATTGGTTTCCTAATTAATGTATAAAAGTCATGTTCATTAGCAGAGAGTGATGGAAGAAAAATTCTCATCAACATTTAGCTTGTATTGTTCTCAGTTTGAAAATGTAAACTAATTTAAAATATTGGTATTTTTTCTAAGTAGAAAAGAGGCTTGGATATTAAGATAGAATATAAACTACAATGTGTTGCCATTAAAAGATATAGTATTTCATCATAACTATTGCAAGTATGTTTATTGTATAATTGTATTTAATGCATTGTCTGCAAATGAGACCTGGACATCCTATTGGACAATAGAAAGGCATTAGAAAAAAGTCATTTGAGGAAAGGCTGTAAAATTTTGAAAACATAATTGCAAGATGATAAAAGCAATCATTATGTTCTTCAACTTCTTTGATGGGTACTATTAAGTCCACTACTGTAAAATTCCACTTTCATTGAATTAAACATGTTAAATAAATACACAAAACAAGGTTTCTTAAAAGGATTTCTTGATGGTGAACTTGAACATGAGTTTTTTTTTGGAAAAAGTAGATCCCATCTATGTCACAGACATTGTAAAAAATTGCAATAAAAATTGTTCTATTTGTAGATCATTTTTATTATGAAAGTATTGGATACTTACAATTTACATATGGTGTTGAATTATTTCAGAAAAACAAGCTTCTTCTAAAAAAATAACAATAAAATAATCCACTATATGGAGAATTATAGATGCTTCTTATTTGAAACATATTTGTAGTACCTTTATTGCATGTAATTGTGCTTCACAGATTGGTTGTATAACCATGAAAATATTTTTTTCTCTTTCTTTTCCTTTTTTTTTGGTTTTTGGAGTCAGACTGACCAAACTCATTAATGAGTGACTATTAATTAGTATAAAAAATAAAGAACCTTGCTAATTTGCTCTAATAAGTTTTATTGATAAATGCCAGCCAAACAAAGCATTTAAAAAAATCTATCTTGAAAATGACTCTTTAGCCTCAGACTATGGTTTCATGCTTTGACACTCCACAGTGAGGCGCTAGAATAGCTTCAGACACTAGATCTAAAAATGTGGGATGGCAAGTTGGCTAGACTGTTTTCTTTTATAATATGATAAGGCACCTCAAAGTATTGGATCCACAAATATTCGGTCATTATGCTAACACCGATACTTTATATTAGATCCCTCTTTTAAAAAGCTCAAGCCTATAAATATTTATATCTAATGTTATGTTCTAACTAAACGTATCTCATAAATTAAATAACTTTTTATGTGTCGCGTAACGACTCTTTATATATAATTTAAAAAAATAATCCCATATACGTTAGTCATGCAAATAAAGTAAATAAATCTTTATTAAAAATTATTTTCTTATACATTAAATTTATGATAGCTTGGTCGGTTAGTTAACCGACAATTATGTAACCCATCCTGAGATCAGTCAAGGTTGTGTTTTTGTTTGTAATTCGGGCGAATCATTATAAATTATACACTTTATAAATGCACTAGATTAATCATTGAAATGTCATTATGCCGCATTAAAATTATTCATAACTTATTTGTAAATACTTATGCTCAAGTGCGAGTTAGCACAATACAACTTATTTGTAATACAGGCTAATTACCATTTAACATAATTCAAATGTACATATTTTTTTATTTCTATTTGTTTGTTATTAAATATAATTTTGAAACTAAACATTTGATCATTGCTCATTCTTTAGTTAATTGATTTAGTTAAATTTTAAATGCCATGATTTGTGGAATGATGTAAGATCCAATTAAAGTTAAGCACAAGCACTTGTCTGTTTTAAAATGTATATACACATTTGTCATGATTTTCCCTAGTCTCTTTGTTTCTCCGATGTGCGATGTCGGCCAGTGATAAATTAAATATTCTAGTATCATCAGATTTGCTGCTCATAAGTAATTGATCCTGGAATCTGGGCATACAGAGCAGAGTCCATGATTGTTCCTGACTTATGTATCTTGCACATGAGTGGACTCGAGGTACTTTTGCCTAGATGCTAGATCTTGTTATGTGGATAGGCAATTTCGACCAGTACAGTAGATAACAAGTGTTATTTACAAATTAAGATTAGTTAAAATAATGTACACATTAGACTTTAAAAGAAAATAATTGTCATTTACTTTTTTCTGACAAATATTACCATTTGTTTAGGGTAATAATAGTCTTGTTTCATAAGCTATCATTTAAATAATCCTATTTCTTCATTCCACCTGAAGATATTCAAAGTATCATTCAAACATGTTCCAGATTATATCTAATTAACTATTAGTAATGTTCTTTCTTTTTTACTCACAAAGAATAAGTAGTTGCCCTGAGAGACTTGAATGAAGTAATATTCCAATCTGGCTAAAAGAAAAGAAAAAAACTGCTTTTTTATATTAAAACTTTCTTTTTTAAATGTCATTTTACTTTTTTTTAAAAATAAATGTGCAAATCATTTTTCTTAGAAGAAAAACAATATTTTTTTTCATATGTCATAGCATCTGCCAGGACGCAAACCCACACCCATCTGCAACCAACTACTTGCCTGCATGGCGGCTGCGATACCTCTCGGCTAACAATGCAAGACAACAATACTTTTTTTTATTGAAATGAATAATAGATTGTTCATTTCAAATTCTCAAACTTGAAAACAAAAAAAAAAAAAAAAAAAAACAAACAAGAAAAAATGACTGTACTTATTAAAAGTTCTTTTTGGATATCCATTGAACATTTTATAAGCTAGTTATTCAGCTATTCTTTGATGACATAAGATTGTTAAGGTATAATTTGGTAATAAATTCTATCTAGAGGCTTTTTTATTCATTGCAACTGTGGAGATGAAGCAATTGGTGTTGGGAAAAATTGGGTTTTATTTCTTTCCAGTTGTAAGTAAATTTGATAATCAGTATATCTGTTGTTGGGCATAATTCTGTAGAAATTCAATACATCTGTACAACACATAGTTTCAATGTTTGCTTTATGCTGTTGGTTTTTTTTTTTCATTAAAAAAGCATGAGAGGTAAGTATTCATTTAGTTTTTGTGTTATCAGTGATTCAATTTCATTTTTAGGATAAATTAAATGTTTCTCTACTTTTATTTCTACTTGTTTATCCAGTTGTGAAATTATTATTTAATCCCATCTAACATGTGTTGAGAACCTTTGTACATATCACCAAGGTTATGGTTATTTAGTTTTAAAGCTTTTGTTATTTCAATTTCTTTAGTAGGTTTACTTCATTATTACCTCCAAGTGTTAATTCAACTGGTTTATTGTCTGTTATTTTCTTTTTATTTGAACATGTTTGTATTCATTTTGTGCATTTTCCTCTAATAGTAAGTTCACATTCATTTAAAAGCTTACTCAATATTTTTTGTTTATTCTTTTGACTTTAGAAACAGTTTAGCTTGCTTATCATTCATGATTTGATCTTTTGTTTCTTCTTGAAGTTATATTTGCTCATTTTATGCCATTATTTGTTTTAGATCATCTACTTTTTACTCAGTTTTAAATGGTTTGCAAGAATTATTCATCTATTTTTGCCTCTTTAATTCTATCTGTTTTTGATTATTTTCAAACCTTGATTCCATCTGTTTTTGAATATCTTTAAACCTCAATTTCATCTGCTTTTGCTTATGTTCCATACATTTATGATTATATTCTATAGTTTGGTTTATTTTTTTTTATTATTTTCAATTCCATTTGTCTAAATAATGTGCTAATTATCTGCATCATGTCTAAATGTGATGATGTTGCAGTATTTTTATGCAATTTTATTTCTTTACTAATGTCTTTATGCTTTATTTGATTGTATGAATATTTATTTGAATAGACCTTGTCAATATCCAAACTTTTTAAGTTATCTTCTGCATAGATATCTTTATAAGTATTTGCTTCCATTATTTCCTGAGGTCCTTCATCCATTTTATTTTCATTCTCCATTTTAATAATTATCAAATTTTTTAAGTGCAATAAACTTATTATATGTAATACAATTATGACTGAATATACCTCCAGTAGTGCTATATCACTCCCTGGAACATTGTGGAACACCATATAAACTTGTATGTCTTCTTTATGGTATAATTTGATTCATTTTTTTCACTTTTTTTGTTTTACAATATAATTTTAATATAGAGGAAAAAAGTTGTCTAGTCAATCATATCATTTATATTACTCAGGTAAATGGAAGTTTATAATAAACATATTCATACCCATACACCATGTAAACAAAAATTTACAACAGAAGGTATTACTATATAATGGTCAGAGTTACAATAGTTCATTCATTTACATTTTCTCTATTTATTTATTTACATTACATGGGCACAATCTGGCTTTAAGCACCAGGGCATAAATCATATATGTATAAATAAATTATATTTTATTCAATGGAATAATGCTATCATTACACAGTTCCATTTGTAATGTCAGGCTAAATCACAGAAAATATAAGTTATTTCTCATAAATGATGATAGACTATGTAATCTTACATAAGCAAAGTAGTAAACATCACATGATCAGCATTTTTTTTTTGGTATTACTGTATGAAAAGTTTTGCCTGTTTTAATAAACACAGTTACATAATGTAAGAATAATATATTTAAAGTATTTTTATTACCTGGTGTACAATTTATTTTCTTTAATATAATTAACAAATCATATAACAATAATTTATTTACAAAATATAATCACTAATTAAACAGGCAAAACTCTCCATGCAGTAGTGTCATTCTGTACCAACCAGAGTAATCAATGGATGCCATAAGGCTAGTGCATAAAATCCCTATTTAGTGCCTACTCATCCAATATCCCCAGACTAATTGATATGCAATTTATTTTTTTAACAAAGTCCTTTAATCTTGATACATCATCATAAAATTAATTTATTCACAGATAATATAACACATTTGCCATACCTTGAATTGTCTTTAATAACATTAAATATAATTCTACCCATCTATAAATATAAACATTTATTTGACTCATATGTCTCTGAGACACTTACACATATGTATGTTCTGTATGGTATAAACATCAATGCTATCTTTATCATAATAATCATAAGGAATGATCTTTTATATCATAATCCCAAACATAATAACTTATATAATAGTAACAATAAAATATGGCCTTTTCATTCTAACCAATGAAATAAAGTGATCGGAAATTAAAATATCAATATTAGAAATCATAAAGTAATCACATGACTTAGAATATAAATAACAGAACCTAACTTTGGCAGACACACTGGGTGTTGCATTCACATTGTTATTTATTGTTACTGGAATTTATTTAATCATTTTCATTTATAATAAGAAAGGAATATAAATGATAATTAACAAATTAAAAAGACTTTTGAGAAATTATATTTCTCATAATCATAGTCCTTTATGACTCATTCATAGGAATCATTACATATGCATAATATGCAAACTTTATACAAATGAGTCAATTAGCCCTTCTATTGGATATAGCAAAACATGATTCTTTGTGATTAATGTCGGAGGAGTCTTCCACTATGAAGTAAGCCTGCTTTACCTTACATTTAATATCATGCCTCTCAGTATAAACCAATTTTGAACAGTAGGTTTAACTCATGTCTGGCTACTTTTTAATGTTGTGCAAATATTGAACTCCATTCTGGGTTGATATGTGACGTATTATACCTATACATCAGCTGTGACAACCTAATAGTTATAATGGCTTTGGTTTCACCATAGTATGAGCTTTTACATCCTTTGTGAGGGCACACAATGTTATACATGGACTGTGGGGTTTGATCTGTAACTATGGTGTCTTTAGTGTTGTTAATAAGCCTATTATTTGAAAGAGGTGTGTGAAATCTCAAATAAAATTCCATAGAAAAAATCCTGTAGAATGTCTTTTGCAAAGAGGGCACGTAAAGTAATGACAGCCAAGATTTCTCATCTCTAACTCTCTGTGTTCCTATATTATTAATAAAATATCTAATCTTATTATAAACTGTACTGTGATTATATCCTGCTTTATTTTTTTTCAAAATAATTTAATTATTGTTAGTAAATAAAAAGAAATTAATGGGTTGCTAGGAAACTAACTTAATGCGACAATTTTTAAATTAAGACGTTTAGTGCACAAGATTTATATTGCAGTAAATATTATGGTAAAACTAACTTTTTATTATATTATGATTAAATTTATACTATTTAAATTTTGCACTTTATGAATTTTAAAAGATAGCATTGCTCTATTTTGACAATGTAAGAACAATTATTAATTTTCGACTCTTATTTCAAGTTTATTTGATGTTCAAGTTTACTTAAACACATTTTTAACTTTTTCAATAGTACTGATGCATTTTAAAATTATTTAATTGCTTCATAATTTTTTTTCTTAAGATACTCATATTTCAAAAATAATGTTATTTGTGATTAATTTATTTTTAATGAAGAACATTAAATTTTCCTTAATAATAACTTATCTTCCAATTTAAATGTCTCATATAAAAATTATACATATTTTGAAAAGAAAAATATTTGAATTTTAAAATTATATTATATGGATATACACTTATTTATGCTGTTATTTTAAGAAAACATTTCTTATTATTTAATAGTAGCATATAAGAGAATTTTGACTGTATATGTCTATTTTATGTTGAGGTTAGAAATGTATTTCCTCGGCTCCATTGAAAGATAGCAATTGTTTTATATTATTCCAGAAGTTTTATAAAATACCATTAAATGTGTCAATATAGTATTTACAAATTATAAATGGAAAGGTGAATATTTTTAATATTATTATATTCAGTAAAATTTAACATGAATTTTTCTGCATTAATAGAGAAAACCTCTCACTCATTCTGTCATCATCACTGAGATTCTAAAAACTTCTTTAATAAAAATTAAAAGTAATATTTACAAACAATTGTTTCTCATGCATATTATTATTGTTTAATAAAATGCTTTCAAGGATAAAAAGATAAAAATGATGATTATTAAAACAGGCAAAACTCTCCATTCAGTAGTCCCACCCAATGTAAGCCAGAGTTCTCAATAGATAGAAGGTTTGTGCATAATATCCCTATCTAGTGCCTACTCAGGCAATATCCCCAGACTAGTTTCTAGTTTGAGGCACTACTGTATAGAGAGGTTTTCCTGTTTTAATAACAGTTATAAACAAGCATAAAAATGGTGATCAATGGAAATTTTTTTAAAATAAATGACTATACCTACACATTTCTGCTAGCATAGTTTTAAATATTTTCTAATTAAGTATAAGTGTGAAGTATTATTTATATTATCTAATTATGTTACATTCTTGTGTGTGGAATATCTTCATTGTCTATGGGATTTTTATTTGCTTTATTAACAGAAGAATGACTTTTAT
This sequence comes from Epiperipatus broadwayi, assembly GCA_028023455.1. Classification (NCBI taxonomy): domain Eukaryota; kingdom Metazoa; phylum Onychophora; class Udeonychophora; order Euonychophora; family Peripatidae; genus Epiperipatus; species Epiperipatus broadwayi. The sequence continues at coordinate 5,643,698 of JAQFVV010000078.1, read as the reverse complement.
TTTTCTTTATAGAAGGTAAAAAGGTTAACATTTAAGTTTTAATATTTATATATTTTTCTTATAATGTGATTATTATTTTATATGCATGTCATTTGAGTATAAATTTTTTATCCTATTTTTATAAACAGTTCTGTCAAAGTTCTAAAGATATTATTGTTTATTAATAATCTATTTTGAAAATGCTATGCATTGCCCTTCTTATGAATTTTTTGTTTATTAAAAGTGTACCATTATACTAATTAAAATACAACTGTGTGTATATTTTTGGCTTATTTTATTGCTTATTTTACTGCCTAATTTTACTAAACTAGATTTAGCATTAATTATTTATTTATCATTTTTTCACAGCTGTTGGTTATTGTGTTTGTTTAAGAAATGGAGCTTATTCTCTCTCTTATTTTCTAAGAATGTTTATTTTAACAGTATAGTTTTGGAGATTGTTTCATAGAGTCTCTTTATATTATTATGATATTTTGAAAAGTATTTTATCACGTTTTATATTATTAAGTTATGTAGTGCTTTTTTAAGGCAAACAGTCATTATTATGCCACAATAGTTCATCCTCATTGCTTCACAACTAGAGATTAAGTTCTAATTCATTTATTTACTACCCTTAAAACAAGGTGCATTAATCTGTGATGTCATGAAATCAAACTTTTACTTTATTTTACTTTTTTTTTCCAAATGTAATTATTGTTATTGGTAGTATATATTGTAAAAAGTCAGGGGTAATATCTTACCATGAATTTATCCTGGCAATTAATATGTTTTAACTTCATTGTAGTTTTTAAAAAGTGTATATTGAATTTGTTCAAATTTTGAATTATGTTCAAAATCTGTTAATATTTCGAAACAAGTTCTAATTTAAATTCATTGGAATGTTTAAGAATATTAGGGATATTTATTGTGAATGTTGTTTTTCTTAATAATAATTTTTTTGTCTTTAGTTTTGTGTTAAGGTGTATATTATATCTTATTAATTGAGAATCATTTCCTGTGTTGAATTTATTAAAAAAATTACATACTTAATATATATATATTTTCTAATAGTAAAAATATAATCCAATTCTGTATTACCTTTATTTGAATGTTTCTATATATATATATATTGCCAGGCACGTTTGATGTGGTCAAGCACAAGATAAGGTCAGATAAATTAATGGTCGAAAATACATAAAAAAGCCATTAAATGGGGGGTGGGTATACTATTTATATAATTAAAATTTGTTATAAATTAAGAGAGAGAACTGTGGCAATAATATAAACTCACACACACACATATATTTAAAGCCAATGTTTAAAGGCTTAGAAATATGTATTTGCAATTTTGATTTTTGTTTTTTTATTTTTTTTTTTAAAGAAAAAGATAACTCCAAAGTGTATTTATAATTTTAAATATTTGTGTTTGTTGAAAAAACAGCATTTATTTAAAAAATTGGTATTCTCTATTTATATTTTTGAGTGTTTACAAAATCTAAAAAGGAAAATTTTAAATATTATTGTTAATTAAAAATATTTAAGAATAATTTCAAAATCGAAGTTTTTGTGATCATTTTTCTCTTCAGTTGCATTTGAGCAAGTCATTGTCTTAAATTTAAGAAAAGCCTAAAGGCATTCTGGCTTCCTGTCCACGCTAAAATAATTTTAACAGGACAAAAGAGTTTAATTAGACTAGCGATAATACGTGGAGAGAGGAATGTTCAAGTTATATGAAACAATTGTTTGTTAAAACAGAAAAAAAACTTCAATTATGATAATGTAATTAATTAAAAGTAAAAAGTTGTTATCATTTCTTAATTGTGATCTGAATGGAGATATAAAAAAATAAGTAAAAACTAATTGGAAATCAAATTCTTAAAACAATTAGTCAAACCAATTCAATGAGATTTAATTAATTTTTATGTATGGAGGTGGGATATCTGTTCTGAAATTGCGAGAGGGAGTTGACTTTTGCTTTTCAAAGAAGGCAGTTCACCTTTGCTTTTCAAAGAAGGCAGTCTAACTTTTTTTTGTCAAAGAGAGCAGTTCACATTTGAAAATCTTATTGGGAAGCGTATGCTATTCTGAAACACGCAAAGTCATGCAACTCTTTTAATCATGATGATTCTAATACCTTGTAAGCCACAAGATTTACTCTAATAAAAAAGAAAAAAAAATTAATATTCATTCTGTCATTCTAAGTCAATGGACATTAATCCAGGCCATCAATGAAATAACCTAGCAGTTAACCAGTCAGTTGATTCTGATGGAAGCATAACTACAACATGCCATTGAAGCTTGCAGTTAACCTAGGATTCTTAAACCAATAAAGGATGATTTATATCATTTAATATTCTGTTGAATATCCATTCTCCAACTTAAAGTTGCCCAATAAGCATTTGCTTGCAGATAAAATGATCATGGGATAGAAGCCGACTTCAGCGCATCCATCCAGCTCCTCTCCCGCCATCTCACAAGAATGTAAATGCCAAGATTCAAACACCAAGTGATAGTCAAATCATGAACTTGTGCTGCAGTCAGGTCCAGCCCTTGTTGCCATAGATGAACGTATAGTATAGCCCACTCAAAATCCATACAAGAATGAAGCTTATAGACTTTTATCGGGTACACTATTTTTTGTGTTTATTTTATTTTAAATTTAATACCCATTTCATAAATATATATTTCATGTACCTACATACATAAACAGACCTTTATATAACTTGTTAATTTTTCTTTATTTGTGTAATGCATATGTGTGAGTTTACTTATAACCCACAGATCACTATCTCTCATTTATAATTATTTCATACATTTTATGATTTAAGAAAAAAAAAATTCTTTCATTTAATTTAATTATTGCTCTATTAAGTATTTCTTTATGATTAGTTTTGTTTTATTAATATTATTTGTGTAGTGTATAATATTCGTTTGTATATTTATTCAATCTGGGGATATTAATTTTGTATTTATGTTATAAATGGTAGGGGGTATTGGTTTAATAAAAGATTTTATAATTTAAAGCGACTACTGCCATATATTCCATATTTTTTTTCATCATTTACTTTCTCTAACCCCATATTAGTTAGTTATGCAAGTTTTCTGAGCCCCAATTCTTTTAACTGAGTATAAGAGTACGCTGAACTAGCAAATGGGATACCTTCTTATCGAAACCTAAATCTTTATTTTCACAAGAATACTTATTTATTATTTTTTTATGAATAATTATTTATTGGCACACATGCCCTAATATCATTTGAACTTGCATATCCTTTCAGGAGGAGAGTTAAATTTCCTTCTGGGAGTGGTGCGAGGGGTTGATTTAGAGTCATCCCCCAAAGGTATGTAAGAGTCAACCTTTCCATAAGTATCTTCTGTGTCCGTAACACTGTTACTTTAAAGTTTTGAATTTCTTCTTACTCTGGCATGTCACCATATTTTCCCTCATGTTTGGTTTATGCGCATGCTCATATTAATGGAGTAAATGTTAACCGGTATAGAATCAAAATTTTTGGTGCCTAACATGTAAGCCTTACTTAACGTGGCCAGTATAGGAAAAACACGGCCACTAAATGTAACAAAAGAAAATAAAAAATCTTGCAAAATCTCAAAAATATTGGGAATGATTTTTTTATATAGAGATTATTAAAAAAAGAGAAAAAAATTATGATTGAGAAACTTAATAAATAAAATTCTAAACTTTGTTTTGTTTTTGAAGTGACAATTGTCACTACAGTAGTACTCATTTAGATTATATTACCGTGTGTGCATATTTAAAAAAGTTTACGGTTGAGAATTTTTATAAATATTCTAAATTTTGTTTTGCTTTTTTGAAGTGATGTTTGTCACCACGATAATACTGATTAAGTTTATTTTGTCATATATGTGTATTTAATAAAAATAAAAGGCAGTATAAAAGTATAAACTGTGCATTTAATAAAAATAAACAGCAGTATATAGGTATAATCAAATCTTAATATATAAGAATTTCAAACTTTATTTTGTTTTTGAAGTGACCTTCATCACTACAATTGATTTAGATTATTTTAGCTATGTATAAATATTTATAGTAGAAATAAATTAATTAAAAAAGTTAAATGAATAAAGCAATTGTAGAAAGAAATAGACTGCAGTATATTAGCATAAACTACATATTGTATAAAAACGTGGTGAATCTTAATAAATAATAATTGTAAAAACTGTATTTTGTTTTTGAAGCAACCTTTCATCACTACATTAATATTGATTTAGATTGTTTTAGCTATATATAAGTGGTTATAGTAAAAATAAATGATAGTATACAAGCGTGAACTAGTATACAAGCATAAACTATGTATTGTATAAAAACAAGCGGCAGCACAAATAAAGATTTTTTTGTAAAAAGAGAAAAGAGAAAGTAGATCTTTATTGAATAAAGTAGAATTGTGAAATTGCATGATAGGGAATTTAGTTTTTGATGGCACGAAACAGTTAGAAATTGTAATACTATTCGTGATCAATTTCTTTTCATTTTGTTTTGAAAACAATTTCAACATGTGCACAATTTAATGTTAGCTTGGTTTTTATATGTTTTTATTGGTGTTTAAAGGGCGATCTTAGAATAATTTTGTTATTTATAGTAAATAAATGAATGAGAGAAATGTAACTTGGAAGGGAGAAATAAATGATGGTAGGAATAAGGGAAGCTCGGTACGGCACACACTGAATAATTTTATAAAAATAAGTAAATAAAGAGAATTAAGTTAAACAAAGTAGTGTTAAACCATAGTCTTAAGAGTTAATCAAATAAAATATAGTTAAAGTTGTGTAACAAAGCAAATTTTAATCAATTGAAAATAATACTATATATGTGGACAAGATCACAGTCCAGAAAGCAAAAGCAAAAAAACATAGATATGAGTGAAAAGCACGATGAAATAATTGGGGAAATGGCAGAAGAAAGCCAGCCTCAAAGATCTGAAAGCAGAATAGAGGAAGCAATGGAGCCTCAAAGTGAAGGAAAACCCATGGGGGAAAATGAAAACAATGAAAATTATGGAGATGTTTGTAAATACTATAAGGCTAGAAATCAGTCAGATGTCAAAGGAGATAGCTAAAAAGTTTGATGGCTTTAGGGAAGAAATATCCTTAGGGATTGAAACAAGGTGTCAAGGTGTAGAAAAAAAATGTAGTGGCCTCCATCAGATTAATAGCAATAGGTTGGAAGAAATCCAAAAAAGGCAGCACGTAATGGAAGCAGATTGCAAGAGAATACAAGAAATAGACGAAAGGGTTGAAGAAACAGTGAAAGATTATAGTAATGAAATAGTGAAGCTAGAAATGTGGGTAACTGAGAATGACAAGCGAATAGAGAATCTGTGCCAGATAGTGGCTCAAATCAAAAAAGAGTTGATAGAAAAACAAGATATCAATATGATAAAAGAACAGAAAATGATAATGGAACAAACGGTGGAGGATATAAATATAGTTAGAAAAAAAATAATGACAGGGGATAATATAACATGGATGAAAATAGTTGAAGGGTATGAGGATAGTAGTGAGTTAGCAAAAGTAAATCAGGAACCGCATAGTGGGGATGGAAAAGTAAGACCTATGCAGCAAGAATTTGGAGAGGCTAAGATAGTAGAGGGATGTCAGTTATATCAATCTAACATCAATCAGTTTTTAAAGATTAGAATTTTTGAGGGGCAAGTTGGAGAAGCTCCATTGGAGCATATAAATAGCTTGGAAAAGTATTTCAGTGCTAACAGAATGGTAGAAAAAGATAAACTAACCATTGCAAGTAACCACCTACAGGGTAATGCTCACTCATGGTGGAAATCTTTGTTCTACCAACCACCAACCTTTGAGGGTTATAAAGAAGTGATAGTAAGAAATTTCTAGAGCAAAGAGCACCAGGAGACCATCTTATACCAGATTATGCAAGAGAAGTATAGGACTAATGGGGGGGGGAGCTATCTAAAATTTTTCCGAAGACAAGTGGCTAAGCTAAGAAAGCTCAATGCATGCCACACATCGGAAGGCCAGATCATAAGGATAATATGCCACAACCTACTTTTTAGAATTGAGCAAATGCTTTCTCACGGCCAATACAAATTCGATAGTCAGTGGCTGAACTACTGAGTACAGTGGATATGAGCCAACAGGGCCATCCACCAGATAGAACCCATGAAAATGTTGGCCTCAATGCCATGGGCTGGGGGAAACAAATGTGCAGATGAACGCAAACCTTGGTATAATGACAAGTATTCCACAAATCTTAAGTGAATGACAGACAATGATACTGTGGAAAAGAAAATTGATGAACTAGTATATAAAGGAAAAGGAAAGCGGGCTAGATCACCTTCACCTCAGTTTGTGTGTAGTAAAAATAGCAGGTAGGCTTTTATAATAAATGGTCATGTCGTTTGAGGGTCAGATGTGTGGACTTTGGTTTTCTGAGTGTTGTGTGTAGGTCAGTCTGCTTTCTGTGTTCTGGGGTTAGAGATGGTGAGAGTGCAAAGGAATGGTTGGAGGTCTTGGCGTGGTCTGGAAGTTCTGTGATGTTGTGGCAGAGTAGGCAGAGATGAAAATTCCTCTGGGTTTTATTCCACTGTAAAAGACTCTCTAAGCCTCAATAAGGAATGAGCATGAGTACAGTGGATGGCAGAGATGAAAATTCCTCTGGGATGAGTTATACAAGATGTAGTTATGTGACTCTCACATTCTACTCTGCCTGGATGTTGCAGAGCTCTAGATATGACAGATCTTTATGCTGTGATTCTATGTTTCTTACTGTTTCTGGCCTGGGGAGATCGACACAGGCTTGTCTTGCATGCATAAATGCTTGGGAGATGGGAATCCGTATCTCTGGGTCTGGACATCATGCCTTCTGTTCACTAAAAGTCCATACTATAAAATGTTAAGTTTTTGGAAAATACGATTAATAATAAAGACAATAAAATGGTAAACTCCATTTAAACATCTCATGTCAGAGGGGGGTATTGTGCCAGGCACGTTTGATGTGGCCAAGCTCAAGATAAGGTCAGATAAATTAATGGTCAAAAATACATAAAAAGCCATTAAATGGGGGTGGGTGGGTATACTATTTATATAATTAAAATTTGTTATAAATTAAGAGAGAGAACTGTGGTGATAATATAAACTCACACACACATATATTTAAAGCCAATGTTTAAAGGCTTAGAAATATGTATTTGCAATTTTGATTTTTGTTTTTTTATTTTTTTTTAAAGAAAAAGATAACTCCAAAGTGTATTTATAATTTTAAATATTTGTGTTTGTTGAAGAAACAGTGTTTATTTAACAAATTGTTATTCTCTATTTATATTTTTGAGTGTTTACAAAATGTAAAAAGGAAAATTTTAAATATTACTGTTAATTAAAAATATTTAAAAATAATTTCAAAATCGAAGTTTTAATGGTCATTTTTCTCTTCAGTTTGCATTTGAGCAAGTCATTGTCTTAAATTTAAGAAAAGCCTAAAGGCATTCTGGCTTCCTGTCCACGCTAAAATAATTTTAACAGGACAAAATAGTTTAATTAGACTTGCAATAATGCGTGGAGAGAGGAATGTTCAAGTTATATGAAACAATTGTTTGTTAAAACAAAAAAAAAAAAAACTTCGATTATGATAATGTAATTAATCAAAAGTAAAAAAATGTTATCATTTCTTAATTGTGATCTGAATGGAGATATAAAAAAAATAAGAAAAAAACTAACTGGAAATCAAATTCTTAAAACATTTAGTCAAATGAATTCAATAAGATTTAATTAATTTTTTTAATTAATTTTTGTGTATGGAGGTGGGATATCTGTTCTGAAATTTTGATAGGGAGTTGACTTTTGCTTTTCAAAGAAGGCAGTTCACCTTTGCTTTTCAAAGAAGGCAGTCTAACTTTTTTTGTCAAAGAGAGCAGTTCACATTTGAAAATCTTATTGGGAAGCTTATGCTATTCTGAAACATGCGAAATCATGTAACTGTTTTAATCATGATGATTCTAATACCTTGTAAGCCGTAAGATTTACTCTAATAGGAAAAAAAAATTAATATTCATTCTGTCATTCTAAATCAACAGACATTAATCCAGGCCATCAGTGAAATAATCTAGCAGTTAACCAGTCAGTTGATTCTGATGGAAGCATAACTACAACACACCATCAAAGCCTGCAGTTAACCTAGGATCCTTAAACCAATAAAGGATGATTGATATCGTTTAATATCCTGTTGAATATCCATTCTCCAACTTAAAGATGCCCAATAAGCATTCGCTTGTAGATAAAATGATCATGGAATAGAAGCCGACTTCAGCATGTCCGTCCAGTTCCTCTCTTGCTGTCCCACTAGAATGTAAATGCTGAGATTTGAACACCATGTGATGATCAAGTCATGAACTTGTGCCACAGTCAGGTCCAGCCCTTGTTGCAGTAGATGAACATATAGTATAGCCCACTCAAAACCCATACAAGAATGAAGCTTATAGACTTTATCGGGTACACTATTTTTTTGTGTTTATTTTATTTTAAATTTAATACCCATTTCATAAATATATATTTCATGTACATATGTACATAATCACACTTTTATATAACTTGTTAATTTTTCTTTATTTGCATAATGCATATGTGTGAGTTTACTTATAATCCACAGATCACTATCTCTCACATATAATTATTTTATACATTTTCTGATTTAAGAAAAAAAAATTTCTTTCATTTAATTTAATTATTGCTCTATTAAGTATTTCTTTATGATTAGTTTTGTTTTATTAATATGATTTGTGTAGTGTATAATATTCGTTTGTATATTTATTCAATCTGGGGATATTAATTTTGTATTTATGTTATAAATGGTAGGGGGTATTCATTTAATAAAAGATTTTATAATTTAAAGTGACTACTGCCATATATTCCATTTTTTTTTTCATCATTTACTTTCTCTAACCCCATATTAGTTAGTTGTAGCGAGTTTTCTGAGCCCCAATTCTTTTAACTGAGTATAACATACGCTGAGCTAGCAAATGGGATACCTTCTTACCAGAACCTAAATCTTTATTTTCATGAGGATACTTATTTATTATTTTTTTTATGAATAATTATTTATTGGCACACATGCCCTAATATCATTTGAACTTGCATATCCTTTCAGGAGGAGAGATAAATTTCCTTCTGGGAGTGGTGCGAGGGGTTGATTTAGAATCATCCCCCAAAGGTAAGTAAGAGTCAACCTTTCCATAAGTATCTTCTGTGTCCATAACACGGTTATGGTAAAGTTTTGAATTTCTTCTTACTCCGGCATGTTGCCATATTTTCCCTCATGTTCGGTTTATGTGCATGCTCATATTAATGGAGTAAACATTAATCTGTATAATATATATATATGTGTGTGTGTGTGTGTGTGTGTGTGATGTAATGTTTTCTTGTACAAGTTTCTTTTGATGAAACAATATTTACAAATTTTATTATTATTATTATTATTATTTTAAAATACTTAATTTCAAATTGTGTTTATTTTTTATGTGAATGATTATTTTATATGTTGTTTATTTACTAATTGTTGAATCTTATCACTTTTTTGCCTAAATGTTATATTAACTTTCTTGAAAAGTAGATGATTTGATGAAGAACAAATCTGATACAGGTCTGGCAATCTTAATATTACATCTTCAATAAATATATATACTAACATTTGTCAAAACAGGCAGAACTCTCCATACAACTGTTATGAGAAAGCATAAGAAATGGTGATCATGTGATATATAATAACAATATATAATTAGAAAATTAGGATTAATAAAGTTGTTAAATCAATGATAGGTAATGCATTTGATGAAATATGTTGTTAAATCTCTTCTGAAAAAGATTTTCTCGTTAGTTAATATTTATTAAAATATTTTAAAGACATTTTATTAAATTTTCAAAGATTTAGTAATTGCCTTGCGAACCAAATAAAATGCAATGCAAATGATTTTTACATATGACTAGCATCTGACAAACAATACAATTTCCTTTGAATCTCAACCGAGTTATCACACCTTTTATTTTATGTTTAACAAGTTTAGTACTCCCTCTACTGCCTCCATCATTATTATTCAGAATATTAAGCTATCACCATACATATATAATTAAAGGGATTTGAACACAGGAATTTTCATTCTACTCATCCTTCAATCCATCTCCAACAACCAATATACATTAAGATATATATGTAAAAAAGATATATGGTCCCCAATATATATATATGTCATATTATTTTTACAATTTGCGGGATATTCCATGTAGTAAAAAAGCTAAATGCTGACATTTCAGTACAATATCAAGTACCTTCCTCAGAGCGTCCTCTTTCTCAAATCATAAGAATGCATAATTAACATTATAATAATTAACATTATAATAATTACCATTATTCATCTTTACGGGGAACATTGGTTTACAGAATGGAGGTGTTTTGAAAGAATGTGTGTGAAGAAAATTTTTTAACATGCATTCTTATGATTTGAGAAAGAGGACGCTCTGAGGAAGGTACTTGATATTGAAACAGTAAGATTCGTATTCGAATCTTAAGTTTCACCTTTTTCTGTCGTCTCTCACTGATCGGTCTATCCCACCCAAATTTAAACTTTTTGATATCAAATTGTGTGTGTAACAATATTAAAAATGTATAAATATATGTAGAATTCAGCATAAACACGCACACATTTCGATCTCAAATTAAACGCAATAAATAGGGATAAAATAATATAATTTAGATTTCTTTTAGTTTAATTTTGTATAATTTTAATCATTTATTTTGGATTATAAAGTTCGTATTTATTGCTTTGTTTAAATTTCGTTTAATAATAATTTTAAAAAAATATCTGATGTAATATTTAATTAAAAGTTAAAATAATCTTATGTTCCCTTTTTGTTTTTGAAATTTAAAAGCATCGGTCAGTGATAGATAATAGATTAATTAAAGAAAAATTCCCCAAAATGTAATTAGTAAATGTAAAATGTAAACAATAGAACGGCAGCATTCTTTAATTAAAAACCAACAAAATGCATTGATTATCCTCAGGGCAGATTAAGTAGAACCTAAAAATATCTTAACAAAAATGTGAAAGATCAAGATAAAAAAAAAGAGGCCATCTTAGACTTGCTGGAGACATTCACTTAAACTTTAGCTTTGCTCTCGATCACTGAGAGTCTTCAAAAATAATAAAATAATTTGTTCCTGCCAAGGTATGACCGAGTAAAGCATCTAGATTATTCTCCATCGGGAGGTGGCCTATTGGATGCCGAACTTTCCATTGCCCATCATAAATTCACCATATCTGCTGCCTGAAATAAATGAAAAAGCTGCTGCTGCTGTGAAATTAAATGAATATCTAAATACAAGAAAGAATTGCCACTCATTAACTATTTGCTACTAAACAATGGAATCAGAAAACTTCTTATAAAACAGGTACCTGTCTGTGTTCAAACTCTAGAGTACTCTAATAATATGCTATAGCTCTTTTTCCTCCTACTTATCTAAATTATAAAATGTAAAAACTACCATATGTATAACTAAAACTGAATAATTAACTTAATGTGTAAAAATCTCTACTAATCTAGCTTACCTCATTCTATCTTGGGTGCGTATTTCTAAAATCTACATTTTATCTATATTTATTATTTAATTATTGCATGCTCACAATTGTCTCTATTTTCAAAGTTTAAATCTATGATCGTTTAAAACAATAAATGCGTGTCCAATTTTCATTAATATTTACTTTCCTAAATAACTTTACTTTCATATAAATCGACACTTATTCAGTGCATCATTATTGTAATGCAGGTTCTACTACTTCGCAAATGGCTGGCATATTAGTTGTAATAACTCCCAGTTTATATATATTTTGTATTTATTAAATCTAATGAATAATTCTAGAAAATCCCATTTCTTTGAGAGTCACCCGAGTTCTTGAGTAAATGTTGGTAATGTAGGGCCAAGTCAGAAACCTATTTAAATCTCATCATAACTGTTTATACAGTATACATGTGTAACGTTTTAGAGACGCGATGACCCATTCCGCCGTGAAATTTCCGGATTTTTCAGGGTTGAAATTAACCCCAGTCGTCCTACACAAGCGGACATAATAAATGCTCCTGTAGGACTTGACAATGTCATGCAGCCAGCCGGAAAAACTGCAACATGGACCGCTTGTCCCTGGTTATGCTTATGTGACACCTTACTTCATCGGGCCGATGGCAGAGACCAGCCTGACATTCTTATAAACTCCTTCACGGCATTGCAGTTTCGATATACTGCCATTCCATATCACCTTTCTAAAGCTCACCACGTGTTCCTTTACTTAGTTTTATTATTTTATATATCACTACACCTCTGCATTATCTTCATAATTCACTCTCAAATAAATGTTTGCCCTTAGTCATAAAATAAATAGTTTAATTAAATAAATATATGTCCGCCGCTACTCTTAAATCTTACTTTAGACTCTTGCATTGCAAAGGTATAAATTCCCCAAGGCATGCATTAGAAATACTTACTCGAGAATTTTAGGTACCTAGATTAAGCCTTCAAATAAGTGAATTCCCTTTGTAGACATTACAGTATCGGAAATACCACTACTGAGTCCCCAATATAAAATAATGGTAAGTAAATAAATGTATTCTTCAAAATATAATCATGTCACAAATCCCGCTACTGAAGCTTTTAATCCATAAATATTGTTAGTAAATGATCTTATTAAAATGTGTTAATAAATAATTTTAAACTATACGTCTGCAGTTACGTTTCATTTATTCGATACCCATTCTATCTAATATTTCCTCGATTATGTAAATATGAGTGTTTAATTAATATTAGTTTGATTATTGGCTAACTCGAGAATAAAATCATGAATCTCTTGCATATCCCTGACCACCGTGCCTAAGGAAATATTTACTAATGTCGCATCAGATGCGTTGTTTCATGGATTGTATTGTGGAACCGATAAACTATGTTCGAACTCAGTACCACAGGTGGCTTCGCTACTCGATGGTGCTGCTGTTCTGTATGGTGGTCGAATTCTGCACTATGTTTACGAGTCATATGTTTTCTGACCGTTACATAGTTTTATTTTTTTTAGCGTTTGGCGCTTTCCAACGTGGAGCTTTCGATACAAAAAACCCACATATACCCTGAGCAAAATATAACACATATAAATTTTTTTTAGCGTCCGTTACTCGAGTTGGCTAATTATTCTATATATATACGATTTTGTTTTGATAAAAATAATGAAAAAAAAGTAAATCGAGTGAAATAATGTGGGTCGAGTAAATGAAAGGACAGCAGGCGTAATAACAAATTTAAGGAAAGCAGGGATGTGTGTGTAATTTAAGAAGGAACGAAAATACTCAGATCTAATGAAATATTTTGCTTTATATATATATGTCAAGAAAAAAAAAGTAATCAGTCGTTAAATGAGAAAGCAAGTAGCATTGAATTTTTTTTATTATTAAAACACCATTATATATATAGCATAGACAGTAGAAGCTTGTTATATATGTTAATAGTAAATATTTTGTTAAAGTACAAATATATATATCATAGACAGCAGTAGCTTATTATATGCGTAACCAGTCGTTCGCTATAATATATATGTTAAATATGTTAAACGCAGCAATATAGAGATAGGGCAATGTAGAGTAGGTGAGGGCAGCAAAAGAGTGTTATAGGGCCAATATACCGGTGGGGAGTAGTCAAATGCTAGTAGTATAAAATAAATAAATTACATTAAGAAAATCGAATCAGAAAATATTGATATACAGCAAGAAGATTTATCTGAAGCTTTGGAGTCGACACCCGAGCGAAGGGAAGCTCCGCAACAATACAGAGGATCAAAGAACTTTAATTTCAAGTTCATTGAGGGACTACTGAGACAGAATATGCAAGAAATGAAGAAAGTGTATGAGGAGAAAAAGAAGAGATGAAGAATCAAAACAGAGACAAGAAGAAGAAAAGAGAAGAGTCAGAGAATATCAGGAATTTAAAGACATTATGTGGAGAGAGTTCGAAGCCATAAAGGAACATCTTGGAATATCCCCAGCTAGTAAAAAAGAAGAAGAGATTAAAGATATGGAAAAGGATGTCAGAGAGATCAGATGAACCGATGACAGTAGAAGGGCAAGCAGGTAGTGTAGTAAATACGAAAAAGTGTGATGAGCAAAGAAACCTCATTCCAATAGATGAAGGCCCACAAGAACCATTGAGTGAAAGCAGCATTAAAGAAGAGATGAAGATGGACACTGGATACCAAAGCTATTTAGCAAAGATGATCCACATCAAAATCTTTAGAGGGAGATAGGAGAAAATCCTCAAGCCCACTTAGAGAGCTTGCAAAAGTTTTTCCAAGTTCATAAGACAGGGCCAGATGAGCAGATAGCAATAGCCAGTTACCATCTTCAGGGATCTGCCAAGGACTGGTGGAATATGATGAGATGGAAGCCTAAAACCATAGAAAAATACAAAGATGCGTTAATGAAGCATTACTGGAGCCACGAGCATCAAAGCAGTATCTACCATACGCTCTGCCAGGAAAAATATGGGACGATACCCCAAGAAACACACACACAGTTTTTCCTCCACCAAGCAAACCGGTTTAAATCCCTTACAACGTTCGCCTTTTCGGATTCACACATCATAGGGACCATCCAGCATAGTATGCCGCTAGCCATCCAACAATTAATGGCAGGTAGTCGGATAAAAGACATCAAAGAAATGATTGAATTTCTCACTACCTTGGATTCTAACCATTGGGCTAAAGAACCACCTGATAGAGAGTGAAGATTAGAAAACCCAAAGCCGCATTCATCGATGACAAGAGATCGGTATTATCCACCAGACCCGGGGTTGTAAAAATATTAGACTATTAGGATGGATTAAACGTTTATGAAAATAGGAAAATGAACTTGATATAATGAACTTGGTTGAATGGATTGCACTTTAGTCAAATAGGGTTTTAGATAGAAATTTTATTATATATATTGTTGTTTTAATTACAATTACTCTTTAAATTCTTTTTTATATTATACTAACTAATCCTATTCTAAGAAATTTTTATATATATACATTCAGTTTAACTAATTATTACTATGATTTTAACCAGACACGGCCAAATTAGGCCATCTTAATTAAACTATAAATTCTAGATCCGGGTATATAAATTGTTCGTTGCTTCATGTAATCTCTGCTTTCTATATTTCAATATATCTGTAAAAAAAAAAAAAAAATAAATAATAATAATTATTTCGTATTTAAATTATGTAATGTAAAAATTCTTTTTTCTCTTTCTTGCCTCCTTTTGTCCTTCCTTAATTGTTCACGGGAAGTACGGGGAAATGAAACAGTAAGATTCGTATTCGAATCTTAAGTTTCACCTTTTTCTGTCGTTTCTCACTGACCGGTCTATCCCGTAAACTTTTTGATATCGAATTGTGTGTGTAACAATATTAAAAATGTATAAATATATGTAGAATTCAGCATAAACATGCACACATTTCGATCTCAAATTAAACGCAATAAATAGAGATAAAATAATATAATTTAGATTTCTTTTAGTTATATAATTTTGTATAATTTTAATCATTTATTTTGGATTATAAAGTTCGTATTTATTGCTTTGTTTAAATTTCGTTTAATAATAATTCTAAAAAAATATCTGATGTAATATTTAATTAAAAGTTAAAATAATCTTATGTTCCCTTTTTGTTTTTGAAATTTAAAAGCATCGGTCAGTGATAGATAATAGATTAATTAAAGAAAAATTCCCCAAAATGTAATTAGTAAATGTAAAATGTAAACAATAGAACGGCAGCATTCTTTAATTAAAAACCAACAAAATGCATTGATTATCCTCAGGGCAGATTAAGTAGAACCTAAAAATACCTTAACAAAAATGTGAAAGATCAAGTTAAAAAAAAGAGGCCATCTTAGACTTGCTGGAGACATTCACTTAAACTTTAGCTTTGCTCTCGATCACTGAGAGTCTTCAAAAATAATAAAATAATTTGTTCCCGCACCTAGATTATTCTCCATCGGGAGGTGGCCTATTGGATGCCGAACTTTCCATTGCCCATCATAAATTCACCATGAAGATCTGCTGCCTGAAATAAATGAAAAAGCTGCTGCTGCTGTGAAATTAAATGAATATCTAAATACAAGAAAGAATTGCCACTCATTAACTATTTGCTACTAAACAATGGAATCAGAAAACTTCTTATAAAACAGGTACCTGTCTGTGTTCAAACTCTAGAGTACTCTAATAATATGCTATAGCTCTTTTTCCTCCTACTTATCTAAATTATAAAATGTAAAAACTACCATATGTATAACTAAAACTGAATAATTAACTTAATGTGTAAAAATCTCTACTAATCTAGCTTACCTCATTCTATCTTGGGTGCGTATTTCTAAAATCTACATTTTATCTATATTTATTATTTAATTATTGCATGCTCACAATTGTCTCTATTTTCAAAGTTTAAATCTATGATTGTTTAAAACAATGAATGCGTGTCCAATTTTCATTAATATTTACTTTCCTAAATAACTTTACTTTCATATAAATCGACACGCATTCAGTGCATTATTATTGTAATGCAGGGTCTACTACTTCGCAAATGGCTGGCATATTAGTTGTAATAACTCCCAGTTTATATATATTTTGTATTTATTAAATCTAATGAATAATTCTAGAAAATCCCATTTCTTTGAGAGTCGCCAGAGTTCTTGAGTAAATGTTGGTAATGTAGGGCCAAGTCAGAAACCTATTTAAATCGCATCATAACCGTTTATACAGTATACATGTGTTACGTTTTAGAGACGCGATGACCCATTCTGCTGTGAAATTTTCGGATTCTTCAGGGTTGAAATTAACCCCATTTGTCCTACACAAGCAGACATAATAAATGCTCCCATAGGACTTGACAATGTCATGCAGCCAGCTGAAAAAACTGTGACATGGACCGTTTGTCCCTGGTTATGCTTATGTGACACCTTACTTCGTTGGGCCGATGGCAGAGACCAGCCTGACATTCTTATAAACTCCTTCACGGCATTGCAGTTTCGATATACTGCCATTCCATATCACCTTTCTAAAGCTCACCACGTGTTTCTTTACTTAGTTTTAAATGTAGTTTTAATTTCTCCTTATTTGTAATAATAAAAATACTTAATTGTAAATTATTATTTTATATATCACTATGCCTCTGCATTATCTTCATAATTCACTCTCAAATAAATGTTAGCCCTTAGTCATAAAATAAATAGTTTAATTAAATAAATATATGTCCGCCGCTACTCTTAAATCTTACTTTAGACTCTTGCATTGCAAAGGTATAAATTCCCCAAGGCATGCATTAGAAATACTTACTCGAGAATTTTAGGTAGCTAGATTAAGCCTTCAAATAAGTGAATTCCCTTTGTAAACATTACAGTATCAGAAATACCGCTACTGAGTCCCCACTATAAAATAATGGTAAGTAAATAAATGTATTCTTCAAAATATAATCATGTCACAAATCCCGCTACTGAAGCTTTTAATCCATAAATATTGTTAGTAAATGATCTTATTAAAATGTGTTAATAAATAATTTTAAACTATACGTCTGCAGTTACGTTTCATTTATTCGATACCTATTCTATCTAATATTTCCTCGATTATGTAAATATGAATGTTTAATTAATATTAGTTTGATTATTGGCTAACTCAAGAATAAAATCATGAATCTCTTGCATATCCCTGACCACTGTGCCTAAGGAAATATTTACTAATGTCGCATCAGATGCGTTGTTTCGTGGATTGTATTGTGGAACGTATAAACTATGTTCGAACTCAGTACCACGGGTGGCTTCGCTACTCAATGGTGCTGCTGTTCTGTATGGTGGTCGAATTCTGCACTATGTTTACGAGTCACGCGTTTTCTGACCGTTACAATATTGTACTGAAATGTCAGCATTTAGCTTTTTCACTACACGGAATATCCTGCAAATAGTAATAATAATATGACATCTTTTATCCATGAAAACATTAGAATATATATATATATATATATATATATATATATATATATATATAATGTTTTCATGCATAATATATAATATATATATATATATATATATTATGCAGAACCAGCACTCAACAGTTGGGCCAGCTTATAATCTCCCAAACATATGTACAATCAGTGTTCAGTTTATATTAAAATATAGGCTGCACTATTGTCATCCTTCCAATTATTCAAACATTTATTTCATTGAAAAACCAATGATGAAACATTCAAAACCTGTATTGGATTTGATCATGTAGTCATGTAGACATTACCTTTAACCAAATCCTCAAATTTTTAGATCTTTATCTATATAACTTAATCCCTCTACAATTAGTATGTAATTGCCTGATAATTTGAAAAGTTAGATTCATGTAATGTCTACATGGGTATAACTCATTATCAAATCCAATAAGAGCTTTGAGTGTTTCATCACGAATTTTTCAGTGAAATAGATAGTTGAATAATTGGAAGGGTTAAAAGATTAAATCTTGTCCATGAAAAATTAAGGAATTTTCCCCTTAATATAAACTGAGCACTAATAGTGTATAGGTGATAGATATTATGATCTGAACCAACTGATGAATGCTGGTTCTGTGCAAATTATGTATATTGGAATTTAGTAATTTTTTTCACAAGCACATGTATCAGTTAATTGAGATGCATTGGAACATGAATGGAATAAAAAATCCTGGGTTCAAATTCCTTCAATTAAATGTATAACAATATTCAGTATAAGCAAATTATATATATTGAACTGAATACTCTGCTCACTTCAAAAGTTCCATAGTGAAATTTAAAATGGCTTTCATATTTTTTTTTGTTTTTTTAAAAAAACTTATATCAAAGTTTTATATTTTATTATTTTATGTATTAAGAGTACATTATATAATACATATACTTATTTATTTCCTCTTTGTGATTTTTTTATTATTAAATTGTACTTTAAAATCTATTTGCTTGGATTTTATTTTGTAAAACATTCTAATTTAAAAATTCTTATCTTTTTGAATTTTTTTTTTTTTAGTTTTACAAAAAAAAATAATTTCATTCTTATGCTTTTATTTTAATTGCAATCTACTTTAATGAGTGGAGATTTAATTTTGTATTAATTAATTTTTAAATAAGGTAAGCCCTTGTCAGAATTTTTAATTAAACATGAGATAGAGATTTGCCCTGGACTAAAACTTTTAATTAAAAAAAGAAAGATTACATGGGAGATAATACAGCATATAAATGGCCAAAAAGTTTCAGACTTATTATTCTTTGCTTGACCTAGATTATTCAGGGGGAGAAAAGTATTGATTCAACTTGTTTTTCTGCTGTTCATTATTATTATGGAGTTATATTAGTCTGTGGAGATTCTGCAGACATAAAAGTACTGACTTCTAATTGCAAAGTAGCGAACATCTTGCCATAATGATAAAAACTTACATACTATGCAGGATATTAACTACAATATGCTCTGATAAACCTACCAAAGATGGACTCCTGATTCCAAGTTGTTCATTCCAGTTCACGCCTAAAAAGCCTAAATTAGAACTGCTCTCAAATTATGCCTCTACACTTGCCACCATGAAGAGGTAAAGCCACCTGATTACTGAACTCAAAATAACTGTGCACACTCACTGAAGTACTCACTGGACTCTGCTTTACCATAAGGTAAATATTTCATATTCTTTCCAGGGGATAAATCTCTATTTTAATTCTCCACTTAATCTGAAAATAAATGTATTATTTGATTTTTCATAATATCTTTATTGTATGTATTTATTTTTTTTAGTGCGCATAATGGCCTCTCAGTTTTGAGAGTATATATTTGTGCTTTTAAACTTTTGTATCAGAAAATGTATTGTGTGTTATATTTTATATGCTTAATGTTTTTTTACTACTAACCTTTGATAAATGCTTTGGCAGATCTTCATACTTTTCTTATACTCACCTGTCCCTTTAATTGTTCAATAATTAATTTAGAATTAGTTTGGCTTGTGGCTTCCTGCAGACTGCAACTCTTTTGGGCTGGTGGTTTATTATGTTTAGTGTTCAGCTTTTCTGAAATTGTAGATCTTGTTTCTTCTTTCAGAGATTAATAAGATCATAATATGTTCTCATGTCTTCTTGTCTTGTATTTTAAATGAACCATAAATTGCCTTAAAAGTAGTATATCACAGGATGCTCTGGGGACAAATGACATCCTTTATTCCAATGCTTTTCCAGGTCAAGGAAAGCTCCAGTGTGCTATTTCATTACAATACCCTATTGTTTAGCTATCTCTGAGTTGGAAAGTTAGAATTGGTTTTTATAAATTATCCACAGAAAGATATTAGAAATTTATTAATTCATGTGAGAAAATAAACTTATCTACCCAGATGTTTAATATTTACTTTACTCTCATACAATCTCTGATAAATATACCAGTAAAATCTGGGGCTAACGCTTATATTTTATTTGCCTGAGATTCATTTCTTTTCTTAAATATTAATAAACAATTGAAATTTCTTTAATTCATTTTTGGCTAAAGTTTGTCTCTGTTTTTTTCTCAATTGTCAGAACAATTATAAAGATCTCTTTTTCTTTCTGGGTTTAGCTGGTAAAAATCATCATCATCAACTTTTGATCACTGGAAATTAAATTTTCCAGGTATAAAGTGACCTGGTGGTGCCCTTGGTAATCAGAAGACCTAAAGAAAAGGCCAGTACAATATATATATATATATATATATATATATATATATATATATATATATATATATATATATATATACTGAACTTAATATAATTAGAAGAAATTTGAACTCAGACTTTTATACTCAATACAGCTATCTACCCCATCTTATGCAACCGATACACAAGACCACATACAAGTGAAAAAGATGTGTATTTTGTGCTGTACCAGCAATTCTATTTTCTGGACTCAAATTAATGTAATTAGAAGAGACTTAAACTCAGACATTCCAGGCTTCATACATTTATCTACTTCAGATTATACAACTGATATACATAACTGCATACATGTGAAAAAGATAAATAATCTCCAATGAACATATTTTGTGCTGAACCAGCACTTATTATTTGGTCCAGATTCTCATCTTCCAAACATATACATAATCAATGCTCAGTTTATAATAAGATAGCACATCTATAAACTTTAATGGACAGACTTCAATCATCTCCACCCTGCAACTTATCAGTCATCCATATCATTGAAAATCTGATGATAGAATTCTCGAAGACCTTATTGACGTCAATATCATTGTCATACTTATATTAAATTTAAGTCACTCTAACCTCTCATATATAAGACCTTAATATGTCCATCTAAATACACAGAAGAGGGATTGGCAGACATATGTATATGAAAGTGAATAGCTGTAAAAAGCTTTAAAGTTTGAGTTCAAATCTCTTCTAATTAAAATTCAGCATAGACAATGTACTTGTATTTAAATATTACATATTCAGTATGTATTATGCCTATCTCTCTTCTGTGTATTTGAATGGGCATAATAAAATCATATACATGAGGAGTCAAAGTGAATTAAATTCAATATGGGTATTATAATGGTATTGGCATCAACAAGGGCTTTAAGTGTTCCATCATTATATTTACACATATATGGATGCCTGAGGAATTAGAGAGTGGAAAAAATTGAAACCAGTCCATTAAACTTTAATGATCTGCTATTTTAATATAAACTGAACACTAATTATATAGGTATGATGTAAATGATCTGAACAAATTGGTGAGTGCTTGTTCAGCACTATATATATATATATGATAAACAAAAATGCAAGTATATATATATATATATATAATGTAATGGTCAGAATCATCTACCTCACTAACACACTGCAGAATTCAAACCCCAAACATGAAACTGAACATTCTAGGAGGGGTTGACTTCTAGATATACTAAGTTTGAGTCTAAAGTCCAAATTTCACAGCGCCACCTACGTGATAATGCATCTGATGCTACTACTAGTATAACCTTATACCGGTGCCTGGTGGTCAGGAAGAAACAAAGAGATTCTATACTAAGATAAGTTTGGGTTGCTAATTAATGTCTATAGAGGTACAAAAGAAATGTAGAAAATAGATATATAGACCGAGACAGTGATAGGAATCAATAAAATAAAAGCTCAAAATTAGTTTTAAATGATTTCAAAGATTTATTTATATAGAAATATATATATATATATAACACCACTGTCTGCTTATATGAGACAGGGATGCTTACTAAATAATTATTGGCATTACATTCCATTAAATGAAAAAAGGTTTTTAAGAAAATATATTCTATCCCTCGGGCTAATATAATATTATGATAATGTGCTTAAAAGAGATGAAAAAATGTGTGAGGTGCTTTGAAACATTTGAAAGTTAAGGATTATAGAATATTTACTGATGTCGAGAATAGCATGGACAAAAGCTTACTAAGCAATAAAATGGGGATGTGATCAAGACATTTACTTTATAACAATAATTAAACCAGATGGGAGGTCGGTATTGCTAATAATGAATTTATTAAAGGATGGAGGGTGTGACACATTTAACTCATGGATGCTTTATAAAATTATATATATAATAATGGAAAATATTTGGAATGACTATGGAGGGCATCTCGCCACTGACTCATAGGAATGTGTTGCCATGGACAGCCGAAACTTAGTGACTGGGTGATACTGCATCCAATTTCCAGGTGTGACATTTGAATACACACTCTGCCTGAGAACTGCAGGTAACAAAAAGGGAACAGACTTCGCCCTTTAAAATCCTTGGAAACAAAGTGGTCTCAACAACCAATTCATTTACCAGCAATACTAGACTAATGTATATAAAACATAAATTCCTAGAAATTCATTTAAAAGGGTCTGCACATTCTTGACATCAATGACAAACTTTGAAAAGTAGAATACAGTATTTTAAAATAGGAAAATGCATGCTTGTGGGTTTGAAAAGAAAATATAGATTTATTTATGCAATCATGCATTTGTGGGCACATTTTAATCATCGACCTCGCACACACTCTCATATTAGGTTAAAATCAATAAAATGTAGATTTTAAACTATTTGATTATTATATATATTAAAGAAGATTAGAATAGCCCTCGAATGAGTGATTTGCGAGGTAATAAAATTGGGAATTATTTATAAATTTAAAATATTAGCTTTAATATCGGCGTCTCACTTTCAACAAAGGGAATAATTCACTCAGTCAAAGACTATTCTGACACATTAGAACATATTAACCCAAGAATAGAGAGCAAAATAATTGATTCTTAGAACACATTAAAGGAATACATAATAATTTTAGTAAAATGAACGAAAACAATTTAAAATAGCTATAGCCTGTTAGTTAGGAATCACAAGAGCTCTTGGGTTAATTTGGGGTTATCTCTGGAGAAGCATTTTCAGGTAGATTGATGGTTGGCAGGTTTTATACAATTCAGCAGCAAAATCTGGAATTGTTGATATTTTTGGCAACAGCAGCATTCCAGGGTTCCTTAGGTGATAGCTTCTGATGGTCTAGAGCAGCAGCTGACCATTCCCAAGACGAAAATAGCCTTCTTGCCAGCTCTATTCCATTGTTTCAAGGTTAGCAATTTTGAAGGTTGTGTGATTCATAGGTGAAACTATAAACATAGTCAATTAATTTGGAGATGAAAACTCGGCTTCAAATTTAAATTCGTAGGCACATAGCTAAAATCTCAGGAAAATATACTTTTGAAATCTTGCTCAAAGAATATTTTTACTAGAATACTTTCACTAGAATAATTTCTCTAGAATATTTTTAACTAGAAACATTTTCTGAAATATCACTAGAATATTTCACTAGAATAATTTCATTAGAATCATCTCATTAACAAATCACTAAAATGGAGAACAAAAGAAAACCCTCCTTTTTATAGTGGAATTGAACAATACAACTGCCCTGTAGTGTTACAAAAATACTTCAGACTTTGCTTATCAGCTGCAATCAACTCTATCCGAATGGCTAAAGGAATTTAACAAAATTTTAAATAATTTCTATTGTTAATTTCCTTGTTGACATTCGAATTACAAACTTGATTTAATTAAAATTACTCTTACTAATTGAAAGAAAACCTTAATTTAACATCTGATGTGTTTTTAGATAATAATTAAAACTATTGTTCCTACCAGCCCTCATTTATTTTAACAGAAATATATGGCATGACTTTTATTAAATTCAAAAGAAAATTATTTTACTTTTTAAATTGCAATATTTAAATTTATCCACTAAACGAATATGAATTTTATTTTAAATAAACAAAATATATTACGACTGTAATATATTTTTGTAAATAGATTCAAACAAAATAATTTTAACTGACAATTTATAATTTTAGCATAAGTTTTAAATATGCATATCATAGTGTGTGCACAATTACGACTTATATAAACTACTTTTAAATAAATCTAAATTATGTGAACATACACACAATCCATAATATTTTATTTATTTGGGCATGAGTTATATTTATATATATATATATATAATATGAGCGTTGTACTCGTGGTTTAAAATTGGGTGGGATTTTTGGTATATAAGCGCATTGTAGACACACCATGATAGATTGGGTTTCAAACTAATGTATAAGAGTAGGAAATAGGTGTGAAAAGGTGAAACAAAGATCTGCAAAGCAGATCTTATTGTTTCACATTCCCTCAGCAATAGAACAAAAAATTGTAAAAAAAAGGATCTTACAACAGGTGTCCACCTATGAAGCCTGCTAAAAAAAATACAAGATAACCCACATAACATCAGTATATAAATATAATGATGGAATAAAACTGAATTATATACCTGGATCATATAAAAATAATAATCTACCATCTAGCGAATATTTTCTCTATTAACCCCCTCTTCAACAATTGTTTATTTCACATTTTAATGGTTTAACATTGGTTTGACATCTGATCTCCTTTCTCATTTATCCTGTGATGTGTCCATTCCTTTTTCCCCTTTTTTTTAAAAACCTACTATAATCCTGGGTCTGGTGGGTGATAACTGCCTTTATATTTTAATAATTGCAGTCTCAGATTGTCAGGCCTCTTTATATTGTCTGGTGGTTGATATACAAGGGATTTCAAACTGCTGGTCATTAATTGTACCTTAGGTTGTCTAAATTATTTGCCTTATCTGGTGGCTCCTTGGCCCATGGGCTGAAATCCAGTGCTGTCATTGTTTTCACTACTTCCTTTACTTCATCCGGTTTACATGTTCTTGTTATATTAGGTGGGATATTTTTCTTGCTTTCTTTAAGTATTTTGATATTGGTGCTAAGCTTGGTTAGCTGGGTTTGAGACCTAGGTTCTGTACATCATCGGCTGGAAATATCCTGTCTAAATACAGTTGGGGCCATTGTTTTACTTCATGAAAAAATTTTATGTGAAGAAGCTTGATTAGCTGGGCTTGAGGTCCTATGTCCCGTACCTCATTTGCTGGAGCTATTCTTGCTAAATAAAGTTGTGGACATTTTTTGACTTCGTGAAATATCTCAATGTTGATGAGCTTGGTTAGCTGAGTTCGAGGTCCCAGGTCTGATGTATCAGTTTTCTTTGCTGAAACATTGGTCTCTATTTTCTGGTTCAGTGCTTTGTCTGTCAATGACTCTACCGAGTTCAGGTCTGTTTTCTCTTTTCTTGGTTCAATGACCTCTTGATTGTTCTTTATGTAGTGTTTGTGAATTTCGAAGATGCTAGTGTTAGTTCTCTGGCCTATATCATAATTTATTGAATGACTGGTCTCTACTTTCTGGTTCAGGGGTTCCTCTGTCACATTTGGCCATTCATGGATGAGTCTGTACAGCACTCTAAGTTCCTCACCTCTCCTTTGGCTTTCTTCTTCCCATCTTTTCACTCTTTCCTCATCTTGCTTACACAACTCTATAATATTCTGAAAATGGATCTCATTAAAATCTGTATTTTCCATGGTTTTGGACAATTTTCATGATCAATGATCATGACTTTATTTTTCTTTTTTTCTTTTTTTACTATTTTATTCCTAACTATTTAATATATCAAATAAACAGCACTGATAAAAAAAACACTTTTAAA
This sequence comes from Epiperipatus broadwayi, assembly GCA_028023455.1. NCBI lineage: Eukaryota > Metazoa > Onychophora > Udeonychophora > Euonychophora > Peripatidae > Epiperipatus > Epiperipatus broadwayi. The sequence goes on along the minus strand of JAQFVV010000078.1, from coordinate 5,617,574 downwards.
CTGTGTTTTACAGTTGAACTCATTAAGTCTAATACAGTTATCTCTATTTTATTTATATTTATTCCTTGTTTAACTCTGCAATTATTTTTACATATAATTACAATTTTATCAATGGCTAATCGGCTATCTCCCTCTCGGTTCTGTTGGCCTAATTGCTGCTTTTATGTTTAACACTAAAACCCCAACTACTGCCCTTTTACTCTTGCCAAAATTTCAAGTTTATGTCTGCTTCTAACATATATATATATATATATATATATATATATATATATATATATATATATATATATATATATATATATATACTCCCGTATATATATATATATATATATAGAGAGAGAGAGAAAATTTCTTAAATGCTACCTGTTAAATTATTTCGCTAACATATATTTTAAATGCACACAATTTTATTTATATATATTAACATTCACTAGATCCGGGTATACTTATTTCTTATTTAAGATTAGCATACATATATATATTTATTTACATTATAATTATTGCTCCGATTCACGTCTCATTATTTGGTCTAAAAAAATTTATATGTGTTGAAAAAAAAACAAATTACATACAAAAATTGAGCCTGGTGACAAAATTTATTTTAGAAGTAATTCTGTTTAGTGAAGTCACTTTTGGGCACCATGTCACCAGATAAAAATATTCATAGACTGTTAGCTTTCCAAAATTAGTTTTAAATTATTCCATTTACCTATGGGCACTCATTAAAACATTCACATTTTATTGATTACAAAATTTTATTTATGATTACATTTTTGAATTCCATACGATAGCCTATTATATCTAGGTCATTACCATACAAAATTATTATTATGCTATCTTGCATGTTGAGCCAATAAAACTTTATTTTGACAGAAAAACAAAATTTTATGTACACAGATTGTCACAATATTCACTTGGGACAATATGTCAGTAAGTCACGCCATGCATACATACCGTGACTTAAGTGAAACAATAAATATAAATGGCTTGTATCACACTATAACAAATTTGGTCAGGTTCAGATTATCAGTATACATAATTGAATGCCCGAGTCAAACAAAATATATGAAATATATATGCAAATAAACAATATAGATAATACAAAGTTTGAAATATATATATATATATATATCAAAAAATAAGGGATTTGAGTGAATAAATACAAACAAAATACTAAAATTATGCTACAGGGATGTGGGTGTTTAAATAATTAAGATCTACAGGGATGTGGGTGTTTAAATAATCGAAGCCCCATGCTTGGGCAAGCCATGGATCTGGGAAAAAATACTATGTAATGGTCAGAATCATCTATCTCACTAACACACATCAGAATTCAAACCCCAAACACAAAACTGAACATTGTAGGAGGAGTTTCCTCCTAGATAAACTAAGTTTGAATCTAAAGTCCAAATTTCACAGTGCCACCTAGGTGATAACACATCTGATGCTACTACTAGTATAAACTTTTACCAGTGCCTGGTGGTCACGAAGAAACAAAGAGACTCTATATTAAGATAAGTTTGGGTTGCTAATTAACATCTATGAATGTACAAAAGAAATGTAGAAAATAGATATATAGACCAAGACAGTGATATGAATCAATAAAATAAAAGCTCAAAATTAGTTTTAATTGATTTCAAAGATTTATATATATATATATATATATATATATATATATATATATATATATATATATATATATATATATATATATAATACCACTGTCTGCTTATATGAGACAGGGATGCTTACTAAATAATTATTGGCATTACATTTCATTAAATGAAAAAAAGGTTTTTAAGAAAATATATTCTATCCCTCAGGCTAATATAATATTATGATTATGTGCTTAAAAGAGATGGAAACATGTGCGAGGTGCTTTGAGTAATTATAAAAGTTTAATAAAACATTTGAAAATTAAGGGTTATAGAATATTTATTGATTTTGAGAATAGCATCGACAAAAGCTTACTAAACAATAAAGTGGGGATGTGATCAAGGCATTTATTTTATAATAATAATTAAAGCAGATCGGAAGTCAGTATTGCTAATAATTAATTTATTAAAGGATGGAGGGTGTGACACATTTAAGTCATGGATGCTTTGTAAAATTATATATATAATAATGGAAAATATTTGGAATGACTACGGAGGGCATCTCACCGCTGACTTGTAGGAATGTGTTGCCACAGACAGCCGAAACTGAGTGACTGGGTGACGACTGCATCTAATTTCCAGGTGTGACATTTGAGTACACACTCTGTTTGGGAAACGCAGGTAATGAAAAGGGAATGGTCTTGGCCCTTTAAACTCTTTGGAAACAAAGCGGTCTCATCAGCCAATTCATTTACCAGCAATACTAGATTAATGTACATAAAACATACAAAATGGATTCATTTAGATTGGGAAAATTCCCAATCAAATTCACAGAAATTCATTTAAAATGGTCCATACATTCTCAATATCAATGATGAACTTTAAAATTAAAGTAGAATACAGTATTTTAAAGTAGGAAAATGCATGCTTGCAGGTTTGGAAAGAAAGTATAAATTTATTTATGCAATCATGCATTTGTGGCACATTTTAATCATTGACCTCACACATACTCTCATATTAGGTTAAAATCAATAAAATAATAGATTTTAAACTATTTGATTATTATATATATTAAAAAAGATTAGAATAGCCCTCGAACGAGTGATTTGTGAGATAATAAAATTGGAAATTATTTATAAATTTAAAATATGCCTTAATATCGGCATTTCACTTTCAACAAAGGGAATAATACACTCAGTGAAAGACTATTCTGATACATTATCATAATAAAATAAAAGATTAATAAATAAAACATATTAACCCAAGGATAGAGAGCAAAATTATTGATTATTAAAACACATTAAAGGAATACATAATAAGTTTAGTAAAAATGGAAGAAAACAATTTCAAATAGCTATAGCATATTAGTTAGGAATCATAAGATCTCTTGGGTTAATTTGGGCTTACTTCTGGAGAAGCATTTTCAGGTAGATTGGTGGTTGGCAGGTTTTATACAATTCAGCAGCAAAATCTGGAATTGTTCATATTTTTGGCAGCAGCAGCAGTCCGCGGTTCCTTAGGTAATAGCTTCAGATGGTCTAGAGCAGCAGCTGGCCATTCCCAAGAGGAAAATAGCCTTCTTTCCAGCTGTACTCCATCATTTCAAGGTTAGCAATTTTGAAGGTTGTGTGATTCATAGGTGAAACTGTAAACATGGTGTCAATTAATTGGGAGACAAAAACTCGGCTTCAAATATAAGTTCACAGGCATGTAGCTAAAATCTCAGAAAAATATACTTTTGAAATCTTGCTCGAAGAATATTTGTACTAGAATACTATTACTAGAATAATTTCTCTAGAATATTTTTAACTAAAACATTTGCTGAAATATCACGAGAATATTTCATTAGAATAACTTCACTAGAATCATCTCATTAGCAAATCACTAGAATGGAGAACAAAAGAAAACCCTCCTCTTTATAATGGAATTGAACAATGCAAATGCCCTGGAGTGTTACAAAAATACTTTGGACTTTGCTTATCAGCTGTAATCACTTCTATCTGAATATCTAAAGGAATTCAACAAAATTATAATTAGTTTCTATTGTTAATTTCCTTGTCGACATTCAAATTACAATCTTGATTTAATTAAAATTACTCTTACTAATTGAAAGAAAACCTTAAGTGGACATCTGCTGTGTTATTATATAATAATTGAAACTATTGTTTCTACAAGCCCTCATTTATTTTAAAAGAAATATATGGCATGATATTTATTAAATTCAAAAGAAAATTATTTTACTTTTTAAATTGCAATATTTGAATTTATCCACTAAACGAATATGAATTTTATTTTTTAAAAAAAAAAAATTACGACTGTAATATATTTTTGTAAATAGATTCAAACAAAATAATTTTAGCTGACAATTTATAATTTTAGCATAAGTTTTAAATATGCATATCATAGTGTGTGCGCAATTACGACTTATATAAACTACTTTTAAATAAATGTAAATTATGTGAACATATACATAATCCATAATATTTTATTCATTTGGGCATGAGTTATACTTATATATATATATATAATATGAGCATTGTACTCATGGTTTAAAATTGGGCAAACTTTTTTGTATATAAGTGCATTGCAGACACACTATGATAGATTGGGGTTCAAATTAAGGAATGAGGGTAAGAAATAGATGAGAAAAAAATGAAACAAAGATCTGCAAAGCAGGACTTACTGTTCCAACATATATATTGTACTGGAGTACTTTGATATTAAAATAATTTTATGAGTCCCATGTTTTAAAATATAAAAAATTAAAACTAAGAGAATAAAATGTAAAAACTAAAGAGCAGGGGGGAGAGGAATTTGTTATTAAATAAAATAAAATGTAAACGCTCTTTAAAATAATAAGATTTTGTTTTTGTTTAAAAGAAGAAAAAAGTAAAATGATTTAATATTTTTTAAATGAATTTATAATAAAATAATAAAGAGATTTCATTTTATCTTATAATAAAATAATAATTAAATATTTGTGCATGTGTGTATGTAATTTTTAATAAAAAATAGATGTAAAAGCTGACTTAATTTCATGAGACTAAGGACACTGCTGCTAATAAAGTTTTTTATTGTTTAAAACAGTATAAATACCTCAACTTTTGATCATTCCAAGGTCTGACTTTTTCATTTTAATAAAATATTTCTTGAAGTAATATTTCCAAAAAATATTGCATTGTTAAAACTAATGTAGTGTGCAGTTGACTGAAGCTGCTCTATGCATTTAAGACCTGCAATTAGTTCAAAAAGTGATAATGTTTAACTAGACTAAATGAATAACGGAGTGCAGATATGCTAAACCAACCACGAAAATCATACATGTCACAGTATCTATGGAGGAGTCATTTACCAGTCATCGATGAATTAAAAATAATTCCATTATGCTGTTTCCGTCATGTTAAAAAAATCCTAGGTAACTATTTGACTTTGATATATTAACATTTCCAATTTCTTATTAAAATAAAAGATAGACTTTATTAAAAGAACTTTGAACTTTATGAATTAAACTTAAAAAAAGAATAAAGTTTAAACTTCAAAATATAATATTGGCAATAATAAAATAAGTAAAAGCAGCTTCTATTATTAAATAATACTTTTGAAACAATGGCATGCACATATGTGTGATTTGATTTTTTAAACTTAATAACAGAGATATAAAATATAATGTAACTTGTATAATTTATTTGCTAAAGCAGCGTTTCCCAACCTTTTTTGGCTTGCGTACCACTTAGTAGTATATCACGCTAAATTGTACCACTTCATAAAATGATTGTATTTCATGAAATTTGTTATTGCAAGTGTGTTATTTTATTTGCATTATAAATATTATAGGGTGACCATGTATGTATTCACATCACATAATGAAACAAATTACATTGAAACATGCCTAAATGTCATGCCGGATTATAAACTCACTGAAATTATAAACTCACTGAATAACATATATATATATATATATATATATATATATATATATATATATATATATATATATATATATATATATATATATATGTATTTGTTCAAAGTTTCATATTTATCTACTATTTTGTCATATTTCATTTACTAATAAATGGTTTTAATAAAAACACAAAATTATAAAAAAACAATTAATATATTTTCTTATCATAATCAAATATTTTTATAAAATAAATTTAATGAGATCCTTGTACTTGTTTCTAAGAACATAATTTTTTAAAATTTGGTTCAAAAAATTTGTTCAATCTGTTTCTATACTTATTTTTTTAAAAAATATATGAAAAAAAACTCTTTGTACTAATTCCGTACTAGTAAATGGTAATGATAATTTAAGAGCTTTCTCAAAAAGTTGTTCATATTCTTTAATGTTTAATCAAAAATTAATTAGATTGTGTCATTTGAATTCTACTTGTAAAGTTGTGTTACATGATAATTCTATTAAATTTTCTTTATCCTTTATTGATAGTGATGTAGCTTTTTCTAAATTTTTTTCATAGAAGGGGTTTGAAATCCAATTATCATTTGTGTTTTCAGGTTTTGGAAAATATTCCATGAAAGACAATTTTAATCCTGTTAAATGTGCTATTTTATTTTCTTGTATGTCTTGAGACAGACTTACCTTATTTTCAAACAAAAAAATATGTAGAGTTTCGAATACTTTCGACTTTCAGTTGATTGTTTTCGATACACTGTTTTCAAAAATCTAATTTCTTAATCATACTATCAATTTTATCATTAACATTAAAGATCGATTATCAACTGTACATATTAAGAACTTTACTGTATAATATTATTAATTAAAATAATTTTTATGAATTATAGAATGATATTTTTATGATTCAATTTTTTTTATGTCTACCATTATTGATTATTTTTCATGTACCACCAATTTGCAACTTGCGTACCACCAGTGGTACGCGTACCACAGGTTGGGAAACACTGTGCTAAAGTAATATATTAAAATGCTTTATTTTAATCTTTAAAAAAAAGAAGTGTGTCTGTTACACTATAAGATAAAACGATTAATTTATTTTAAATAAAAAAAAACACTTAAATTATTTTTCTTAAAATATTTATGTTTATTTTGATACGTGTGGGTAAGTATAAATATTTATTTTTCTAATAAAAGTAGGAGGGAAAAATCTAATTATTAATAATAGTATTTCAGGAATAGATTTGTTAATTTAAAGATATAAATGTTTTGGCATTCAGTATAATGTTATTATTATTGGTTTTAAAGGATTGAAGTATTATTTTGAATGGTTTGGGGAAATTATTTTAGTTTTTTAATAATTAGTAGTAGCTTAGAGGGGGCATTTAAGATACCTTATGTTTATCTATTAGTGGGTGGTTGGAAACCGATTGAGCTAGTGGGGATTTTTCAGGTACCAAATTATGCTGATCAGATAGACATGCTAATTCTAATGTAATTAGCTGGTGCCTAAGGGATTTTTCTTTCTTCTTTAAAAAATAAAAATAAAGTGTTTATTTGATCAGTATATATTTGGTAGTCGAGTGTTGGGTGTTATTGATAGTTCACTATTGATGATAGTTGACACTTTACCTGAAAACCAACCACTTTCTGGTAGGAAAGTTTAGGAGGACAAAGTATAATAAAATATTAGTTAATATTTTTATCTGTAGATGGTTGTTGTTGTTTCCCATAGTTAAATTAAAATTAAATAGTAAATTTTAAGGGGTAGTTTTTTTATTCTTGAGAGGCAGTTGGTTCAATATATATATATATATATATATATATATATATATATATATATATATATAAAAAAATACAAATCAATGTCTGTATTTATTTAAAATAATATACGTAAACTTATAAATAAATATTAGAAAATACAGTAATATATATATATATATTATATATATATATAAAATATAATATATATATATATATATATTAAATGACTTTCTATGGGATCTCCACTGTCACCTGTAATTGCTGATCTTTTCATGGATAATTTTGAAAGCCAAGTATTATGTGCAGCTACTAAAAACCTATCTGGCTTACATATGTGGATGATACATTTGTCATATGGCCTCATGCATTGATGCTTTAAATTCTTTTCTTGTTTTTATAAATAATTGGCATCCAAATATTAAATTTACTATGGAAGTGAAAAATAACAGATCACCTTCTTTTCTAGATGATTTAATTGCAAGAAAATGTGATGAAACATTATTAATATCCGTTTACTGAAAATCCACCCATGCAAACAGATATCTTGATTTTAATTCTCATCATCATCCTGCACAAATGTTTTCTGTAGCAAAATATCTTTTGAGTAGATCTTATAATTTATCTGATAAAGAACATCTTACTCAAAAAATAGAACTTACAAAAAGTATTCTACTTTCTAATAATTATAATAAAATCATCATATGTAAGGCTTTACATAACATTAATACTAAAAATAAAAAAAAAGATAGAATTGACAAATTCCTTTTTATATAGTAATTTTACCTTACATTAAAGGAGTTACTGATAAAATCAGTAGAAGACTATCTTGTTTTAATATGAAAACTACTTTTTCTACTGGAAAAAAAAATTGGTGATTATTTTATATAAACCTAAAGACAGATTATTTTTGGAACACCAAGGGGTTTATGAAATTCCATGTTTGCAGTGCTTAAAAGCTATGTGGATGATTCTAATAGATTAATAAATGTTAAAATTAAGGAACATAGAAATGCTTTTAATCAAAAAATTAGCGCATCAGGTTTTATATACTATTTTTTAGAAATTGGTCACAAACCTGATTTTGACAATATAAAAATACTTGCTATTTTGGAAAGGTATGATTTAAGAACCATGAGAGAGTCAATTGAAATATTAAGGAGACCTACTAGTTTAAATAGGGCTGATGAGGCACAACATATTCCATCTATGTGGAAACCTATCATTTTATCTAATATTAACTTGAAATTAACAGGTACAAAAACTGAGGGAAATAAACATTTTTATAAGCCTCATATTGTAAATGCTGAACTACTTCAAGTTGAATCTCACTTCTCATCTTTCACTGAGTCACATTATTCTTTGAGATCTAACGACTGTTTTTTTTCCAAAAGTTAACCTTGATAAATCAGCAAAAATAAAGTAGTAATATACAGTTTTTGTCTCTGAAGTATGATATATTAAAAGTGATTTAAATAAAACAAAGTAAGTTAAAATAATTTTGACTCATGGTAATGCTATTATAAATCTTGCACTTTTAAACTATTTACTAAGGCAATAAACCTTAAGAGTTCACATTTTCAAGTACACACTCTTGAGGTTTATTGGCTTAGTAAATATTACTTACGTAATCAATGTGCATTAAATAAATTTATATTTGCAACTTTTAAACTATATAGAAACATCTATGTCTATTAATATCATTGTGTCATGTCTATTTGTTAGAAAGTTAGCATGTAAAAAGTGATGTTTTTCTTAATAATACTGACAAAATTGATGTAAAGTTATCAAACCAGCCCTCTATCACTGAACTAATCCATGATACTTTAATGTAAATTTGAAGTAAAAGTAACACATTAATCTTTAGATTTTTATATGATTAAATAATAGTCAATGATACATTTATCTGGACATAATGACAAAATTGGGTTTGTAAATTGAATTGTATGAATATCCACACTCTGACACACATATTTTTTCAATATTCAGAAAAATTTTTAAAAAAGTATTCTTAAAAAATAATGGATTAAATAAACAAATAAACAAACAAAACTTTTAATTATAATAATAGAATAAGAATTTATTACTAAAATACAATATTTGTAACAAAACATATGTTTTATTTTGTTTTGTAATAAAACAAAAACAATAAGTGTTTATGCTTGGTATTTCATAAATTCGACATGCAAAGCGGCAGTAATTTTTTGACAATTATCTTTATCAGCCTTTTCCTGTTCTGCACTTTTATTGCAAATATCTAAAAATTCATCAGAAGAAAGGTTGTCTTTATTTTTTAAAACCTTTTTAACATCTTGAGTCACTTTTATAGCAAAAGTGTAATCGATTTGACCTTTCTCACATTTACTTTTACCTCCAGGACCTGTAAGTTGTGCTTTCATTTGTTGCATAAATTTAACTGGATATCTGAATATATATATATATATATATATATATATATATATATATATATATATATATATCGGGATTAAAATCTATGATATTCAAACAGAAAACATTCATTATGCAATTTAATAAGAATATATTTATTTATATATATATATATAATATTAGCTCAGTATATGTTACAAATTTTAAATAATAGCATTAAGTTTGCTTGTAATATAGAGATCAAATATGTTAGTGAATAAGAAAGACAAATAACTATAACTGCAAGAAAATGTAATTTTTCTTTACTATTATATCTTTACAAATCATTTTTTCCTCTTTGATTCTCAACTGAATTTTAAAATTTTTAAAAAAATAAGCAACAATTTTTACTAATACATTAAATAGTAAAAAAAAAAGTTAGTTTCTTTTCACAATTATAATTAGTTATCATCATATATGTTTATAAAATAAATTTTATCATGTTAGTGCTAAAATGAATCAAAACATTGTTTGAAGATAACTATCATATCACAGCTAATGACCTATAGGTAAGAGGTAATATTTTCTTTTAAATAAAATAAAATATTATTTTAAAAAATATTTTACATTATAAATTCACACTAAATATTTTTTTAAAAAATTTTTATTTTTGATATTTTAATAGAAAACACTAATACTACATACACAAACCTAAAACACACACAATATATATATATATATATATATATAAAAAAAAAAAAATATATATATATATATATATATATATAAAATAAACAAAACTCTTTTCACATATATTCTAAATTTATTTACCCTTCCACTTCAAAAACAATTATATAAATGATTATTTTTTAAAAAAAAACAAAATTTAAATTTAAAAAAAACATTATTTTCTATAATTAAAAAACTTCACTATTTATTTTTATAATTTTAAATTAGATATATAATATATTTAAATTTATAAATATATTTAATTTTTAAAAACATAAAAATATAATATAAAACAAATAAAACATAACAATAACTACTAAACAATCCTCAAAAAAAGAATAAATAAATGGATAATAAATACAATAATATACTAAACAAAATAATCATATAAATATATTAATTTACAAAAAAATAAAAATTAAATAAATTAAATTTCTATATATTTAGAATATTTAAATCTAATATAATACAACACTCTATTAAAAAATATAATAAAAATCATAAAATATAACCATAATACTCCCTATTTCATACCAACTCCTAATACATAATAAATAATATTCATCTTAATAAAACCCCTTTTTAAATACATATAACTAAATGAGACACTATAAAAATGAAGATAACAATTTTATAAATATTAAATATTTATAATTTTATAAAATAAAACAAAATTTTTCTTAAAATAAACATATAATATACTATAAAATATTTTTATTGGATAGATATAAATACTTAAATCTTTAATTCTATAATCAAAATTTTTAAAATAAAGATAAAAATATCTATTTATGGGATATACATCTAATTAAAATAACATAAAAATAATACTTAAATAAATAAATTTAAACATAAATAAAATAGACTATATCTAATAATTAAAATTTTAAACCAAATACTATACCTAAAAAATATAAATTAAAATATACCTCTCTATCTGAATAATATAATTTTTATATTGAGATAAAATATTTTATATCTGAAAGAATTAAAATATGAGATATATATAATATACTATAACTCAATAAATATAAACCAAAATAAAATATTTTACAATAAACATTAAACAAATATACTTAATAACAAACACATATAAAATTAACTAAATATAAATACAAAAATATTATATAAAAATCAACACTGAGAAAATACTTCTCGAACAATTGTAAATGCTATAAGTAAAATAACACTGATCAGAATATATTCTATAGAGACAAGGATTAAGAATACCCTGGAGAAATATACACAATAGAATAATAATACTAACCTAGGAGTAAATACAACAGAAAATGGGACAATGATAATTACAAACATGAACTAGTAATAAATTTTTGAATTATACAAATATTAACAACACAATAATGGAGACTGAACAAACATGAACTAGTAATAAACTTTGTGAATTATACCAAATATTATACAACACAATAATTGGAACTGAGACCAAACATATAAATAAATATTTTAAATAAAATTATAAAAACTATTTAAACTATTATACTCATCCCTAAAAATATAACTGGAAACAGTTAGGAGATAGAACCAATTTGGAAACAAACAAAAATTTTTATAACCTAGAATCTAAAAAATGGGAACTATTGAGAAAAATTTTTCAATACATCAAAATAAAAAGAATAAATATGAAAATATATATATATATATATAAATATAAAAAAAAATATAAATAAAAAAAAAAAAAAAAAATAAATTTACACAAGTAAACAAACAAAAATTGAAAACTAATAAAAACTCAAGAGTACTTCCAAAAAAAAAAAAAAAAAAAAAAAAAAAACCATAAAACAACTCTAAAAACAAATGAAACAATTTTACCCCCCTTAAAAAAAAGGAACCACCTACTAAGCAAGAAAACACAAAAATGAAACTGCACAAAAAATATTATAAAAACCTTAAAAAAAAAAAAAAAAAAAATAATAACAAATATTATTTTTAAAAAGAAATAACTAAACTAAAGAGAAATAACAAATTAAAAGGAAAGATTTAAATAATAAAAATTTTATAATTAAATATGAAAGTAGAATATTTTTAAAAATATTTAAGTAATTGTACAAAAAGTCAACAATTTATATTAAAGAGAACAGAACAATCTATAAAACCCTCGTGAGACATCTCATTAATCAGAAGAAATACCCCTAGAAATAAAATTTAACCATCTAAAAAAAATATAAGGTATAGCCATAAGCTATTCCTGTGACAGTAAAACCTATAAATCTCACAAATAAACTTTAAGAAGACCCTTATATTTGACATATTTTAATATATGAACTAAAATTATGAAAAAAATCTATTTCATAACACCACAACGACAAAAAAAAATTATTAAAAAAAAATGAACTTTTAAAAAATTATGAAAATAATTTCATTGTAAAAAAAAAAAAAAAAAAAAAAAAAAAAAAAAAAAAAAAAAAAAAAAATATAATACAGAGAAACAAATAGAAAATAACATAGAATAAAGAGGTTTTGGTAGAAATAACTTGATATAAAAGAAAACCTATTTAAAAGAAATTTAAAATTTCACTACTAGAGAGATGGACTAATAGAAGACAATACAGAACAACACTCAAAGAAGTATGGAGAGATGTATGTTGGGAGTAACAAGAAGAGACGAAACAAGTATGGGTAAGAGAACAAAAGGGTACGACCTCATTGAAAAAATAAAAGTGAAGGGAGTGGGGGAATATGCTAGAAGAGATGATAATAGATGGACAATGAAATTTTAAAGGATTCCAAGAGTGTAAAAGCAGAAGGAGCACAGTAAGATGGATGGATGAAATAAGAAAAGGTAGGGGTGATGGGAGAAGAAACTAAAGACAGAGAAGAGGATAAATGGAGGACTCATCTGGTGGATTGATAATGGTTGATAATGATGATGATGATGATGATGAAAAGGTATAACTTTAAGATACAACTAAATGTGACAGTAGAGATCTCTACAAACTTGGCATAAGATTAATGACTATAAAAACAAGAGGGACCTATCTTCAACTATTTTTAATTGAGTGCTAACAATATAATACAACTTCAAATGATAAAAGATCTAATTAAAGAGCTCCCTGACTCAAGCAAATTGAAAGATTCAGTCATAGCGTATGAAATGGGACTTAATCAGGAAGAAGTAAAGCTTCCGCTCCAAACAAAACTTTAGATTTGCCTATATAATTAAAGAAGGGAAGATTAAACATAACTTGGTTAAGATTTGTAGAGTCCTGCCACTGGCAGGCTTAAAGTTATGCCTTGAGAGTATTCTACCCTCAGGGACCAAAGTACCACCCAAAAAACTACTGACAACAAAACACAAAACAAAACAACACACGGCGAGAACAAAAGAAACCGCAACGGACGTGGCTAACTATTAAGCCTTTTCCATTTTGGGGCATTTATTTGCACATAATTAATTTGGATGCACCACTTAAGTGCTAATCCATAGGCTATACAATCTTAAAAACAATAATGCTGGGATGATAAAACATGCTGTTCATAATCAATGCACTGGCCACTTAGTAACATTAGTCTACTGGCCAACTATAAGTAATAAGACTAAACTAAAATAAAATGTAGTGCATTGACTTTAAAGAATATATCCTTATGTGCCTACCAGTTATGATGATGATTGATCATCTCTGTATGCTACTTAAGCACTAAATACACCACCATTTATATATTACCTGTTATACATGAATCTAGCTCAAAGAACATAAGCTTTATACCTGTTATGGTGACCAAGAAATGATGATTTAATACAATTTTAACAATTGAATACAACTTTATTAATAACAATACAAAAAATTGAAATTAACAACTTTAAAATAAGGCTATGCACATTTTGATTTAGCCTTCCAATTTTCATTAACATATAATAAAAAAATTATCACATTGTGATTTACATGATCAATATACAAACTTCATGTTATTACATTGATTTACATATATGCTCCAATAGGTTTATTTAAAACTCAGTTAGCACACATCCATGCATCTTTATATTTGAATTGTTATAAAATAATAAAATAAATGTTTAAAATTCATATATATGTCTATTTGACATGCATTGAGATATATGTGCAAACAGAAATGTGGAGTGATACAATAATTTCTGAACATATTTGAATTGTTATATAAGATACAATAATGATTAAAATTTACCTATATGTGTTGTTTGATGTAAAAACAAAATTCAATTTATTGCATTGTGGTTTTCAATTGATGAGATATTAATTTATTAACACAACAAATTTGAACTTATCAAAGTAATAAAAGACATCAATTTTTGTAATAACTAGTTTTATTTTGAATATACATAAAATTCACATATATACATGTGTATCAATAATAATAAAAAAATCAGTTTATCAACTTTTATTACAGTTTTATTATATATATATATATATATTGTAAAAGATTGATAAATCTACCTTTATTGTAAAAAATCATTTGTTGTTATTAAAAAAATCTCTTTGATTTGATGTTTATATATGGAGTATTATTATTGTTTATGGTTATTAGTTATAGTTATTGTTGTTTGGATTTATTATTTTATTTATTTGTTGATGGTTCATCGTTGTGAATATTTAACTATTATTATTATTATTATTATTATTATTATTATTATTATTATTATTATTATTATTATTATTATTATTATTATTATTATTATTATTATTATTATTATTATTATTATTATTATTATTATTATTATTATTATTATTATTATTATTAATGGTGAGATTTTTAATAGTAATACTTATATGTTCTAATTATTATAGATAAATAAAGACATATAAATTGTTGATTATAAAAATGATTATTTTATTTGTAGTGATTATTAAAAAATTGCAATGTTATTATTTATGTATATATATATTTTTAAAGCTGTCAAATAAATTTTCAATTTAATATTTTTTATATGATTGATATTTTTATTTTTTTTTAATGTTAATTGTTTAAAAGAAAACATATAACAATGGTTTTCAAAACTGCAATTTCTGGCTCACATGAAAACAACAGCAACAACAGAAAAAGAAGCCATTATTAGGATTTTTATTAAAGAAACTAAAGGAGAAAATTAGTTGTACTTTGTTTTTTTGGAATCGCCATTCTTGAGAATAATTGAATAATCTATTGAATGTAAACACCTTAATAATGGAAAAGTGAATAATAATATTATCACAGTTCAAATGCTGCAATCTTGTTGACTTTATCTTAGCAATTAAAAGAAATTAAGCAATGGCTCAACATATAAATTCTATTGTGTTGAAATGTGAGATAGCTATCTAAAAAACATCTATAATGGTAAATTCAGTAACAATCTAGAAGCAACTGAAATTAGTTAATTTATTGGATTCAACATATCAGTTATTTTTTTTTTTCAAGGAGAAAAATCTTTAAAAAAAATGGATATAATATATGCATTTGGAAACTGATAATTTTTTCTAACATGATATTTTCTTCAAAATTTAACCTTGACTAGAATGCATTCAAATATTAAAGAAATATAAAGGAATAAAACAATGGAACAAGTTGAACTTTGAAAAGGGAATAAATTAATTATGTAAGTGATATGTTTATATATATATATATATAATAGCTGAAATACGTATATTGGTGATTATTTATCTTTTCAACATATGTGTGTTCAGGTGTATCAGTGTTATGAGATAGTGTGGAGAGTGGTGGATCATGTGAAAGTCTGTGCTCATACCCTGTCTATTATATATATATATATATATATATATATATATATATATATATATATATATATATATATATATATATATATATATATATATAAGATCAATATTCTTTTTTTTTAAATTAGAAACATGAAATGTTTTTATAAGTATAATTCTATTCTATTTAAGCATCTTGTTTAAAAAAAAAAAACATTTTACAAATGTCAAAATTAACACTTCAGTATTAGAAATTTGTAATTAAAGCTCTAAGTTTAGGTTGCCTATGGGTTATTATATACTTATATATTTTAATAAGTGAAATTTATATTCACAAATTTTATTATAAAATTTTTATTATTTATATAACTTAAGTTTTTTTTTTATTATTTATTTATTTATTAGATAATTGGATATGTTTTTGGGGATCAAGTTGATTTAGTGAAGGTTACCTATCAATTAGAAATCATCATTATATGTATATATTGTGTGTATGTATATAAAATAACAAATAACAAAATGAGGTGAAATAAGTTCCATATTCATATTAAGTTATAAGTTAACACTAAATGACTGAGTCATCAAAGATATGTTATATTTATATGCCTGAGTGAGTCTAGTCATAAATAATAATAAAAAAAGTATCCAATGCTTGTAGAAATAAGTATAATCCAAAAGTGGATATAAGATATAAATCTTTTATAATGTGGTGGAGCAAATTTTGATGATTTCTTTCAATGTAATGATACTTAATCAATTAACCTGGCTTTTAGAGCATATCTATTATTTATTTTATTAATTTACAATATTTTACCAGTCAATTATTCACTTATTTATTTATCTATTTTCATTTTTTTACTTCATATAATAACTCTTATGTAGAACTAAACAACAATTTATATATTTGCTGTATATAATATACTTTTATTTTTTTAATTTTTTTTATAAATTGGAATATTTGGAAAATATATAATATTGATTTATGTTTATATTAATGTATACTTATTGAACACAAATATGTCTCTGTTTATTTAATATATATACTTATTGCAAGCATATATTTATTTTTTTGTATTTGGTTTGTATTTAAAAACTATTTAAAACACTGATACTACTTAAAAATCAAACCATAATATAGAAATAAAAGATGTACTACTTGTTTTATAAATAATGCCTTTGTATTTTATTTGGAAGAGTATTAATATTTTATTCTTATTTTTCTATTTTAGTGGCAGAGTCATTATGAAGTTTATTGAATTCACAACTTAGTGGAGAATAATTTCATATTTCAATTATTATTTAATTTTTTAGGTCACTTACACAAGTCAATGTTCATTGATATGTTTAGATATACATAAGTTTACTTATTTGATGTGTATATTAGATTCAATAAAAATCCCTTTGTTTCTAGTATATATATTTTGTTAGTTAATCATATTAACCTTGAGAATATATTATAATGATAGGTCTTATTATTGCTCTGTATGATTTTGGATTTATTTCATGTATAGCTAGTTGGAAGGGCATATAAACAATTTATTTAAATATAATTGGGATAATTGTATCATTCTTCATTTAAATTATACAATCTATTATATTTGGCTTTCTCAACAATTGGATTCATTTAGATTGTTAAGATCTTTTTTTATGTGTATGATGTGCTTTGTTTATATTATTTAAATTGGATGATAAATACATTCTATTACATTTGGCACCATCAACATGCAGACATGATTAATTAGTTGATAGTCATTTCATTATATTTAACACCTAAAATGTGAGGTTTGATTTGCTTATGAGGATAGAGCAGTCATGATTCCATTACATTTGGCTTTCCCAATGATTGGGGCCATTTCAATTGTGGATAGGCATTCCATTACATTTTGGCACCAACATTTGAAGCTTTCTTTCTTCATATGTGTATTTTTGTTTGAGATCATTTAGATTACATATATTCCATTCCAATATATATATATATATATATATATATATATATATATATATATATATATATAATCATCTATGTCCTTTCATTTAGATGTAAGACTCAAACAAATTATTGATTTGTTTCACTTTAAGTTATTACATTATAATTTTACATCATTTAAAGGATTGTAACTAACTCACCAGCTATGAGTAAACATATAATTACTTTTCAACAAGCTGGTATACCTCTTGGTTAGCTTGGCTTTTGTTTCATTATCCAAATAGGCATAACCCAGGCAATTGTCAGCATCCGGAAATGCATTAAATTAATTTGTTGGCATGTCATGAACTTCCTTCTGTCTAGGGCTTGATAATATTCAGGCTAGTAAACTGTTTTTAGAACTCATTTGTAGCTATGAATATAAACACAATAAATTTGGTCATTTTTCTCTACGTGAATTCAAACTCCACTCTTGAACTGTGAAGCAGCTGCTTCCTTGCATTGTTACATATCATGCTAGCTTTGTATAGCATCACTAGCCATCAATGCAGTTTTGCTTTACTGTTGCCATTCTGTGTTACAGTTACCAACAAACTACAGCTGACTCTTACAAAAATAATAGCCAAACTATATTAAACAATGCTCTTCTCAATAAGTACTACCCAGACAATGCAGCTGGCTGATTTGCCACTGGTTCCCAAAATATTAATATCAGACTGAACTAATATTTTTACCAGCACTTTTTATAAGAGTGGGGCCTAAGATTAGAAAAGTGACAAAAACACTAAATTAAAAATTATTTTACCTTATTTTGTTGAAAAAAGATCACTAATCCTTTCAAAAGCAAGTTTGAAATTTTTATCAAGGTGTTATATATAAAGATTTTAAAAATAGACAATTTACCAATTAATTAAAAGATTTCAAAAATACCATACTCACCTTTAAATTTCAAATCAAAATAATAATAATACAATATCAATATTTATTCAAATTTTTTAAATGTTTATTTCATAATGAAATTTTAATTTAAATTCAGAATTATTTAATCCATGATTATTATTCTAGAAAAGTAGAAAATATGTTGCTGTGTGCCATGTAACCAACTGGTTACAATATATATCAACAATAAATCTAATTAATATAACAGAAATAAACTATTATACAAAGACCCAATATAATAAATTTTCTTGTAGAGAATTTAAATAATTTAAATGGCTTTAAATGGACTATTGAAAGAAAACAGGACAAAAGTATTAAGTATTTGGATTTAAATATTTTAGTATATAATATATTGTATGTTACATTATAAATTAATAATCAAATCATTGCATAAAAGAATATGTAAATTGAAAATCAAAAGTATCAATTATGCATATGATGGCAAGTTTTAGATCTTTTTTGTTTTGTAATGAAAACTTATATCATTACCGTAATAAATTAAAAAAATATTGAGATATTTGCCTAGGAATTGCTTGAAGTGAGAATAGATTAACAATACTTTATATCATTTAAAAAAAGTTATAATCATTTAAAAGAGTTGAAGATTGATAGGAAAAAATGGATATCTATTCTATATATTTCAAATGCTCAAGTGAATTTTTTTAAGAATATATAAGAATGTGTTTAATGTTTTATTTTGTTACAAATAATGTTAATAAATTAATGAATAAATTCTAAAATTGCCATAGCTGTCAAGTAGAAATGTAATATTATGTACCAATGTTTTGTGGATGTATATGTTATCATATATAGGTAAATTGATGTCCGGTGTTGAAAAAAATTAAAGGAGCATAATAGGGATGTAATGACTGCTTCAGTTTTCTTGGATCATGAAAGCAAATGTAAATATAAATTTAAATTTTATGTTGAAAGTGTTAAGATTCTTCATTAGGAGAGAGACCATAATAAAAGAAAAATTAAAGAGGCAATTTTAGTAAATTGTAATAAAATGAGTATAATTAATAGACAAGCTGACAACATTAAAATTCAGGATTCATTGAATTTGAGTTGATGACATTTGACAGGTGAGTCAGATTAAGGAATTATCCCAAAGTACTACTGTGGATTGAAACACTGTACATAAAAGTGTATTAATGGTATATTTATTAATTTTATTATGATTACAATATTGTTCTAATTAATAGGAATATATATATATTATAACGATCCAAATGAAGTGGTAGATCGCATCGCACTGCACCGCACTACCAAAGGGCGCCATCTAGGCATTTGAGCCTAGAAAAATTTATAAAGTAGGCAGATACGCGCTGTTAGGATTCCACTTTATTTACATATTTAGATCGTTAGCCCATTGTCACTAGCTCAGCGGAGACGCCGAGATAAAAATCTATAAATTTTATATCTTAAATATAAAAGAATAAAATAATAAAAGCCACTGCCAGAAATTAACACAGAAAAATATTTATTTACGCACATATAAAATCATTCTAAATTCGAGGAATAAGTTTAACATTTAGATTTTTATCTTAATTTTTAATTTTACATTTAAAATAGCTTGCTATAATGTTTAATATTTTATTTAGAGGGTCGAGTATGAATGGACTACATAGGTCTGCATTTGAAAGGAAAATATTCTTCCCTGATTTAACCTTAGGCAACAAATTTCGCAATCAACTGGCGCCAATCCATCTGATACATTCATGTATTCAATGTAGCATGATACGACAACACAAAATACTATATTGTCAGGAATGTACATCTGAACAATAAGTAGAAATAGAGAAGACATTGACTCTCCACCAACAGGAATGTGACATCTGTGGGCAAGTAGATCAATAAACTAAAAACTCCATAGGAATGGACTGCGGTCTTCTGCCGACTTACAAACCCATCCATAGGCAAACAGAGGGTGTGTGGCGTATATCTATAATCCTGCCCGTAGCGGATCTCATACTACATTTACTAATTACACAAATATATCCAATCCATTGAACCAATTCAACTACGAAATGAATAACCTAAGATTACCCTCCCTTAATACAACTTTACAAAACTATATAGCCATTCGCGCCCGACTTAATTTTAACATTTATATACGTTCGCACAGATTTGTTTAAAAATGTTGGGTATAGATCGATTACACAGATTCCACGGTCAAAAACATTTCAAAATAAACATAAACGATCAAAATACAAAATTATTGATACCGACAATCGCAGAGGGAAACTTATAAGTAACCCAATAGTATTCACCATAAGATACTTGCGTTGTCACCAATAACTTAAAAGACATCCGAATAAATACATTTTAGATACTCACCGTAAGGTATCATTGTTTATCGAATGTCTATATATTTTGATCAAATATGAAAACCAAAATATAATTAACCGCAAA
Organism: Epiperipatus broadwayi; assembly: GCA_028023455.1. Lineage (NCBI taxonomy): Eukaryota > Metazoa > Onychophora > Udeonychophora > Euonychophora > Peripatidae > Epiperipatus > Epiperipatus broadwayi. Next base: position 5,596,244 of record JAQFVV010000078.1, on the reverse strand, counting down.
CGAATCCATGCAAGCGTCTATAAACAACTTTAAATTTAATACATTTTAGTTAAAATATAATACACACACAAAAAAAAAATGAACTGGAAATGATTGCTTAAACATCTACATAAAAAAAATATCAATAATTGAATTTGCATTCTTTAAGTCAGATAAGAGTTCTTATTTTCAGTTATTAATTACTTGCAATTTTAGGAAAGTTATTAGATAGATACAATAGTTCATACTTTACGGATTTAATAGATTGAGAAGTCCAACTTCGTGATCACTTTAGTAGATTTTGTCCTTCTTTGAAATGAAACTGCGACTTGCCATGCATTTGGTCAGGAACTGTCATCCAGAGGCCTCAGCTGGTTGTCCGGAAAATTAAATTTATTGCAGACTTCCACATCGTGAAAATCTGCAATATAGCTAGTTATAACGATCTATTCATAGTCAGCTCTAAGATAACAATTATCATAATCATTTTGCTTTTATATTTTTCTTAGCCTCTTATCATTTGATCATAGGATTCAATCGGCAATACGTCACTAATCCTCTGGTGTTTCAGTTACGGTCCGTGCTGAATTTCTGGTGTTTGCATTGGTCATTTAATTTCTTTGTACTCTCTTATCTAACTTTTCATCTGACTTTTTAATTAAACAGCTTTTAGATAATTAATAAACAATCATTTCCATTTATAGATTACAGGAATTAATTAATACCTGTTTTTATTTTAACTTACGTTATTTTTTTATTAAAATATTTTTATATTTCAATCTTGTATTTTTTTATTTAAAAAAAATACATTCAAATACTTTTTTTTTTTGTTTATGAAAAAAAAAATATTTTTAAAGTTTAACATCTGTGCGAATGTATACACGTTTAACAATGTTTTAATTTTAGCGTTTAGTTTTTTACTTTTATTTGCGAACTTTTAAGTTTTTATTTTAAATTAATGTAACGACATATTTATATATCGTTACAATATATATATATATATAGAATTGGGTGGGGTAGTCAATCAAATAGAAAACAAAATCCAATAACACATTTAGCATAAAATTTTACTCTTTTATAAAATGAAAACTTGTGGAAAACAAAATTGTAAGACTTCTTCTTATACATAATAAATATAATATAATTATTATTATAAATTCGATCTACTCTGCTGCAATTTAATGATTGCTTCACAACAGACCCTTAGGCAGAGAAGCACAATACATGGAAAGTACCTATGACTAAGCAGTGCTATATAAGATAAATAACTGCTACCACATTTGAAGGACATAGATCTTCTTGACTGCAAAATTGAACACCTATCATTCAAGATACTTTTTGTTTTGGAGCAAACTCCAGGCACCAGTTAATTATACATAAATTAACTAACATACCTTAAATAATGGCAAACTAATTCAGCATCTAAGAAATTCTAACTAGATCAATCAAAAGAATAACATAATAAATTGCTGCTTTCATTAGTAATAGTAGTAAAGAATTGACCAACAAAATTTCAAAGATAATTTATTTAAACTAAAATGCTTACTAAAATTTTTAAACTATGTGTAAATTTTTTAATTAAATATAAACAATGATTTATAATAATCTCAGGCACACACATATTATAATACAATATACAATAGTAATATAACTTAATGTAAAACATTAAAATAATTACAAGCATTCAAACATGCACATAAATAGTTCATTTTATGTGGCTATAGAGTTCATTTATTAAACTGACTAAAGGAGGCTTCAAGATTGCACTGGCTACTTAAATTAATATCAGAATTAAAATAAGAAAATGGTATTACTTGTAAGATTTTTAAACATGGTGCCTTCAAATTACTTACTGCTGCATGTGTGTTTTACCAACCAGTTGAATTTTAGTCATCTGTTGTGGTTTTAATGATTACTATTCCATGCTATTTTTGTTTCAGGCAGTTAGACATTCCTAAAGATTTTAAATTGTTATATGGGCATTGCTTCCATTGGGAAGTCTGCTGATATTCTATTGGACTGAAACTAGAGTTCATTACATGTCCTCAAAACTACTCAACACTGCATCATATCCATTGAAAAAAGTCTAATATGTGATTGACTTTGAATATGTGAATAACTGACTCTAGGTATGTTTATCCCTGACTGAAAAAAATTTTGGCCATATTTATATGATGGCCTTGTCATTTTTTTATTAGTTTTTAAACTCACCAGCTATTTTCATTGTTGAGAATTTGTCCACTGTCTTTGGTTAAATTCTTGTTGAGATATCTTTTAATTAATCCACTTGTTGGATTTTAATTAGTAGACATGCTAATTCCATTCTTTTATGTAGCTTCTGTGTATATGCAATCCTTGAGAGACATTTTAACTTATAAACTTTCATTTATTTTTTAATATTTAACTGTCATATTCTATTTTATTAACACACACACATTTTAATTTATTTTTTATAATTAAAATCAACTCGTTATTTACAAATGAAAAGATTTTTTTTTCTTTAAATTAAGTGAGAGTATTTTCTAAGTTACATTTTCTACCCCCTTCTAATTAATTAATTTGTAATTTTTACTGATAAATGTCATTTATATGAATAAAAGTCTTTAATTTGTAAGACTCTATGAATTAATTGACTTTTAGCAAACTATATTTTTTTTAATAAAACTAGTTTTTTTTAAAAATACCACTTTAATTTATTCTAAAGTTTAGTTTTTGCCAAGTTAAATCCCCCCCCTCTAATTAATCTTTAATTAATGTTTAAAACTTTATGAATGACCATTTAATAAACTGTTTTAAACTAATAATAAAACTCTTTAAACTTTCATAAACAAAAATTCTCTCAACTTATTTTGACTTATATATTATTTATTTATTAAAACTTTCATTTCCTTTTACAAAACTTATTTCACAGTGATTTTATTCATTATCAAGTTTAAAACTTCTTGCATTATTTATGAAAATTTTTATTTTTATTAATTGTAAATGAACTTATTACAACATGTACCTTGCTTAGCAATACACTATATATATATTAAAATATTTATATGGATTGTTATAATAATAATGAATAGAATTTAGAAGATAATATTCATTAAATAGAGATAAACTTTAACTTTTGATGTTACTAAGAAATTATCAATTACTACAAATTAACAATTCCTGACAGTAAGCAAATTTTTTTTTCATAAACCTAAAATAGCTTTTTGTTGGGGTCATGATATATATATATATATATATATATATATATATATGATCACTTTGCTTTAGGTCACATATTAGATATTTTGAAAATAATTAACCTACTTTCCAGAAATTAATTTTGTATAATGGAAAATAAATATTTTTGTGTGTAAGAGATGGATCAGCTTTGTCTAAGAAACAATGTATGTGATTCATCAGAAATAAGTGCCTAAAAAGCTGAATTGACAGGTCATGATTAATATTAATTATTAACAATAAATCCAGTAAATCATTTATATATATATATATATATATATATATATATATATATATATATGATTTATGATATATATATTATATATATATATATAATCCATCATGGAGGCTGTCAGTAAAAGAAATTCCAAAAAAATGTTGCAATTCTATCTTTGAAAACTGATTTGTACAGCTATTTTTTAAATATTTTATACATTTTTTATATTCATAAATTTTTATAATTTAAAAATATTTATGTTCATTTTAAAAAAGGTGTCAATTTAATTGATTAGAAGTAAAGTCAAAGAGTTTTAGTCCTGCCTTCTTTCCTCTGATTGATTTATTCATTGTAATCGTTTTCCACACTGTTTGACATATTATTTTGTTAACATTTTTTAAATAATCAAAACAATTATTTTTTGCAGAGTTTATTAAGATCCTTCATGATTATTGTTCATAATAATTGTTAAAAGTCATGTTTATATTGTTACATTTTTATTTTATATGTATATGTTTTATTTTTAAAAATAGAGTTCTGATATTCTATTTTATGAAAATGATAGCTAATATTTCATTGCAGATAGCATATTAGAATAATTTTAAGGTATTCTAAAATTATAAATCAATTTCAATATTTTAAAAGAGAATTTGATAGATTTGCCAGAGATATATTTTTACTTTCATTTTAAATATAAATTTCATTTTAAAATATTTAATTTTTTCTAAAATTTATTTTCCTCTGCTAATGACATTTTTTTGTCATTACAATCTCATTTTTTCACCATTTTCTGAGATTAAATTTGCGGTTTTAGATTTGTTGTAATTTTCAAATGTATATTGCCATCAAATAAAGTTCAATTTATTGAATTCTGATACAGAATAATGGTTTAATATTAAAATAAAAATTGAAAGCTTGCAAAAAGTCTTACAAGGGAAAACAATTAAATATGTGGCAATACTGGAGAGTTAAATAACATTTTTATTATTATTTTATAATTTAGATTTTTTACTTATTTTATAAATTGATTCACATTCACAGGTTTAGACTATGTAAAATATTTTTTTTAAAAAAGGCATTTCTTCAGTAAAATATTTCATTTATAAATCCTGGCCATTGCAATTGTTAAAACAAAAATACTATAAAATAATTAGAATTAAAAAAAAAAAAACTATCAATACTTACACCTCTCCATTGATTAAACCTGAAAAAATAAGTATATATATATATATATATATATATATTGAAAATAATATTTACATGAGATAAAAATGTTTTATTAATCATATTTTTGGAAGAATCCATCTATAATAAAATAAAATAAAAACAAATTTAATAGTGTATTTTAATTATATTCATGCTACCAAGTTGAATCAAAATGTTCAAAAATATGTAATACAATTATCTTTGCATTTTAATTTTATAAACACTGCTTTCAAAAACATGATATATATTGTAACCTAGTGTTATTGACACTTGGTTTACTTGGCATTATTTCTGCAGGAAAACAATGCTATTCTTTAAAGAAATAAAAAGATAAAATAACAATAGTAATAATTGATTAATAAAGTATGCTATTCACTCACTTTGGCATGTTTTGGGTGAATAACTAATAGATTTAATAACTCAATGTCATTTTAAAGAGAGAACATGAATAATTTAATTGAGATATTAATAATTAGAGCAAATTAATATGGTATAAAAGCTAAACAGTAATTGATTTTGGATGGGTAGAGGGGAGTGGATGAGTGTCTTATCATAAAGCACAATAACTTCTGGTAATTTCTTTTTGTAAAAAAAAAAGAAAGAAAAAAAAATAATGTTAAAGAATTATACATCACTGATTGTTAATTTAATGTATTTATTATTATTTTTTTTATATTGTCAAATTACTTTGTAATCCAGGTAAATAATACTGAAAACTATATGATTGTAATAAGTTTTTCCTTTCTTTTGTTTATGTTATAATCAAATGATTATTTTTCTGGAAGAGGTCGCTAAAGTAAAAAAAAAAAAAAAACAACAACAAAACAAAACAACCAATTTCATAATCAAGATCTTTTTTTTTTTTTAAAAAAAAAGATAGTCTGCTTTTAGTTTTCAAGGAAGGAACAGTGCTGAAATTTGGTAACTCAATTTTTTCATTTTATTTTGCAGAAATAAATGTAATCAAAGTAAAATTTTAATAATATAATGTGTGGCTAAATTTTTTTTGATAAGATATCCTGATTTTCTTTGCCATCTACCTATTTAAAGACCTTTTATACTTAAAAATTTATTGTCTCATGCTAAAGTTAAAAATGACAGAATTAACTAAGGGAATCACGAAAAGTGTTATTATGTCCAAATTAAGGAAGACAAATGATTTCCAAGTGAGAAATAATTATTTATTAACTTTATGTCATTTATTGATATTTTCTTGGTATATAAAAAAAAAAAAAATAATTGAAAGAAATATTTTGAAACCAAGGAAAATCAACTAGAAACATTTTCGCGCTCTTTCTCAATATTGTCTGCCTTTACAAGTAATGTAGTTACATACGTTAAAATATGTTTTATTCACCAAGAATTGTCTGGAAATAATAATAATGATAGATAAGATTAAATTATGCACCTGTACATTTTAAAATATATATATATATATATATAAACTTTCTCAGAGTAAATATAGGAAAAGTTATATAGGGGCATTCTTACGGAGAAGTTACCATTAAAAAAATATATAATTCCTAAAGTATGAACAAAACCAAATATCTTAGTGACTTAATGATAAAAATAAATGATATATTATATTACACATCAGTTGGAGTTATTAAAACTTCCTATACATGTAAATCAGCTGCAGTTATTATCAGAATAATCTCGGAAAAATTGCGCATTTCCGTCCATAAGTAAGCTAGCTAATATGAATTGTACGTATCGTCAATAAAAAAAAAAAAAAAAAAGAATTGTGTATGTTTATCGTCTATCGTCAACTGTTCGTTATGTTATAATATGTATATTTTATTTTCTATGGATCCCAAAATTGTAGCAGTTTAATTCAAGTAAGAATTAATCTTCAATTCTGCTATATTTTTCTTTACCTAATTTATTAAATGCACAAAATAAGAGAAAACTTTTATTTAAAGGAAATAATACCATGCGTTTATTGTTTTTAAACTTGCTTCGTGAAATACGACTCGATAAAGCTCTTCACCTGGACCAATTGCTCAACAGAAAAACATTTTCTAATGAGAGAATATGCACTTGTTAATTAATGATTGTTTAAAACTAAGTTTTAAATGATATGTATTTTTTTGTTATATCACATAGGTTAAAGTCTGTATGGTCAAGGGATATTTAATAGCCTTGTAATGACAAAGGTATGTTTTAATATAATTATTATAGGTTAAGTTGATATTTAACACGAAAGAAAAAAATCTATAAAATATGTTTTAATTAGTACATACAATTGTAGGTAGAAATTTTGTATGTTAGATACGTAAAAGAAAAATATTTAGATATTTAAGGGGTAAAATAAATATTGAAAATTATCAGAAGTAACTAAAAAAAAAAAAAATGCTATAACAAAATATTTCTTGTTAAAGTTTTGAAACGAATTTATACTGTATTAATTGAGGAATTTATTCCTAATTATTCTTAAATAACACATCCACTTTATTTAGTTTAAGATAGTATGCTACCAACTATTTTTGAATGTTCCTTTATTAAAATTATTATACTTTTATTCTATGATGTCCATTGATTTCAGATGTTGATCAAAGTATACCCGATAACATAAGTTTATTATAATCAGTGTATTTACTTATCCTGCCCAGATATAGCATTGGTATATGCTTAATATTCGCATAGGTAATAATTATAATGTATTTATTTTGTGGGATGAAAAATGATCTTCCCAAAAGCTTTGTTTTCCATGAGAGGAAGATTTTAAATATAATGTTCGGGTATGTTTATAGCCCAAGTGATCGATTCTCATAGATAGGACAATCAAGAATTTATCTAGCATTTAGTATGCTTCATTCGTTTAAATCCCAGGAGAGGATTGTATTTGGTGTGTGTTCGTTGTATGCCCAAGTAAGAGGCAAGAAACCACCAAAATATTTTAATGTAGTAGATTACTCTACAGACCTTCATGGTTATTCCATATTCCTCATGTGAAAATAAAGATAGCTCCACCATGGAAGGTGTTGATTATTGTGCTTAATTTTGAAAGTTCGGGCAAGATAAAGGTTATATTGGAGGTGTTAGTTCCTCAAGATCCACTTTAGTATAAATAGTGCATTAGTAACTAAGATCAATATCTGTATTGTGCTGCTAAATATTGCTAGTATTTGACAAGTAAATCAATGGAGAAAGTAATTAAAATTGCGTAATTTAAAACGCTTATTTACTGAAGGAATATTCAAATGCAATATTTAATTCTGGTTAGTAATTAAATAATACTCATATTTAAAATTATACTATGAATAAAATTTGTATCATAACTTAAGTTAGCATTAAGTTAAATGTAAGATGGTAAGTGTAACTTCTGATAACTATCCCATAATTAGAATAGGTTATCCCATTAAAGACCATAAATAAAGTAAATGTATTAGAAATAAATTTAATATTTTGCGTATTGCATATGATGGGATTAATCATTTAAAAAAAAAAAAATAGTTAGTCAATAATTTTGAATAAAAGCTTCTACAAGGTTACCAAAATTTAATAAACAATGTATTGATAAGGAAATGTACTTTTAGTTAATCAATCCATATGATTGCATACAGGAGAAGTAGTAACCTCTAGTCCATAACCAAAAGAGTATACAGATTAATGTCAGTTATATTTTATATTTTTGTATTACTATGGGATTATTGAATAAATGTTCATATATTTTTTTTTGTGATAATAATAAATTATAGTCTTGTTAAAATTTGTTGTAGATTCATTTTTTTGTTTTTATATGCTAAATATAAGTGTTTGCACAATATTTGCAAAACCTTTCCTTGAGACCGAAATCATTCCAAATTCTTAAAAACTTAATATACCAGATAAATAAAGTTAAGCAGATCGGAATATGTCATTATATTTTAGTTTAATGATAATTATTTATGGAGTTGAAAACTTAAGACTAAACATTCACCTTTGTGTAAAAAAAAAAAAAAAAAAAAACTGAATTTATTCCCAAACCATTAACTTTGGTTGCACATTATTCCATTCCCATTTAGTTAAATTGTCTAAGTAATAAATCTTAGTTATATTATTGTGTTGTCATGGATGATGGAAGGACACAAAAAGCACCCTTGTCTTTTTATTATTTTGACTGAGATTCTAAAAAAAAAAAAGGGCTGTGTTATTCAAAATTATATGTCATTATTGAATAGAATTATCATCTCTTTAAATAATATAGCAGTGGATATGAGAGATGAAGACACATTGAATTTAAGTAAAATAAATGTTTCCTATAGCAGACCAGAATGCCAGTCATATGTGACAACACAATACTGCCGAGCATTTCCTTACATGAAACAAAGAACCCTGAGATTAATATTATTATAATTATTCTTTAAATTAATAAGTGATCAATTATTGTTGTTATTACAATCGTGGCATGGCTTAAGAGAATTGAATGTACAATTGTATTATATGAAAAGTATTTTAGATCATATTGGAAAATTAATGGATATGTTGCTTTATTTTAGTTGCCTTAACAACAACCTGAAAAATTAATGTCATGGGTGAAAATAAAATAAATAAACTAACTAATAAAAAAATATATTGGTTTAGAATATATATATATAATACTACAAATAAATGTCTGTAATTCTTCAAAATAATAAACATAAACTTACTTATAAATAAATATTTGCAAATACAGTAATTAAAATGTCACTAATACTTTCTTATAATTCCATGATCTTAATGTTTACTACCTGCCTATTGATTAAGTTTGCAATATTTTTACATTATTATAATTGAAATCAAAACCAGATATACATGACTAACTATTATGATCATAAAAATGGAAGCTGATAAATTATCATTATCTTCAGCTGCTTTTTATAATTTATATTAACCCTTTTTCTGCCTCTTACGAGGCCTCTCGTCAACAGTTGACGTCACTCTAATTCCGTTATTTTTAATGCTAGGATATTCGTTTGTCAGTTATTGATTAGGTTTTTAAAAGTTCTGTAAGATGGTGCCCTCTTCCAAATTATTTTACAAGTAAAAAATCAAAAAAACTGCATTTAAAACTAAACAAAGAAAGAAGCTTATCAGTGATTGGCTCTCAGCTGACAAAAACATTCTGATTGGCTGGAAAGAACAAAGAAACTGCCTGATCAAAGAAAATAAAGAAAAATGCTGAGATTTTCATTTCGAATGTGATTTAAGTATTAAAAAAGTACAATTTGAGAAATTAAAATAATTTTTAAAAAATATACTAAAAATACAAAATTATTTTTGAAAAATATTGAAGATTTTAGTAAAAATATTTAAGATTATCAAAAAGAAATCTTTACTTTTCCATAATGTAAAATTGAAAAAAAGCATTGACATCAGCACTTCTTTGTTTTTACATTCGCTTTTAAATTTGCCGAAATTGAATATTTTATAATAAATAAATAGCAATTTATTTTTGAAAGAACTTTCGTTCACTTTCATAACCTGAAAAATTAGTAATATACTTTTTAAAAACGTATCTGAGTTGAATTTAATATTATAGGCAAATATGTTTTAACAATAGGCTTTCTCTTCAGTTTGTGAGTTGGCCAATTAAAAGCTTTGATTTTTACCTCATACAACCAATAATATAATTAGCGGTTAAAAGGTTAATCCATTATTAATTAAATTTGAGTAGAATCTTCCTGGTATATACATCCAAGCACTCAAGAAATCAATCCCTCATGTCTCTTTCATGGATGACCTCACTGTTTTTCTCCCTTCCCAAAGCTAATACCAAACTGCTTGAAATTCTATGGATCTTCTCCAAGTCTGGGTTGACTTTCAACATGGAAAATTCTCAGCATGGAAGTTATTCTCTGGGAATATTATTACCTCTCTGTTCACCCCAAAATTTTTGGGTTTCCAATCTTTAACTTTCTTTCAGCAATGAGAAAAACCGTTGATGAATCATTCCTTCACTCACAATATCATATCTTCATTATCAAAAGTCTATATGTCTCTATTTGCAAAGAACTCAGTTCTGAACAACCCTGTGTTTCCAAGAATTTTTTATTTCATGCTAGTCATCAATTTCTCATGAGAGTTTATTAGGAAAATAAATACTTTATGCTTAAAACTTTTTTGAAAGGGCAGGACTGTAGTGATTAGCCTCAGAAACTTCAGAAGCATACAAAACTCAATGGATTTTCACTTTATCCCATTGCAATGTTCCAATTCCAAAGTGTCTATAATACCATCCTACAAATTTTCCTTGGTTCCCTGATGCATAATGGTTGACAGCTGTATCCCTTATGGACATCCCTCCTCCTCCTGAGAAGAGTTGGTGGTCTCCCTATTAGAGCATATCGCAAGATTTACCATTATACTTATTAAACCAAATTCTCAAAAATGAATTTTTGGGAGGCATATCATCTTATTATCTTATTAATAATAATATTGCTCTTTGTACTTCCCTTCATCCTCTAATAATGCCATTATTAAAAAGTTTAAGTGATGTCATCTGGAACCTAAATATTTAGACTTTTTGATCAAGATAAGCCTAAATGCACTTCCTACAAACCATTTTTTGCTCATCCATAGGGGTTTCCTGCACCTAGATCAGGTCTTTCCTTTATGTTGTAGGGATAATGAGATCAGGTTGCATGTTTTCTGTCATTGTACCTCACTTCATCTATATAAGCCAAAATCCCACTATCACTTCTCTGATTAGTAGTATTGGCAATGTTGTGTTTCCATCTATTATGATTTCTACTTGGCATATTGGTCCATTTGATGTATGTTTATCTTTAATCCTACCATTGATAATCTCTGTCACTACATGTTTATTTGTTATTCTACTGCCCATTTATTCCATTCTTTGGATAGGAAAGGGGAATCATGATCTGTTAATATTGTTCTTGGCTTTCCTATCTCTTCAAAATGGGGACTGTCTAAATACCTTGATGGTATATCTAGCATTATCTTGAGGTAGAGGGGAAGCTGACAGGAATTTCAAGAAGAGATCATAAACTACTAACAAATAATTTTGTTTATTTGATGTAGGTAAAGTTCCATAAAAATCTGTAGCTAAGATCTCATTTGTTTTTTTTAGTATGTTTGTTTTTATGGAACTAATATAACTATTGTTTACTGATTTGACTTATGAGCATATTTGACAAATTTTGTATTTCTTTCAGGATATCTTTCTACACCCTGAGCTAATAAAACCACATTTTTTAATATATGTTCAGTTTTATGGGCTCCATAGTGTCAATGCAAACAATGTATATATTGTGTGAGTGGGTTTTTCAATATATCAAGTATTACTACCCTCCACCCACTTATATCATTGTTTATGTTATATGTCAAGATCTGATTATCTAGCTTATATTGATAAAGATTTTTGGCTGTGTACAAAATTTCATCTTCACCTAAGGTTTTAATGATTGGGGCTAAATCTTTATCTTGGGATTGTATATTATGAAAGTTTATTAAATTGTTTTCTACATTTTCATTGGATATTAGATCAATGTTCATAATGTAAGCATTATCTACCAATAAGTGTTGTTCTGATCTACACGGATTTTGACTTAGTGCATCAGCTACAATGTTTTAAGATTCTTTACAGTACTTGACTAATTTACAAAGTGCATACAATACACATTTTGAAAAAGTTATAAAAGAAAAATAATCAATAATTCAGTTATCGCTTAGCACTTTCGAAGTTTTCTGCCTCATAATCATAACCATATTGGACTTTATGTATAGTTGAATTCTTATAACAACAGATTTCATACTTACTCCTTCTAGATCCTTATTATCCCACAGAATTCAAACTCAAGAAGAATGTACATATATTCTACTTCAAAATATATTTATTTCATATCTGATGTGGTACTCTGAATATGAATATAGTGTAAATTATTGGAAAATAGGAAATCAAACAATAAAGAACTAATTAAATTTAATATTTAATATTTAACAAATTTATTTTGATGGTGGTTTCCATTCATGATTGTTTTATAACAAAAATAACATATTTTGATTAATTTCATAATTATGTAGGCATAATCATCCTTCAATGGTATTCATTAAGTATTTACTAACCTATATCTTTGATTTCTATGAAGGACAGTCATTTACCATTCTAATTTAATAATTTCAACTTTAAATGAATACTATATATATAAGAAAAACAAAAAACACAAGTTCAAAACTTGCATACGCTTGCATTTATGACTATAGATGGCATTATACCAAAAACACCTTCAAGCATTTGTTTACATAAATGTCAGAGTGAGTATTTCACTATCTCTAACTTAATTTTCACCTTCATATCATGATTTCAAGCTATTTGCTATCATCAGTGAAGGACAGGATTAAGAAACTAGATCTAAAACACGAACTCTGAGCGTTTAAGAAACAGTTTCTATTCAGCTTGCGAGCGTGAATCTTTTAGACACGTAATGTCTTCAAACTCAGCATCGCATGCCAGATAGCTACATGGGTCTGATATCAGTTCAGCATCACCACATAGTAGAAGTCTCTGCAATATATATCATTGCAAGAAAGACCTCAAAGGTACATTTTTGAAAAACAAAAAACAAGTTAAAAACTTGCATATGCTTGTATTTATGACTATAGATGGCGTTATACCAAAAACACCTTCAAGTGTTTGTTTACATAAACGTCAGAGTGAGTATTTCACTATCTCTAACTTAATTTCCAACTTCATATCATGATTTCAAGCTCGTAAGCTGAATAGAAACTCTTTCTTAAACGCTCAGAGTTTGTGTTTTAGATCTAGTTTCTTAATCCTGTCCTTCACTGATGATAGCAAATAGCTTGAAATCATGATATGAAGGTGGAAATTATGTTAGAGATAGTGAAATACTTGCTCTGATGTTTATGTAAACAAATGCTTGAAGTTGCTTTTTGGTATAACGCCATCTATAGTCATAAATACAAGCATATGCAAGTCTTTAACTTGTGTTTTTTGTTTTTCATAAATGTACCTTTGAGGTCTTTCTTGCAATGATATATATTGCAGGGACTTGTACTATGTGGTGATGATGAACTGATATCAGACCCATGTAGCGATCTGGCATGCAATGCTGAGTTTGAAGACATTACGTGTCTAAAAGATTCATGCTCGCAAGCTGAATAGAAACTGTTTCTTAAACACTCAGAATTTGTGTTTTAGATCTAGTTTCTTAATCCTGTCCTTCACTGACGATAGCAAATAGCTTAAAATCATGATATGAAGGTGGAAATTAAGTTAGAGATAGTGAAATACTCACTCTGACATTTATGTAAACAAACACTTGAAGGTGTTTTTGGTATAACGCCATCTATAATCATAAATACAAGTGTATGCAAGTTTTTAACTTGTGTTTTTTGTTTTTCATAAATGTACCTTTGAGGTCTTTCTTGCAATGATATATATTGCAGAGACTTCTACCATGTGGTGATGCTGAACTGATATCAGACCCATGTAGCTATCTGGAATGCGATGCTGAGTTTGAAGACATTACGTGTCTAAAATATTCACACTCACAAGCTGAATAGAAACTGTTTCTTAAACGTTCAGAGTTTGTGTTTTAGATCTAGTTTCTTAATCCTGTCCTTCACTGACGATAGCAAATAGCTTGACATCATGACATGAAGGTGGAAATTAAGTTAGAGATAGTGAAATACTCACTCTGACATTTATGTAAACAAATGCTTGAAGGTGTTTTTGGTATAACACCATCTATAGTCATAAATACAAGCGTATCCAAGTTTTTTGTTTTCATAAATGTACCTTTGAGGTCTTTCTTGCAATGATATATATTGCAGAGACTTCTACTATGTGGTGATGCTGAACTGATATCAGACCCATGTAGTTATCTAGCATGCGATGCTAAGTTTGAAGACATTACATGTCTAAAAGATTCACGCTCGCAAGCTCAATAGAAACTGTTTTTTAAACACTCAGAGTTTGTGTTTTAGATCTAGTTTCTTAATTCTGTCCTTCACTGACGATAGCAAATAGCTTAAAATCATGAAATGAAGGTGGAAATTAAGTTAGAGATAGTGAAATACTCGCTCTTACGTTTATGTAAACAAACGCTTGAAGGTGTTTTTGGTATAACGCCTTCTATAGTCATAAATATAAGCGTATGCAAGTTTTTAACTTGTGTTTTTTGCTTTTCATAAATGTACCCTTGAGGTCTTTCTTGCAATGATATATATTGCAGAGACTTCTACTATGTGGTGATGCTGAACTGATATCAGACCCATGTAGCTATCTGGCATGCGATGCTGAGTTTGAAGACATTACGTGTCTAAAAGATTCACGCTCGCAAGCTGAATAGAAACTGTTTCTTAAACACTCAGAGTTTGTGTTTTAGATCTAGTTTCTTAATCCTGTCCTTCACTGACGATAGCAAATAGCTTGAAATCATGATATGAAGGTGGAAATTAAGTTAGAGATAGTGAAATACTCGCTCTGATGTTTATGTAAACAAACACTTGAAGGTGTTGTTGGTATAACACCACTATAGTCATAAATACAAGCATATGCAAGTTTTTAACTTGTGTTTTTTGTTCTTCATAAATGTACCTTTGAGGTCTTTCTTGCAATGATATATATTGCAGAGACTTCTACTATGTGGTGATGCTGAACTGATATCAGACCCATGTAGCTATATGGCATGCGATGCTGAGTTTGAAGACATTATGTGTCTAAAAGATTCACACTCGCAAGCTGAATAGATAATGTTTCTTAAATGCTCAGAGTTTGTGTTTTAGATCTAGTTTCTTAATCCTGTCCTTCACTGACGATAACAAATAGCTTGAAATCATGATATGAAGGTGGAAATTAAGTTAGAGATAGTGAAATACTCACTCTGACGTTTATGTAAACAAACGCTTGATGGTGTTATTGGTATAACACCATCTATAGTCATAAATACAAGCGTATCTAAGTTTTTAACTTGTGTTTTTGTTTTTTATAAATGTACCGTTGAGGTCTTTCTTGCAATGATATATATTGCAGAGACTTTTACTATGTGGTGATGCTGAACTGATATCAGACCCATGTAGCTATCTGGCATGTGATGCTGAGTTTGAAGACATTATGTGTCCAAAAGATTCATGCTCGCAAGCTGAATAGAAACTGTTTCTTAAACGCTCAGAGTTTGTGTTTTAGATCTAGTTTCTTAATCCTGTTCTTCACTGACGATAGCAAATAGCTTGAAATCATGATATGAAGGTGGAAATTAAGTTAGTGATAGTGAAATACTTGCTCTGATGTTTATGTAAACAAACACTTGAAGGTGTTTTTGGTATAACGCCATCTATAGTCATAAATACAAGCGTATGCAAGTTTTTAACTTGTGTTTTTTGTTTTTCATAAATGTACCTTTGAGGTCTTTCTTGCAATGATATATATTGCAGAGACTTTTACCATGTGGTGATGCTGAACTGATATCAGACCCATGTAGCTATCTGGCATGCGATGCTGAGTTTGAAGACATTACGTGTCTAAAAGATTCATGCTCGCAAGCTGAATAGAAACTGTTTCTTAAACGCTCAGAGTTTGTGTTTTAGATCTAGTTTCTTAATCCTGTCCTTCACTGACGATAGCAAATAGCTTGAAATCAAGATATGAAGGTGGAAATTAAGTTAAAGATAGTGAAATACTCGCTCTGACGTTTATGTAAACAAACGCTTGAAGGTGTTTTTGGTATAACGCCATCTATAGTCATATATATATATATACACCTATATTTTAACAAATTCTCTGCTAACTAATCAATTGCTTATTAATTTTTGATCTGTTTATCCATATTTCATAATTTGTTGAAGGTTGCACTTATATTCTGAACCCTCTCCTATTCTCATGTCATATAAACCTATGATATAACAGACAAATCATCCAAGGATTTAGTCATTTATTCCAAATTAATAATTAAGTTAATTGAACACAAACATTGATCATATTTAAGTTAATTGAACACAAACATTGATCATAAAAAATATGGCAAAGTGTGAACACTTAATACTGGATAAAAATAAAGTTTTATCTTTCAAGTCAGTAGACTAATGTAAAAAATAGCAAGCAAGTTTGGAAACCTGCACCTAAATTTTATTATTAAATGAAAATAAAATAGAATTTATGGCCCCCCCTTCCTCTAGAATCATTGACAGTTGGCTCCCCCTTCCTCTAGAATCATTGACAGTTGGATGGAATGATTCTCTGTTTCAAAAGCCAGAAACCAATTGGGCAAGTGAAATAAGAATAAAAAAATTATAAAAATATAATTTGAGATGTTAATCCAGCATAGTCTAGCCATAGTTCAAAATCTTATAGTCCAAATTGTGAAATGTTCCAATAACTTTACCTTTAGAAAAGTTCCTTTGCATGAACTGGATGGTAGTTCATCAGATAATCTTCAGTCATTCTCTGTTTCTTCGTGTGGTGACTCAGACTCTGCTATAACTACTTTTCCCATTCTGAGAGAATTTCTTTGCTTGATTACAGTGTGCTGTAAAACTTTTTACTATCACGGTCATCATTATGTCAATTTGAAATAATAATCATATCTGAGATCATGTTTGCATTATGAGCAGCTCTATTCCCATTATATCTTTCACTTCTATCTATGCATGATTTGTTGCTTTTGGCTCATAATTTGTTTTAAAATGTAAACTTAGCAGAAATTGGTAGTGGGTTTATTAACCGACTTTTTCAGGTTGAATTGTAATGGCTATGACGAGGATAGTTAATATGACAAACAAAATGATTTTAAGAATTTATCAAGTAACTTTTTTTGACTGAAGTAATTAATTTGCATTTTTTTTTCTTTCCTTTTTTTAAAAAAAGGGCATAATTGTTCTATATCTTTCAATGATTGATCTATGTGCCGGTCAAAATCGTGTATTCATTCAACAAGACCAATAATCCAAGCAAAAGTATCTTGAATCCAACTATGCACAAGATACATATGTCAGAACAAAGATGAATCCTAACCTATTTGCCTACACCATTGCCTCTCTGAGTAATGGATAACATTTGTGATGACACTAGCAGTGCTTGGTTTTATTACGTCTCAGCTGGAGGTCATGGTTCACATAGAGATTCAAAATAATAAAAGTTTATAGGAAAAATCAATGATTTAATGGATTCTGACGATTGCAGAATAGTACAGTTATGATTTGATTATGGTTTGAACTGTAATAATGATAATTCTGTCTGGAAACATTATAAAGAAGTGAATTTAAATCAAAGAAATATTTAAATAAATAGAGTAATTAACTTTAAAGATTGGGAGTGATGACAAATTAAGCTTATTTAAAATAACAATATTAAAGGAATTTATTAAGGAATTTAGTACAAAATAAGTTAAGTCTTTGTTTATATAACTTGGTTATTTTCTTTAATTCGTTTTGATGAGGCTTTGACAAACAATGTAAAAGTTTGTTAATTGGTCAGCCAAAAACTAATCAGCAATAAAATATTATCAGCCCTCTTCAAGATATTACAAGTAAATCTGTTTATATATATAAGACATGAAAGATGGGCATGAAAGATGGGCATTTAAAACACTATTACATTTAAAATCATTTGTATATAATGAGTGTGGGAAGCAAAATAGTTCTTAAATAAATAATTGACAATTATACAGTCAGATTTAAAAAATTACAAAATTTGTTTGTAAAGGATGTGCCATCATGGCAGAGAGCATTACAGGTTTGCTAAATAAAGATATAACATGATGAAGAAGGCAATATGCTATTATAGATTACAACAAAAATAAATGAGGTCTGTTATGAAACTATGGGTGGCTTTGCTAAAGGAAATTCCTGATATGCACAGGTAGATAAGAGAAATGTTGGCCCTCCAGCCAAAGCATGTCTCTGAATAATAATAAAATATTTTTTATGTGCTGGACTTCCCATACATATCTTAAGTGGCAATGCTCAAAAATGGATCTTTTGGTATGAACTACGTGTACTTTGAGGGAATGTGAAAGATTGGACTAGTCATAGTTAAATTTCCGAAGGTCCTGATGAATAGTAAAGCAAAATAATAAATGAATGGTTGTAGCTATAAAAATATTAATGCCTTAGACATATATATATAGATAGATAGATAGATAGTGTATCACTTACAAAATTAATAACTTAATTCCTGATTAAAATAATGGGCTTCCTAACATGATAGAAAGTCTCAGAGGCCTTAGGCAATTACTGAACGGATCATAAAACATAATATAAAAAAAAGGAAGTCAAGAATAAGTTGTTTTCCACACTTTTTCAAATATTTCATTTATCAATAAAGTTATTAAATAGTTTATGAAAGATTACAAAATAAGACTTTTAATTAACATTGACGGGGCATTGAATATCAAACTCACTTCTGATGAAGTTTGACAATATAAAGCATAATAAATTATACATCGATTTTTTTTTACTATTTTTGACAAACAAAAATATATATGTATGAAACAAATACTGACAAAACTCTATAATAGATTTTACTTAATTGATTCACTAAAATTCTTTATTTTTTCAGAAATAATTACAGGGCTATTTTAAATGGGAGGCAATAGTAAGATACTTTTAAAATAAATCATTCAAAATAAATTTATATATGATATACAAAACTAAATGAGCTTTCTATTAATTATTTTATGGGAAGTAAGTGACCCGTAATGATTTTGACTGGAAAATAAGAGGGAGAGAATTTAAAGTTAATAGCTCATTGAATTTTGTACTTGGAAATTTCAGTAAATCAAATATTCTAAATAAACCAACAAAAATGAATTTAATTTGCCGCATCAAAATAATGTAAGATTTTATAAGAATTGATATTTTAAATTTAATAAAATTAAAAGAAGCATTTTCAACCAAGCCATATATATATAAACATCAGACAGATATATAAAATATAAATTAGTATCGATTTGGAAAACAAGTAAAATGGAATCAGTGGCTTGTAGCGAATTGGACGTTACCTCAGAAACAATCAGTAGGCATTCCATGGCTTGAAACAGGCAGTTAATACAGTCAGATCATTTCAGGCTTTCTCGACACAGACAGTCTCTGGCTAGATGTTTAAAGCACTGGAAAGGCATGGATGGACTGGTGGGTCGATCTTTCAGCCAGTCATTCTTTAATCACGATGTACTGAATCTAAACTACACTCTTCAGTGAACCGTTCTCAATAAAACTCAATAATTAATTCTTATCAAATTTTCCACTATTTATGTGTTCTGGTCTTATCCATAGGATTAAATCTACACTGACCTCCACCAATAGTAATTGCTCTAAGCAGTTCTGTCAGGTTTTTTTTGATAATTTTTAGTTCTGTCAGGTTGGTGCCTGCTTTGTAGGGAAAATCTATAACTCTGCATGAACATGCCCCAAGGGTTGATTTGCTAATTAAAAAAAAACAACAACAAGCATATTAAATTTATCAGTCATTGTATTAACAAAGACTATTTAATTAAGGTTTAGATTAACAAAAATGTTGATTTTATTCAGAAAAATTTTAGGAATTTGGTACAATGACTTTCAAACATATTTGGCATAAACTTAAGCAGAAATTTACAAAACATTTCTTACAAATATTACATTGTTGAAATGATTTACTCTCTAATGTACATAGATTAAAAGATAAATATAAAATGTTACCAACTGATTAATTGAAGAAAAATGAATTTTAATAAAAGAATTTAAATTATTTGTAACATTTTATAGATATCCAGGGTTCAATTCGATTTAACAAAATAAACACAATATACATTTTTTACAAATACAAAATAAATAAACTATCATAAAAAGGTTAGTTTTAATTATAAAATAAAATTAATGAAATATAAAAGATTATAATATTAAAAATATACTTCCACCTATTATGAGATGGGTGTCAGTTAATCTAAGATTGGGTTTAAACTCATACTAGTGCTGATGATATTGGCACTAGGTGAAGCAGAAATATGTACTATATTTCCAGCTTCATCTATGAGTTTCAAGATCGCACTTTTATTTTTAGTGTTGACGTCATTTCGACATTTATAGAAATATATACTGGATAAATAAATAAAAAAATATTTAATATTAGTGATTTTTTTTTTTTTTTTGAGATTTTTTACTTACTTGGTTTATAGGTTTGGTATATATATATATATATATATAAGACAATATTGTCAATAATATTATTTTAACTGAAAATTTTACACAAAATTGATGAATATTTAATAAATAATGTTTTAAAGATTAAGATGTTAGGTTTAGTCTTTAATATTGGAAAATGTGATGATTTTTCTGCCCTTACAATAGCGATTTTTATTTAGATCTGTAGAATATTTGATTTACGGAATCATATATAGTTGTTTTTACTTAGATCCCTAAAATATAATACCTACTTTATTATGGGTATGTAATTGATTCAGATTTGAATGAAATTAATAAAAAAATAACTGATACCCTTTAAAAAACTGCAACCAGGATATCTGGCAGAAAGAAGCAGAAATTGACCAATAAAATTTCTACTGAGACTAGAGAATTTATGAAGAAAAGGAGGAATATGAAAATTTACAAAATTGATGCATTAAAAAGGACTGAATACCTCGAATTTTGTAAATTGGTGTGAAAAAGAGGTGAACTGATATAAAAAAATATAACTGTGACCTAGTAAGAAAAGAAGTAGAAGAGAATAAAAGACTCTAGAATGTAAAACACTTTGGTATTGATAGGAAATTTATATTTGCAATAAGAAAAAAAGATGAAATTATTGCTAAAAAAAGAAATGGCATCATGAAATGGGTAAAAGATTTCTATCAAGAATTATGTAGTAATAGAGAACAACTACCTTCTATACCTATTATATCTTTTGAATTATCCAGAATTTAAAATGAAAAAATGAGACATGCAATTAAATTTATGAAGAAAGGAAAGGTTCCGGGTAATGATGAAATTATGATGAAGAAATATAATTTTTTTAGCAAAGTTATATACCAAATGTCTAAATGATAAAGATATAACAGATGATTGGAAGAATGCAATATTATTATTAATATTTTAAAAAGGTCATAAAGAAGATATTAAAAAATACAGACCTATCACATCTCGTCTACAGAGAACATTGGATTTCTACTAAGCAGGAGAACAAGCTGGACTTAAAATATATTTTAGTACAGTAGATCATATCCAGGTATAGAGAAAAGTTATAGAAAGGACAAATGAATATGAGTTGCCATTATGTTGTGGATTTGTAAATTATGAAAAAGCATTTGATTTTATAAATATTTCTTTAGTGATTAAAGCATTGGCTTATGAAGATATAAATCCAGGATATTGCCATGTTTTGAAGAATATTTAAAAAAATGTAATAGCAACAATTTGATTACATAATGATATAAGGAAAGTGAACATTGACAAGGGTATAAGACAGGGTGATTTCATATCTTCAAGACTTTTTACAACAATGCTGCAATAACTATTTTGTGGGCTAAAATTGGAAGCTAAAGGAGTGAAAATAAATGGAGATTATTTAGATCATTTAGATTTTGCACATGATGTAGTTATTTTTGGAAATAATGCTTTAGAGCTGCAGGGAATGTTGCAAGAGTTATCAGATGAAAGTAGGAAAATAGGACTAAAGATAAATGTTTAAAAGACTAAAGTAATATCCAATGGATTTTCTCAAAATATGAAAATAAAAATTGATTATGATGAGTTAGAAGTTAACAGTTACAAATACTTTAGTCAGATTATTAATACAAATGGAAACATGATGGAGGAAGTAAACTTGGTTGGAATGTTTTTGGTAGAAATAACTTGATACAAAAAGGAAATACACCTATGTGTTTGAAAAAGGAGATTTTTAATAAATGTATTTTACCAGTCCTTACTTATGGATTTGAGACTTGGACACTTAATAGAGAGCAATACAGAGACTTCAGACCACTCAAAGAAGTATGGAGATATGCATGTTAGGAGTAATGAGAAATGATTAAAAACAATATATTGGTAAGAGAACAAACAGGTGTTACTGACCTCATTGAAAAAAATAAAAGAGTGAAGTGGAGTTGGGCTGCACATATGACTAGAATAGATGATAATAGATGGACAATTGAAATCTTAAACTGGATACCAAGATATTGTAAAAGACCCAGAAAGAGACCACATATGAGATGGATGCATAAAATAAGAAAGTGTCAGGGGAGATAATGAGAAGAGAAGCTAAAAATAAAAAAAAGATGGATTTCTCTTGGGGAGAACTTCATTCTGCAGTGGATTGATAATAGTTGATGATGATGAATTGAAATTCTAACACTTAAATTTTTGTATTTATGAAGTAAATAAATACTATATTATAATATTTCAATATTAAAAAAAAGGAGATGGTAAAATATTTGCCAAAAATATTTACACAACCTTATATTGTTTATGTAAAATATTTATAAAATCAAATAATAGTATAATAAATATATTCATTATTTATCTATAAAATTATCTAGTGTTCAAATAACATTGAAAAATATACTTTTTTAAAAAAATGTTTGCAAGACGGAACAAGTTTCTTTTTCAAAACCTAAAAACAAAATTGATTTTTTTTTTTAAAACTTTCCGCACATGCTCAATAAAAAAAATGCATAAATCAATATTTTGCTCTAATTGCAGCTTTCCTCTAGATAATGTTACTAAAAACAATGTACTATAAATGTATTAACAAATAAATCTGAAAATATTTTTTTAAAACAGGTGCAATATATAAAAACTTCTTATTGTTCAACTTCACCACTAGGGGTAGACTTATTAGCTAGTCAACGTTAATAGAAAAGTGTATAACTTGTATAAATAAAACAAAAAAAAAACTATTTTTATTAATATAATAAATTTTAATCATTATTATTTTTTTGTATATAAAAAAACAAAGACTAAATTCTAATTGAAAAATAGGTAGTCATCTGAAATCTGGGCATGGCTGGTTGATGGCATAGTTTCTGTGCAAAATACACAGAAATATGTTGTTTCACACAGCTATATTTACGGTGTATAAAACAATTCTGTTCATATCAGCCGTTATTAGGTGTAGATGGAATTTCACACCAATATTACAGCCCACTGATAAGCTTCATGCCAATATGAAAATAGCAAACACTTTAAAGTTCGCTACCTTATGATGTGAGGGTGTGTAGAATTCAACTGGCCATAAATGTTTTAATGTGCATTCGAAGTAACAATATTGCACCCTATCTGACATACTATTCTATAGTAATAATTATAAGGCCATTGCAGTGCTTACCTACAGATTGTAGAATGTGAAACAAATTGCAAAAGGGTAGGTCCCAGCACTATTTCACATACGTCATGTGTTGTAGTTCGTTTTGTAAATCATAATGTCAGTTGTATGAGCGTAACACATGTTTTGACATACTGTTTGTCTTCAGATCTGTTCTGGATCTGACAAATAGTAGAGCGTGGCTGCTATCTTCTAGCACTATGCACTGAAATATATAATGTAATTAAAAATGTAATATAAATGTTTTGTATCATTTTAAAAATGTAATATTTTAGAATATTATTTTTAAAAAAATAGCGTAAAATAAAAAAATTAATTGTGTTTCATATCATTTTAAAAAATGTAATGTTTTAAAACATTATTCAAAAAAAAAAATAGAGTAAAATAAAAAATAATAAATTTGTTTTGTATCATTTTAAAAATGTAATATTTTAAATATTATTTTAAAAAAAAATTAATTTTGTTTCGTAAATTTTTCAATAAAAAAAATATCAGCCTGGTAACGTTACATTTCACTATTTTTGTACAGAAACAATGCCATTAAGTGGCCATGCCTGGATTTCAGATGATTAACAAAAATATTACTTTATTTAATCAAAAGATGGAAAATGTGTATTATTTTGCAATGTAAATGCAAAATTTAAAAAAAAAAAACATTTTGATATATATTTATAAGATTATCAATATTGTTAATAATTAAAATATGTTTAATGTTCTGATTTTTCTAAGATATACCTGTTTTGATTATCTATAATGCACACTATAAATACAGAGGCAGACCTTAATTCAAGAACTTGTAAAGTCAAGAATAGTTATGTTATTGTCAGAAGTGCATGCATCCCAGTTTTTTTGATATATTTGTCCCTATGTAAATGCATAGCCAATAATCTGCAGTCACTAATAAAATATCTATAAAGTCAAATGAAATAACATATATATGGCCATTAAATGCAATAAATAAATGATTACCTTAACTTTAAATGAAGCCAATCTATATTATGGTTATAAGTGTAGACAAAAAAAATATATTGATGAAAAAAAAGAATATATACTAATTATACATGTAATGTATTGTACATATTACTATAGCATAGTTATAAAAGTTATTGGGAGATCTATATCTAGAAAGAATATATAAATACATGTATTTACATGTTGGACTATTTTCATCATTTAATATTAACCCTCTTGCATTATACTAGCATTCTGATAGATTTCTCTATTATCACTAGATTTAAGCATTCAACTTTCACTTTAATATTAAACCATTATTATTTATCATAATATAATCAATTTCATGTCATTCAATAGAGATTTTTGTTTAGAAAATAAATAAATTTTAACAAAATTATATTTGATATTTAAAATTGTTTTAAAAATTAGATTTTCATCAAAACAAAGTACTGTCACATCATCAAATTTCAGGTGGAGATGAATCAATTTGCAAAGTGAATGAAATATTCTTTGTTGGATGTTTATTTTAAAAATCTGAACAAATTATTTTTAATATCTAGTCAATCTATGAATTTATGCTTTAAAAGTTTAATTTTTTTTTGTAATTTTTATGACATCACTAAATATTATAACAGACTGTTGAATTACAATCATTTCTAGATAATTGTATTTTCCCTGACCTGTAATCTTTATGGTAACATTCTAAAAATAATATATTCTTTTATATTTAAAAATAAAACATTTTTGTAAAGAATAAATATGTAATAATATATATTTTGATTTTTAGTAATTATTATACAATTACAATACAAAAATAATCAGGAACTTTCCAAAAAATCAAGTTTTTAGACCATCATAATATTTTCTCAAAGTAAACTTGCAAAGTTTGAGATCACCTAATATACAAAGACTAGGCATCAATGTGTGGCTTCAGATACTTTGAAAACTCCACTTATTCAATTATCCTGATGTCTTTTGTTTTTTTTTAATTAAAATATTAGAAAATAATTATATATGCTTTTTAAAGCTGTCAAAAATGGTAACAAAATGTTTCAATAGTGGAAAAAAAAAGCAAGTTTAATATCTAGATTTGTCCCATGTAAGCTGTCACTTGAGTAAATGGGTTGATTAAATATTAAATATCTTTATAAAAATATAACTTTATTTAAATTCTCAATTATATTCATCTGTTAGTAATAGCATACATATTGGTATGTACATAATGTTTTGAGTAATATTATTTTCCTCTCTTTTTTAAGTGTTTCTGATCAGACCAGTGGAAGTACTAAAATTGGAACTGAACCTCAACTGTACATTTTTCCATTCCATGCTAGTACTATCACTGTTTAGGCCAGCAGCACCTGAAGATGAGAGTAGAATAATATCACTTGAAATGTTGTTTAAACACTAACTTTTGTGCTATCACTAACAGTTGAAAGTAATTGAAATATCCAATCATATAAATACAATCAAATGCCACCACTACAATCTTTCAAGCCAACAATATATAAATATTGTTCATTTTATTTAAAATATTAAATCTAATGTTAAGAAAATGAAAAATAAATTCTATTTATTTATTACTTTTAAAATTTATTACTACTTTGCAAAGAGGTTTTACTTATTTATTTTAAAGGAATACATCAATAAATTTGAATTATTTCACATTAACTGCATAATTGTTGTCAAACACAGAAATTCTAAGAAATTGAAAATTCAATAAATAAATAAAAAAACAAGGCAACAATTTTTCAAATATTATATTTCAAAAAATTGCGTTTTTCCAGTCTACAGTCTCAAAAAGAAAAAAAAATTCATTTTTAAGATAATACATTTTTATCTTATGTTTTAATGTGTTAATGCATTGAATGTGAAACTATTCCACATAACAATTTATTTAGGCTGAGTTGTTTCAGAGACTCGTTACTCCATAATCATAGCCTTGTAGATTTTATGTATTGTACAAAATGTCTTTATTATGAAACTATTAGTGATTAATTTATATTAAAAAAATGAAAGGGAATTAATATAGCAAATGTTTGTTGTCCAAATTACTTTATAATACATGGTAAATGGAAATATGAATCCCTATAATGAAAATATAACAAGCTGTTAGATCTCAAATACTAACAGGATTGCGTGTGAAGCAAAAAAAAGAGTAATAATGAAGCAGATTAAGTGGATTAACAAAATGTTTATTTTTTTCAGTTTCACCATTATTTAATTTCACAGTTGATATAGTTCTCTAATTTGTTTTATATGCTTGCAATTTTTTAATAAATTCTTAATTAGACCTCATATTTTATTTTACTTTCAAAAACAAAGTTTACTTACACTCTAAGAAAATACAGATGGTTAATCCATATTCTAGATTTCATTGGACTAATAACATATGACAGGTCAGAAATTACAAACAATAAATTGGTAAGGATTATAAACACAATCAAATGAATGAAAAGGTTTATACTAAATTTAATATGACTATTAAACTAGCTAAGATTACAATTACATGATATAAAGACTGATAAAACAATGTTGGGTCATAGGTAAATCATTCGAGCAAATATGAAGTAAACAAAAAAATAATGATAAGTGGGTTACATTATAAATGGGTTATAATATAAATACATTACAAGTATCAAATAGTTTTAAAAGCAAGAGAAAAATCTAGAGTAAGAATGCCAGATAAACCAGACAGTGACAAATAACATTTACAAAATAGAATAACATAGTATGTATAGTATAAAGAACTAACAATATTGAACCCTAATGAATTGACATATAAATTGTTGGATGCTGAGAAAGGAGTGGTTAAATGGGAATTTGAAAATACACTGATAATTTAGACATAATACACATATGGTAGTATGAGGAACAACAAGCTAATTAGTAATTGAACCATCCATTGTACAAAAGAAAAGGCAAGATCTTAATAGTCTGGCGAGACTAAGTCCAGATCAACTCTATGTTGTGAAATTGTGAAACTTGGATGCAAAAAAAACATCTAAAACCTCTCGAAGGTCCAAGTTTGATATGTTAGCCATGACATATAGGTTATTTTGTCTTTATCCATAGACTTACAAAGCATCTTGAAAAATAAAACATTTATGGAACAGTTTAAATCCCTTTCAACAAAGACTTGGCATCCGATAGTCCGGATGACAAAGTTAATATGTGTGGTTAATCAGAACCAAATATATTCTTTTTAAAGGCTGCGATGAGCTTGACTTGGGCCAGATCTGGTCTTATCATTTTTAGTTGAGCTAAGTTACAAAGACAAGCCCACACCTCCCATTGACCAAAAATATGGGCCATGGACTCATCATGCTTTTATATGAATATCTCTTATATGTGTATTGTTGAGCAATATCAAGCTGTTTGTGTGACTATTTCAATCATGATAATTTATGAAGATTTTATTAAAAAATTATAAATTGCTTAAATGTTGCAGTTCTCTTTCCCTGCTAGCCATATTTTATTTTTCTTTTGAGTAGTCTTATTTTTTAATATATTATTCATTTGTTAGGTTAAGTAGATATGGATAAATTATAGATTCTATAAAATTTGGACAAATGAATGCAGGGAGTTAAATTTTAGAACCCCCACTCATTATATTATATATGTATAATTTATTTAAATAAAAGTTTTTTATGGTATCAGTAATAGGATTTAAATTTTTTTCCCCCATGTGTCATAGTATCAGCCGGGAAGCAAACCCATTAACCCAGGACAACTGCTTGTAAAGCAAATGTCGCTGACCTCTCGACCACCAATGCTTGACTAAATTTTAAAAATACATTTAATCAACCATACTGACTAGTTTATATTTTGTAAAATGTTTTTTGGCTATGTATATCACATTACAAATCTGCAGTATTAGAAGGGGAGAGGTATACTAGTGTTCATAATCATTAGATGGTTTCTGGATCTATCTAGATGGGATAATCATTTTAATTATTTGTATTTCTATATTATAGTCAAGGGAGGCATTTCTCAGTATAAGTGTTGAGCTCCATTTCTATATGGCATACTGTAGCAGTATCACTTATGTGTGAAAATATAGCTTCCATATTTGAGATATGTAAAGTTTTAACTTCCAGGCCATTCATTTAATACTGAATAAAAAATTTTGATTAACATTTTCTTACTAGTCCATATTTATCTTCTCATAGTAATTGTTTAAGCAGACATATGTTTTCTACTGCATGTTTATAACTGTATTTCAGTGTATTGTTCCTCCCTTGTACATTTCTGCAAAGGCTGGCATATCTTATACAATTTGATGTTTAGTACTGGGTATCCCTTTTCACAACTTCGCACATCCATAAATTATATATATATATATATATATATATATATATATATATATATATATATATATATTAGCAGTATACTCAAAGTCCTCCTCATATGCCTGACAAAATATATCATGAATGTTTTGACTATAAAACTATCATAATCTATAGATCATTTTGCAAACTTATGAATGTGCTCAAATTATACATATGTTCAGTCCTGGCTTGACTGTACTGCATATTTAAGTTATTTATGATTTAAAATAAACCTAGATTGAACAACATTATCCTCTCAGGGTTCATTGTAATGTGTGTAATAACATAAATAATACCAATGTTTCATAGATGTAGTGCACCACATATTGCTAAGCTAGTGCTTTTATAAAGCACATTGGTAATTATAAAAATGATGGTAACATTATAACTTACTGGGATAATGATTATAGTGATATTTCTGAGGCTACAATCATAATAATTTTCTGAGAATATATATATATATATTGTACCAGATGAAAGATCTTTGATGAGAATATATATATATATATTGTACCAGATGAAAGATCTTTGATTCGCACATACTGACCACACGGGTGCCACTAGTCCGAAAATTGGAACTAGACATTTATTTTAAGGGTGAACAGGATATGTGAACCAAAATGTGCCAGACTAAACTCAGGGAGAAACAAAATATCTTAAATATTGTTTAGACAATTGAGAAATACAAGCACAAAGACAAACATCAGCCAAATTAAGTTCAAACAAATTTTAAACTTTTATTTAAGAGCAAAATAACTTGTAAGAAAAAGTTTACATGAAAACCAATAGGATTGTTTCAGGTGTATACTGGAAAGATGAAAATGCAATGCTCTGGCAGAGAGACTGATCTTCCAATAGTGAATTAAAAAAGGGAAGGAGCAAATTTCTTTCAGAAGAGAGGTCACCTTAATGTTGGTTTTCCCATTCACAGGTATGAAAACAATACGTTCTTGAAATAAATCAACAAAACCAGTGCCAGTGAGATTTTGTAGGTCTGAAAAAAATGTGTCAGGACCCAAAATGTCATATGCTAGTAGAAGCTGCATCTTAAAACTACATTCAAAGCAAAGATGATTGATTTACCTCAAGAACCTACAACAAATATGCTTCAGAATAAAAGGAAAACAAACAAATATAACTGGCAAATCCCCAACCAAATGATTGGCGAAAACTAATCTAAGAATTAAAGGTCTCAATAGGGGACAAGTAAATCATTAGAAAATCAGTAATGTCTGCCCAATCATTTAAAGAAAATGAATTACCAATAATTATAATTAAAAAATAAATTTATGACACCAGTTCTGAGTACATGCTGTGATAAATTTTAACTATACAAGTAAATACAAAATAAATCTATCGGAGAGTGCACATAAGTACGAAAATATGAAAGCTATAAATATTATAACAACAAAAATATCTCTCACCTGTAATTTACAAAAGGAATAAATATTATCTTCCTGTTGGCGACTTATAAAATTACAAAGCAAAAACAATTATAATTTCCACTTTCAGAGTTATAAGAAACGAAGACTATGAAAATAAAGTCACCAGCCAAAAGATTTGGTGGTTTGCAAAAGCACAAACACAGTATTTTAAATTAATTGCAGGATAATAAAATAATTACAGGTGAGCATTTAAAAATATAAAAGACTGCTAAAGCCTTAAAAAAATATTAGGCATAAAAAGACAAACTCATTAGTCACTCTCCAATAAACAAAATTGAACTCAACCTTGGAATCTTAAAACTAAGATTCCAAGACACATGGCAAGGTACAATAAAAGAAAATAAATATAGTTAATCAATACAAGGTTAAATATTAATTTAGATTGCAGGTTTATTAGATTGAGTGGAGATTTAACTAAAAGAATTTACCCTGGAAAGAATAAAAGAAAATTTCATCTTACAGTAAAGCACAGTTCGCAAAGAGTGCGCATGTTTATTTTTAGTCCATTTTCAAGTCCTTTGACAGAGGCATGGTAGAGGCAGTGCCTATTTTAGAGGCTCATGGCATGATTGAAAACGAGCTGGCAGGTCATCCTTTGTTTAAGTTAGCAAGACATCCTGATAATGGCAAAACTCATAGTGGTAGATTTTGACATCTTGCACAGTAACAATATCTGTTAATAATTGCAAGTTTTTAGCAGGAATTAAATGTCTGAACTGCTACCCAAAATGGTATATCTCTCAGCAGGTAATAATTCAAGTGTCTCTCTGGAATACTGAATCTCTCTCTCTAAAAATTGGCGGGCTATCGTTGCCTCGCTATATTTCCTGCAAAAAACTTTCCTTAGTGTCTAATTCTATATCGCAGGCAGGTCAAATATTAATTTCCTGCTCAATCTAATTTAAAAATTCCAACCAGGGATTATTGAAATAAAAATGGCAACACAATTAAATCCCTGCTTTTTAGAATTAACTTTAAAACTGATTAAAATCAAAGCAACAGGAATATATAATTAGCAAGCTTGCCTGATTTTAATCAAATTGATTAAAACAGGCAGTGAAAGTAATCTATTTTAAAATAAATCAATTCTATAAATGAGAATTAAAATGCCCTATTTAAATATAACCGAGTATATGTTTTAATACACATACGTTTTTTCTTTTTTTAAATAATAATAAGAAATTTTAACATTAGATAAGATTTAACAAAAATTAAGTTTTTAATTTTGGCAGTAAAATCCTTGAATTGGATATCAATCCAGTTCAATATATATATATATATATATCTTATCTTATATATATATATATATATATATATATATATATAATTAAGATGGGTCAATCACCTTGGAAATTAAAGATTCAATTAAATATGTGTTTAATTTATTAACCTAAAACTATTTCATAATTATCCTGGATTAAATCCCTCACAATGTACAATAATCTTTTTGTACTTACAGATGTAATGAGGTTTATAACTTTTTTTGTTGTTGTTTATTATAATCTGAATAAATAAAAAAATACTCATTATCTCTATATATAGTATTATTTGTATGATATATTTACCCAACCGGATATAAGAAAAAAAGGATGTAGTCATATATATATACACCTGGGTCTCTTTTTACACGGCCTTATTTAACACGATCTTGAAGTTACACGATTCATGTTTCACTGGAAGTCGAACTAAAATAATGCGCTATTATTTTAAATAATAAATTTCATGCACTTATGTTATATTGAAAGTAATAGCACATTATTGGAATTCGACTTTCATCTTAGTAATTTCAATATTTTCAGTGCTTTATAATAGTAAGATTTTATGCAATAATGAAATTAAAATCATGATTTCCACATTTTATGTATACACACATTAAATTTTACAAGATTATAATATAAATTTGTTCAAACATTGTGCATGTTAATTTTGCATTTTAAATCACATTCTGTTATTGCTTTTTAAAAAAGAACGTAATCAATTACAGTATTAATCATTTAGTGTCCACACGTTTATTTTTAAAAGGTAAGTAATAGTAGTGGGCACAATTAAATTTGACAATTAAAATTTTAAATCTGATTTTTAATTGTAATTAACAATTTAAAAATTACTTGGTGACTTGAAATTAATGTGATGTGAAATTTGATTTTTAAACGGAATTGAAAATTAAAAAATTAAAGTCAAAAATAATAATTTAATTTTTAGTTGTTAGTTTCATAAACAATTAATAAAATCATCTCAAAAATTAATTACTAATTACGTTGTCACCAGAAAACCATTGAGAACAATATGAGTGTGAAGTTGGCGCTAGTTGTATTTCCTCAGTTTGCAAATGAACGTGTTTTTCGCAAATAGCGATAATAATTAAAACATGTATAATAAAAATGTAAATTACTACTGTAAATTATGCATAAAAATATATTATTTTGAATAAAATTAAATATTATAGTTAAAAAAAGTTTGTCTTGTATCAATTTTTTTCAAATTTGAAATTTTTTATTAGTCATATTTTATTTCCTTATTTTTTTTTTTTGCGCGAATTTTAAAGTAATTTTACATTGGTGCTTTGCTTTTATGCAAATTTTGAAAAATCACAGACTGCATCCCCCCTTTTTTAATGTAAGTTACATCTATTTTTGTGCAATTTCGTTTGTGCGTGTTTTCTGAGGAACCTATCTATCGTGTAAAACGAGACCCAGGTGTATATATATATATATGACATGTTAATTTATAATGAAAACACAATTATAAATATGTACACACAATTTATGATATCAAATTATTTCGCTTATTTATTTTATAATTTGTCTTTATATTACAGTATAAATTAAATTAACAACATATTATTTTTTTCAACTTCATACTCAAACGAATATAATAATTAAGAGTGATTAAAATTTTAAAAAATTAAATTTTTATTTATTGTGAAATATAAAGTTATTAGGGGTAGAAATACATTCTGTACTTAAGATGTAATATGTTGGACTATTTCCATCATTTATGAGTGAATATTGAATGTATAGAAAATTTTAAACTTTATTTAAACTTTTCAAATACAAACAACTTGTTAGTAATAACACACAAATAGACAATACAGGTTAGTAATTACACAACGTTTCGAGTAGTATTATTCTCCACTCTTCTTCAGGTGTTGCTGGCCTATATGCACAGTGACAATATTCGCTTAGAAGTTGAACTCGCACCTTTAGATTCTTGTATATTGAATTTAAGGCAAACGCTCTACCAACTGAGCTATTCTGTCAAAGGCAACATATAGTAGAAATTTGATATATTTATACTTGAGGGTTGGTTCAAATCCTCCTGAGTCCTTCAATTTTTTTTTTTTATAACAAGTCTAATTATTTTTTTTTTTTTTTTTTTTTATTTTTTCCTAAGAGCAAGATTAATTAGAGGCTTCCATACATTGTGTATTGCCACACTGGGTTGACTTATAGGATTATTTACCATTGTCATATGAGCAGCTTCCTTGAATTTTCTTCTATGCATTTTTTCCTCTTTATCCAATATCTTTGTATTTTCCCACTTAAGCATGTGGTCATTAGTACATACATGATCTGCTATGGTAGACACATCTGTTTTTTCTCTTTTAACCATTAGTTTGTGTTCCTTCAATCGTTGTTCAACAGGCCGACAGGTCTCACCAATGTATTTTCTTCCACATTCACATGGTATCTCATAGATGCAGTTTTTGTTCTTCAGCATTTCCAGTTTAGGCTTAGTGGAAGTAAGCATTCCTCGAAGTGTGGTATGGCTTTGGAAAGCAGTTCTAATATTATATTGACTGCAGATTCTTTTTAGTTTGTCCGCCATTCCTGGTATGTATGGATACACCACCATACCAATAACTGTTTCCTCTTTTGGTGTCTTTTTCTGTTGTCTATTGAAGGTTTTTCTGATGACTGCTGATGGATAACCATTCTTCATAAGCATTTGTTCTATGTGAATCTTTTCTTTTTCCAAATCACTGGTTTCTGAACAAACCTCCTTTGCTCTGTTCCATAGTGATAGTACAATTTCTTGTTTAGTGCTTCTTGTATGATTGGATGTATATGCCAAGTATTTTCCAGTGTGTGTTGGTTTCCTATATACTGATGTTTTTACTTTGCCCTGAGGGAGTCTTGTCACAAGAACATCCAAGAATGCCAATTTTTGTTCTTGTTCTGCTTCCATTGTGAAATTAATTGTAGGAGATATGTTGTTAATGTGCATCCAGAAAGTCAGTAATTTTACCTTGCCATGTGGCCATACTACAGAGCGAAGGGGGTTTGTTCAGAAACCAGTGATTTGGAAAAAGAAAAGATTCACATAGAACAAATGCTTATGAAGAATGGTTATCCATCAGCAGTCATCAGAAAAACCTTCAATAGACAACAGAAAAAGACACCAAAAGAGGAAACAGTTATTGGTACAGTGGTGTATCCATACATACCAGGAATGGTGGACAAACTAAAAAGAATCTGCAGTCAATATAATATTAGAACTGCTTTCCAAAGCCATACCACACTTCGAGGAATGCTTACTTCTACTAAGCCTAAACTGGAAATGCTGAAGAACAAAAACTGCATCTATGAAATACCATGTGAATGTGGAAGAAAATACATTGGTGAGACCTGTCGGCCTGTTGAACAACGATTGAAGGAACACAAACTAATGGTTAAAAGAGAAAAAACAGATGTGTCTACCATAGCAGATCATGTATGTACTAATGACCATCGGAAGAGCGTAAGTGGGAAAATACAAAGATATTGGATAAAGAGGAAAAAATGCATAGAAGAAAATTCAAGGAAGCTGCTCATATGACAATGGTAAATAATCCTATAAGTCAACCCAGTGTGGCAATACACAATGTATGGAAGCCTCTAATTAATCTTGCTCTTAGGAAAAAATAAAAAAAATAATAAAAAAATAATTAGACTTGTTAAAAAAAAAAATTGAAGGACTCAGGAGGATTTGAACCAACCCTCAAGTATAAATATATCAAATTTCTACTATATGTTGCCTTTGACAGAATAGCTCAGTTGGTAGAGCGTTTGCCTTAAATTCAATATACAAGAATCTAAAGGTGCGAGTTCAACTTCTAAGCAAATATTGTCACTGTGCATATAGCCCAGCAACACCTGAAGAAGAGTGGAGAATAAAACTACATAGGCCAGCAACACCTGAAGAAGAGTGGAGAATAATACTACTCGAAACGTTGTGTAATTACTAACCTGTATTTTCTATTTGTGTGTTATTACTAACAAGT
This sequence comes from Epiperipatus broadwayi, assembly GCA_028023455.1. Classification (NCBI taxonomy): domain Eukaryota; kingdom Metazoa; phylum Onychophora; class Udeonychophora; order Euonychophora; family Peripatidae; genus Epiperipatus; species Epiperipatus broadwayi. Next base: position 5,560,393 of record JAQFVV010000078.1, on the reverse strand, counting down.
TGTTTGTATTTGAAAAGTTTAAATAAAGTTTAAAATTTTCTATACATTCAATATTCACTCATAAATGATGGAAATAGTCCAACATATTACATCTTATAATATACCATCATTACAAACCTTCAGACAAATACATTCTGTACTTATTTTATCTTTATCTAGGAATAAATTAAAATAAAAAAACCTTTATAACAAAAAGAATAAAATTTTAAAAAAAATCCTCCAGTACAGGCTTCTTAAACTTTTTTCATTCATGTCCCCTTTTTATCATCAAGATTTTTTCACGACCCCAAATATTATATATAAAATAAATAATTCCATAAATAATTTATTTCTTTGGTAAGCAATATACATATGAAAATAATTAGTTTTAAGATTTGTTTTAAGTATACAAAAATTAATGAAAAAAACTAATGTTTTAATGAAACGAATGTGCTTGTTTTTTTGCTGCATAACAAATTAAATCTTGGTGAAATATTTGATACTGCTGGACGTAAAGCATCTTCAAAGTTTTTCAGCGTTGAACGATATTTGGATATAATACACATTAAAGCTGAAAAGTCATTTCACATAAGTATGTGGTGCTGAATGGCAGAAGAACTTTTAATGCCATTTGAGAAATTGTGGGAAATTCAGTCCTAGCTCCGATGCAGAATTCAGTCAAGGATTTTTGTGGAAAGTCAATCTTTAAGTTTGAGTCACTCAAAAGCTCAGTGATTTCCCCTTGGGATTTATATGGCAAAACTATAGTTAATCAACTGAATTTAACAAAAATAGATTCTGTGAATTCATAAAAATATCATAGATATAGAGCTTATTGAGTTATACGATCCTTTCCTCATGATTGATGTTTTATATATGCAATTACAAGTCTTTAAACTAACAAACGTTATTAATAAAAATATTATAAAATTGATTTTTATACCTGTCAGAAACTTATAATAAATATCTCATGGATAATACTGATTAAAATACTTTGAATCAATATAACTATCCATTAATATGTCCTTCAATTTTTATAGTTCACTGGTAGAGAATATCCAGGCAGATAAGTTTCATGAAAGCTAACAAATTAAAAGTTCATTTTAAATTAATAAAATAACAATACTTTTTTTTAATTTTATATTTTCAAAACAAAATAACATTAGCTTACATTGATGGTGGAGAGGTCAGTGACAGCTGCTTTACTAGCAGTTGTCCCGGGTTAGCGGGTTTGCATCCCGGCTGATGCTATGAAACATGAGAAAAAAGAGACAGAAATAGCTTATTAAATTAAAATCTATTTCTTAATTTTCTCCGTTGATACAAAATAATTAATTAAAAAATAATTTTTGTTCCATTAATAAATGATACAGTTTGTTTCAGTTTAAATGAGATAAATAATTTAGCCATTGATTTTTATTGGAATTGATATTAAACAATCCATTTCACTAAAGGAAATATTTTTTTTTTGTACATTAATTACTTTTTATGTGCATTCAAATTTGTAGTCATTTTAATATTTGTTAATCATTTCTGTTATTATTTATTCAAAGTGATATTTATTTACTTACTACATGTAGTTAATTATACGGGTTTTGAACATGGCTTTTAAACTCCCCTATAATTACATTTAAACTCCAAGTATATGAATTAGGCTTGTATTTCAAAAAAATATTACTTTTTATATATACTGTATATCTGAGCAACCTTGTTTCTTTTTAAGTCTATGCATGTTTAGTAGTCATTTTAATCTCATTTCCTTTTAATTACATTCAAGGAATAAAAAATAGCATATTATTTACACTTTTCACCAGAACATCGATGCAGTCATTGGTTGTATTATAATTATTACTCATAGTAGTGAATATTTTTGGTGTTTTTGTATATTGGGGAAATTCTGATTTAAAAAGTAATGACTTCATATTTATCCAAAAATCTGATCATCGTTTCATCAGCTAGAAAGACAAAATGTTATTCCAGATGTTTTGGAGCATGTCACATTCACCACAATCAGTCAATCAATAATGATTACACGAACAGACTATGATAATGATTTATTTTCTCAAGTTTGGCTTACTTAAACACTTTGGAATTAAAATAATGACCTCAGATCAATAAAAATATATCTAAATTTTTATACTTAATGTAGCACATGAAATAATAACATCTCATATAAATAAAATAAATATCATGAAATTCCAGTAAAATGAAAAAAAACTCTGTTCTATCATTAGTAATTAATGGTACAGTTAAACAACTCCAATATTTAAAACTTTTCATGTTTCTTCTACTTTTCATTCTAGTATTAATCTACTATTCTATATGATTTTATTAGCTTATTCTGTACCTCATTTTCATATATGTCTGTTTGATATAATTTTGGAGTTTTATGCAATTTAACTTCAAAATTATATCTTTACATAATGTCTGAGAATTAGTGCGTAATTCTTTGTAGTATGTAATGTATAGGAAATTCTATTTAGATAATTCAAGCTTTTTTTTTTTACTTTTTGTGTGTCTGCATAATGGAGTAGCTTCTTACTTCTTTATGATAAGCTTAATTGAAAGTGGAATCAGCTTTAGGTTATATTGAAGAAAGAATTCTTATGCAGATGAACAAATTATGCAAATTTGAATATATGCATATAACTATTTACAAAATGTTTTTGAAAAGTTCAATATTACAATGCTAACAATTTCAACATATATTTTTTTTCTTTCTCTCATTTATTTATAGTTATTTATTTTTATGTATGTGACTGCAAATCTTATGTCTATATACAAATATATAGATAAATAAATAGATAAATAAATGATAAACAAAGAGATAGTAGATACATGGGTAGAGAGAGACAGAGAGAGAGAAGTATAAATATGAAAGTGAGTAAAAATTTTCTATACCAATTACTCACAATTTTTGAAAACAAGCACCAATATGATTCCATAAACACACAATCTAAAAGTATAAATGTGTATATTAAGGAAAATTAATCAAAATGTATTATTTAATATTATATCATTGAATAATATAAGTTCACATCATTAAAGTACATTATTGCATATATATATATATATATATATATATATATATATATATATATATATATATATATATTATTGCTTTGATTAAACATTGTCTCTTAAATACATATTTTGTATACAATGGACAACATTACAGACAAGTTTTTGGTACTCCTATGGGCTCACCTATCTCAGGAGTAATAGCTGATTTATTCATGGAATATATAGAAACTCGTGTTTTAGAATCATCATCTTTAAAACCTCTCATTTGGCTCAGATACATGGCAACAACATGGAAAAAATAAATTAGATGATTTTTTCTTACATTTAAATAATATGCATCCGCATATTAAATTTACAATGGAGACAGAGTCTGATGGAAAACTCCCTTTTCTTGATGTTCTAGTCACCAGAACACCAAATAGTTTATCTTTTTCTATTTACAGAAAGGATACACACACAGACAGGTATTTACATTTACATTCTCATCATCACCCAACTCAGATAGTTTCTGTATCCAAAACTCTTTTAAATAGAGCAATTAACCTTTCAGATGAGACACATCTGAAAGAAGAAATAAATCATATTAATAGTGTTTTATTAACAAATAGTTATAATTACAAATTTATAAAAAAAAGCCTTATTTCAAGCCCAAAATAGACAAAATAGGAAACAAAAAAGATGATAAATCAGCTATTAGGATTTGTGTTCCATATGTAAAAGGAACTACAGACAGTATCGGATGTATATTAAAACGCTATGATATAGATACAGCATTTTCTGCTCATCAAAAGATCAGCAATATAATAACCAAGCCTAAGGATTCAATCCCTCTTGAATCTCATGGTGTCTATCAAATCTCATGTAAAAATTGTAAAGCTTCTTACATAGGTATGAGTAATCATCGCATCAGTGTTAGGAGAGATGAGCATGCTAATGCAGTTAAACAACACTCATCATCATCAGCACTCTCACTCCATACTATAGATTCAGGTCATAAAATTGATTTTTCTAGTACCAGGATCATATCCAGATGTGATAATCTCTACCAGTGCAAAATTAGAGAAGCCATTGAGATGCTTAAAAGGCCAGATTGTATCAATAAGCGAGATGATACTTGTAAACTTCCTCCTATTTGGAAATTTTTTTATAAAAAACATTCCTAAATTTAACATTTTTGCTATTGGTGGAATTTTAACGTTTTATTCAAATCAGTGATTGTAGCGCCTCTACAACCGTCTTTCTACCTTTTATAATTCTGTGGATGACTTGTGTGACCAAGTCAAAATGTCAGTATATTTATATTAAAAGTTTTTAACACGGATGAACCCACAAAATATGTATTTTATATATTTAACCTGTGCAAATCTTCGTTTTAACATATATATATATATGACAAATCTCCTTCACAAACATGAATAAAATGTCTGAATCCAGATTTTATATTTATTCACAGAAGGTGTTGCTCAAATAGTATAACTTGCAGGATGGTTTGTCATTTTTATATTTGAATTTTTAGCTAGTGGAAGACATTTGAATTATTTAATATATATATATGGTAAACAAAACAAGTTATAAATTTCTTAACTTGCTCATAGCTTGAATTTTATGATCACTAGATGGAGCTTTACCAATAACCCACTATCAAGCCTTGTTTACATAAACGCTGAGAGAGATAGAATTAAATTTTTCTTTCAATTGTCTCCAACCTTTAAACCATAGTTTCGAGCTAGTTGGCTTATGTCAGTAAAGGGTAGGAAGACTAGTAAACAAAGCTTGATAGTGGGTTATTGGTAAAGTTCCAATCTAGTGTTATATATATATATATATATATATATGAACTAAGTAAAATAAAAATAAAACAATAAAAACAGAGAATTACTTTTCTATAAAACTGCTTTAATATTTCAACCAACAGACTGCTTTTCATCAGAAAGCACCTTAAAGCAGTTTTATAGAGAAGTAATTCTGTGTTTATTATATATATATAAAATACATATTTTGTGGGTTCATCCGTGTTAAAAATTTTAAATATTGATATATCGACATTTTGACTTGATCACACAAGTCATCCACTGGGTGATAAAAGGTATATATATATATTAAAACTCAATATACAAAACAATTTTTTTAGAGAAACTAAAGACTGGTTTTTAGTTTTTACCTTACTTTCTTTTCTCTAAAGAAATTCTTTTTTGGTCTTTGATTAGAGGGCATTTTATTTACTTAACAAACCAGTATTGATCTTTTTGTACTACATAATTAATTAATGGTAATGTCATAGTTATATATACATATTTTACTATTTGAAACAAAATTGCTAATATGTAAATTGAAACATTTCACAAATGTCAATTAAAATAATGGAAATCAATTTAAAATATAGCTTTAAAAGTAGTACGATTCATTTAAAATTACTGACACACTTTTTTCCGAAAGTATTTCAAATAAGTTTCTATAAGATAAAGAGGAAAGACCAATCGTTCTTTTCTCTAAAAAAATTGTGTCTTGTGCTGTGATTTTACACATTGCCTATAGTTAAATATATTCATTCACTGATAATACTCTACATTTATTCTTAAATATGTACATAATATATAAATATGGACTTTCATATCTGGACAAAGTTATACATATATATTCTACTTTATTAATATTGGGGACAATTAATTAACATGTAATGTTGTTCTTACCTTTTCATCATTTTTGATGATAATCTGAAAAAAAAAATTATAAAAAATAAATATTGGTTCTTTCCTTTTTGTATTTCTATAGTTAAATAGTAACATCACGATATTAATTTAAATAAACTTTAAAATACTGTAATATAGCTTTAGCACAAAAAATATTTACATAGAGCTAATTTTCTGATATTTACAATGAGGGATGTTTACCTAGATATAAATTTTTTTTTAAATAAAGACAGTTTCACAATAATGTACTTAAATGACTTTAGCTTGTTTGATAAACATGAGATGTTCCTGGCATATTCATAATATTAATCCCGTAGAAATTATTTTATGAGCAATCTCTTCTTAACATATTTTTCCTGAAATAAGGTTACAAAATCATAAAAATCAAAATCTCTATAGTTATAGAACATATATAAAATTTCAAGCTGATGTAATACTTATGCGGTTCAATGACTTAATTTTCTTTTATATTATTATATTACTACACTTTTTTTTTTAAAGAATTATGCGACTTTTTAAAATAAAAAAATCATTCTGTGTGAGATATTATTACTTCATGAGTACCATATGAGAGATACGTTAGGGATATCTCTTAAAGAAACTCTTAAATGTTTTAGCTTTAAATCAGTCACTACTACATTAGTCACTACTTATATATATATAATGTTTTCACGGTTATATGATGTAGATAAATTATAACTTTTTGGGCTATACCATGTATTATTTTCCATTAAACACCGATATTTCGACGGACTAGCAACCACCATTATCAAGGTTAACTTTTGAAAGAAAACCCGTTAGATCTTAAAAAATAACGTGACTGTGTGTGAGATGAGAAATGAGATTCAAGTTCAGCATTCTCAATATGAGGCTTATCAAAAGGTTTATTTCCCTCAGTATTTTTACTATTAATTTTAAGTTAATATTAGATATTAACTTAAAATTAATAGGTAAAAATACTGAGGGAAATAAACCTTTTGATAAGCCTCATATTGTGAGTGCTGAACTTGAATCTCATTTCTCATCTAGCACACAGTCACATTATTTTTTAAGATCTAACTGTTTTTCTTTCAAAAGTTAACCTTGATAATGGTGGTTGCTAGTCCGTTGAAATATTGGTGTTTAATGGAAAATAATACACGGTACAGCCCAAAAAGTTATAATATATATATATAAGCAAAATTACCCTAAATTCACAACTCAACCATCTGGCCAAAAAATAAATTCTAAACACTACCAATGATTTTACTCTGATAAGGAAATTTACTAAGTATGAAGAACTACAAAATAACAACACATTTAAAGCAAACAGTACCCAAAATTAAATAAGTTAATTGCCATGAATCATAAATTTTTAATAATAAAGCTTTTAAAATTCTTTTTATTTTATTTTTCTCAAAGAAGGCAACGTTAGCTTCATCAAAATTAATAGTGTAACCTGTATCTTTTTCAGAGATATATAAAGTAGAACTAAAATATTTATTTCTAACCATACTTTTGTGTACATTTATTCTTTCATTTAACCTCAAACTACTCTGATCTATATATAACTTAAATGAAAGAATAAAGGTACATAAAAGTAAAATTAGAAATAAATATCTTAGTCCTGCTTTATACATCCATGAAAAAGGTACAGTCCACATTATCAATTTTGATGAAGCCAAGGTTGGCTTCTTTGAGAGAAATGGAATAAAAAAGAATTAAGGAATCTTTATTATTAAAACATTATAATTCTGAAGCAATTAACTTTATTAAAAGTTCTTCTAGGGGTATATGGGAAGTAAATAGAATTGTGGGAAATGTTAAGTTTAAATATGTTATTATTTTGTAGTTCTTTACACTTGAGAAGTCTGTTTATAGCAATGAAACCATTATTAGTGCTTCAGAGTTTATTTTTTGGCTAGTCTGGTTGCGTTTTAAATTTGGGGTAATTTTGAATTTTTATTGACTAGTTAAGCTTTATGATTTTAATGTTTATATATATTAACAATTAATAAAGTTAATCGGTTTTCAAGGAAACCTCTTTATACATATATATGAAAATATTTAATGTCTGGAGTGATCCATTCATAATTTTATCAACTTGAAACACTTTAATGGGAACAATAGCTAATGAAAGCCAACTGACCCAGGTCAAGTGTTAAATAAATACTATCAGGCTTATTGTATTCAAAAGACAGATACTTTTTTGAATGCAACTTTAGACTTAATATAGAAAACAAATCACTGCACTTTACATATAGCAAACTTTTCAATTTTCATACTTATTATAGTAAAAAAAACACTGGTAGGTTGGTTATTGTAATATAATATTTTGAATGGATGATTTGGGTGGCAATATTTAATGTGGGGTTATCCATTTATGATCACTTAATTAGAAGGCACTTCACCTAGAACAGTAGCTAATGAAACCCAACTGTGCCAGGCCAAGAATTAAAGAAAAACTGTTAGGCTAATTACATTTAAAAGATGTACCCACTTTTGAATGTCACTCTAGATCTAACATTGAGAACAACACACTAATTATTTACATCTAAAACATCCATGAAAAATAGTATACTACAATACATGACTTACCTGTGGAAGAGTTCATTATAAGAAGTAAAAAAATTGGAAAAGTTTTCTATGTTTTCTATATTAGATCTAAATGGTGGCATTTAAAAGATGATCCTCTATTTGAATGTCATCAGGCTGACAGTTTTTTTAAATGTTGACTTGGTGCTGTTGGCATAAATATATTAATATCTCTATCACACTGCAGACACATTATTCATTAAGTCATACAAAGTCAATAAATGATTATGAAACTTTTTTAATATGTTTTCATAGTGTTATTTGCGTCAAAATTATGAGTGCAAAAAATTGAAACAGTTAATTTTAAGTAACTTGTTATCTATCTATCTATCTATCTATCTATCTATCTATCTATCTATCTATCTATCTATCTATCTATCTATCTATCTATCTATCTATCTATCTATCTATCTATCTATCTATCTATCTATCCATCTATCCATCCATCCATCCATCCATCCATCTATCTATCTATCTATCTATCTATCTATCTATCTATCTATCTATCTATCTATCTATCTATCTATCTATCTATCTATCTATCTATCTATCTATCTATCTATCTATCTATCTATCTATCTATCTATCTATCTATCTATCTATCTATCTATCTATCTATCTATCTATCTATCTATCTATCTATCTATATTTAGCTGTCTGTCTGTCTGTCTATTTATCTATAAAATGAAAAAGTGAGCTATAAGAGACTGTGTACACGAAGTTAAATTGTAATATGTGGTATATATGTTAATCAGTTGAAAACTATAGTATATTTTTCAAATGTATCCAAAGTGTGAAAGTGCTGATAGATGGTTTTGATAGGATTAATCTAAAGATGAATGTGGTCGTAATAAAGACAAAAACTTGCAAAAAAAACAACAACATCCTATTTAATTTTTTTAAGGTCAGATAATGAAAATTCAAAGAATCACTGGACTAGATGTTAATGTAATATAATTTTAAACCCCAAAGGAGCACCACATTAATCTTTTTTGTCTTATTTCTTCTTATAGCTTGATATTCAAAAATCTAGCATTTATTTTCTTTTGATTTTTTTAAGTTTAAAGTAGGTGTTCTGTGTAAATTGTTTAAAGTTTGTACATGGAACATCTTAATTGGAAATACTATACATCCCACTGTCATAGAAATTTCTCATAAGTTCCTAGGTTTTCCCATTTTCAAATTCACACATTCCATGAGAATCTCAATTTAAAACATGCTACTTACATCCATTTAATCCATAACCATTTCCCTAATCTAAAGCTTCTTTGTCATTGAATGCTAATGTTATCTCATTAATATCCTAACATTCCCCAATCCAACATATTAACATCTATCAATTATAGAACCTCCTTTAAAAAGAAAATTATATCATTATGCATAAAACTGATAGGGGGTAAATATATTGTAGTGATGAGTGTTGTAACTATGCAAAAGCATGCCAATAACAATAATCTCTCATTTCATTCTAAACCTATAATCCACCTTTAAAAAAACAGTAAATGTAATAGTCAAATTTCAACCCTTTTTCCAGACTCTCAAAATTTATTTGCATAACAAATGCACCTCCACTAGTTAAAAATTATATTTTTTTAAAATTGCCGCATACTTCATAATCAATCAACATACTCTACAACTAAACTAAATTATTCAGTAGCTTATAAACTTCTCAACAAAACTGAGCAATTATTAACACTCAAACTTTTTTACTGTCCAAACAAACAGATTATCCAAAAATATAAATTCTGATATCCAGACCCAAATATTTCTGGCAATATAGACTCTTCTTGTTTACTCTGCTACAAACAAAAAAAAAACTATCCAACAGTTTGTTTAAGTGCCCATCACTTCAAATATATCAAATCCTCATTTCAACTATCACTAAGTTTCAGTCAGACTCACTCAATACAATTATTAACATGGTAAAGAGAGAACTTTTTTTTAGAATTAGAGCAACTAGTTTCACTAGATTCACTCTTTTGGTTTTATGGATGCCATTTCTGCTTTGGATCAATCCACCAAAAATGCAACAACTTTACTGCAAGAAAATAATAAGAGTAACCCTCATCCCTCCAAATATTTATGCAGTCATATGAAGATTAATAATCTTATCTAAAACACTGTACTACTCACATTAAACTTAATATATGATCTTTGTATTAATATCCAATATTATCATTAACCACATAGTTTACTCATTTAAAAATTAATACTGAACCACCCCTTTAGATACTAATTCATAAAGCCATTTTGATGTCATGTACTAATTAATTCTCCAATACTTGTATATAATTCATTTTATAACTGATTTTAATAACAAAATTGTATATGACAATAACTAAAGTATAATGTGTATATGTAATAACTTTACACCTAAGTGTAAACAAATGATGTAACCATTCATTTCATCAATAAATATTATGTTATAAATTAAATGTCAGACTTAAAAGCTAAAAGTTGCTAGATTAAAAGTCACTATCATTTGACCTCTCAACAACTAATCATTTAATTTTTTTTAAAGTTATTATTAAAATCCATTATTTATTACTAAATATAGTAATAGTAATAAGTTGTATACTCAAATACTTAATGTATTAAATTTAAATTTTTAATGAATAAAGTAAGAAAATATTAACAGTATAATAAAATTGTTATGCATATAAAGATTCCTACAGCTACCCAAAAAGTATTCCTATTAATATGTATACTTGTTGGTCAAAAAAATTCAAGCATGTGTACTTGCCAAATTATTGGTTTCTTAACATAGATCATTAACTTGAATATCATCAATTTAATATCCATGATGAATAAATCCATAAAGAGCAAAGTAAATACAATTATTTTTTTCCATCTTAAAGCAGATGTTAGCTATAAAAGATGTGATTCAATTGAATATATTGCTGGAATATTTATTATATTAGCATATTTATAAATGTGATTTTATATATATATATATATATAATACTTCGAGAATATTTCTCAAACTATTGTTTTATTAGCTAAATGAAATATTCTCATTGCAAAGCATAAGGCAAAAATATTTTTTAGAAACAATAATTTTTTTAGATAATTAGATAAGATGATCCATATTTCTCTCTAATAAAGTTATTGTCTTATGCTTTCGAATGAGTATTTTATTTTTCTAATAAACCAGTAGATTGAAAATTAATTTCAAGCTATTACATAATATTAAACACTGGACAAATATATATAATTCTTTTTTGGAAAATTTGTTCATTGAGCCTAATAAATTTTATATTTATATATTGAGATATTTTATTTTTTTATATCTGATGTCTTTCTGGTTTTCTGTTTAGCTTATTGCGTTTTTGATGCCTCACACCATAATTATAGCTGTCTTCAAAATAATAAAGTATGATATTTTATAACCAATGTTATTTATATTTAAATAATCTAATATAAATATTTCAGTAATTCGACAATTGAACGTTGTTTGATCTGTGTACCAAGCTTCCTTTTAATTTCTATCATTTCACTCCATGCATATCAGTCATCTGTGGGTCTTTTTTTATTATCTAAAAACAATGAAAGTATATATATATATAAGTCACTTAAGAGTTATTTTTTTAAAACAATTATTCTGTCTTTCTTATATACTTTCTCACTGAATTGAATATGTAAATATAATAAATTTAATAGAGAACTATATATTTTAATCACTTATTTATTTTCATCTAATCGACTACCATTCAAAATTGAACGTTGTCAAGATATGTTAATTCAAAATATCATGGGATATATATATCATCTTAGTATGACTTCTATTGATCAACCTCAACCCTAAAAAATGTTTACGTACTTTCAAATTTCCATTTAATACCTGTTTTTCTTCCAACTTTATTAAGCCTTGTTTTAAATTCATACATTTCTCTTTATTTTCATATATATATTGTCTCACACGCTTTCCTTTCTTTATAATTTCTACAATATTTGATCCCTTCAATACTTTCTTCACATTTAATATGCCATATTTATTAAAATGGTAATATAGTCCCGACTTAATAAATGGACGTCTATTCCGTATTTGAAGAAGGTATATAAAATTCTGAATGATAGGGAAGAAAAAATGAATGAGAATTTAGGTATAGAATGGCAAAATAGTTAATCATTAAAAAGTTAGTAAGTAATGCAAAAATAAGAAACGATAGGAGTGATAAGATAAACAATATTTTATAAAATTATATGTAAGGAATGTATAATGGTATATAAAAATCAGTCAGCAAAAAATAAAATAGAAAGGCAGAAGGAGCATGTCAGAACAATAATTAGGAAAGATATTAAGTCAGGATCCTTCTGTCATTTTTTAAAAACAGGGCATATTATGAAATGTGAAGAAAGTATTGAAGTGATCAAATACTGTAGAAATTATAAATAAAGGAAGAGGTATGAAACAATGTATATATAAAAAATTAAAGAGAAATACGAATTTAGTACTAGGCTCATAATGTTGGGGGTAAATGGCATAAATGAAAATTGGAAAGTATAAAAACATTTTTTAGGGCTGAGGTTGGTCAATAGAGGGTGTGCCAAGTTGATGGAGAAATGGTATGGAGAGTAAAAAGAGTTTAAATATATGTAGAAATAAACAGAATATTAGGTGTGAGTTAATATATAATAATAGTAAGGAAAGTAGTTTATTATTTAAGGCTCCAACGGGATATTTAGCTATAAGAGAATGTACATGTAAATGGAAAAAAATAGGTGATTTATTTTGTAAATTATGTAAGGAAGGAATAGAAAATATTAGGCATTTGTTAATTGAATGTAAATGCTTGAAAACAGAAAGGGTACATATAATGAAGTTATGGAAGAATAAATATGCAAAAAGTGATTATACAGAAAGTGAATTATTGGTTTTTATGTTGGGTTTGGAAAAAGATAAAGGGATTTAGATATAAAGGTTATAGAGTTGACAAAGATTATGATGTGGAAATGGGATGGAGCAGAATAAGGAAAAATTTAGAGTGGGGAATGGAAAATACAGTGGCTAATAGGTTTATCTGGGCATAATTGCAGAGATATTCTTGACTTCGTTTAAGGAGAATCCACAATACATTACATCACATCATATATGACATGTTGAATTAACTTAACATCTTGACAAGGTTCAATTTTGAACGAAAGTCGATTAGATGAAAATAAATATATGACTAAAGAATATAATTGTCTATTAAATTGATTACGTTTACATATTCAATTCAGTGAGAAAATATTATAATGAAAATATCCCAATGCATTTTTCCAGAAAGACAAATCTTCAAATCACTCTCCAAACGTTGGATGTTTTTCAACAACCTCCTCTATAAATAAATAGAAACGCTAAAGTTCAAAGAACATGTTGCCAAAAAAAATGTAATGTTTGGGAGAATGATTTGAACATTTTATATATATATGCCTTATATTTAATTTTTTACTTCCTTTTATTTATATAATTTATTAAAAAAGTGAAAAATGAAATATCAATTTCAAAACAGGTTTTATTTTTTTTTTACATTTCAGAAATTTACAAATAGGAAGAGCAATAAAATTATGTGTTGCATTTATATACATTATTTCAATTATAATTATCCAAAAAACAAAATGTCAATAAAAAGAAAATAAAACATTAAAATTTATAAATTTAAGAAATATGACAACACAGCAATAGTCATTTTTCATCATTGATTATGAGTCCCAATAATGTTTACTATTAACATTTCAGTCTTCACTTCTTTTTATTTTTTTTTTCAAAAATATGATACGGCAGAAAATTTTCTATTGTAAAAGTTTTTTATCTGTAAATCTAGAAGTTTTGTGAAATATAAAAAAAACCCATGAAATATTATTGTTAAATTGTAAAGCAAAACTTATAAATTAGGCAACAACAACAAAAAGAAATTCCGTAAAATTGTTATTGGATGGCTGTTTGGATTCTGAAGTTTACACAAAACACAAAAGCTTCAAAGCAAAAATAACGGCAGCAGTGTGTGGATAACAATTCTTTTATTATACTTCTTCTGAGGAAAAATATATTAAAAATAGAGATTATACAAGCCTATTAAATTTAAAATAAATCTGATCCCATGTTGTTTATTTTAAAAGAATAAAGATATGTTGCAATACGATTTTTTGTTATCATTTAATATCTTTGAATGAATGTAAATAGAACACACATACACCAAATATATATTTACTGAGGCTATAACCTCGAGAATATGCGTGTAAAAGGCGATAGTATGGACTTCTACAGGTGTTTAACCACAGGCTTACGCTACGGAAGAAAAGAGGGGAACCCTCTTTTCTTCCGTAACGTAAGCTTGTGGTTAAACATCTGTAGAGGCTATAACCTCGAGAATATGCATGTAAAATGTGATAGTAGGGGCCTCTACAGGTGTTTAACCACAAGCTTACACTATGGAAGAAAAGAGGGGTAAATATTACTTACATAATCAATGTGCGTTTAATAAATTTTTAACTAAATATATATGTAAATATGATCTTTTATTTATTATTAATAATTACATTATTGTTGTTTAAAAGTTTGTTTATAATATAATCTTAATTTATATACAGGTACTATACACACAAAAAAGCCTCATGTGGATGTTAAAAAATTCTATACTTTTACAATGCAGATAACATGATGTACTGCATGGAAATGAAAGCTTACCAACAAAATATGAATTATTAACTTATGCTGTGTGATATGTAATATATTGGAGGTTGGACTGAAACAAAATATAAGGTGTTGTAGCTCTCATATGGATGCTAACACACATATATTTACAACTATATAATTCACATGAGAATGGAACTATACCTGCACACAAATATATCTGTAATTAAGGTTTAAGAATGACTAAATTCTGATAGTTATCAATAAAAATGATGATGTCTGTTAACTTTACTTAATATAATATGTTTACAAATTTTTTGATACTGTTAATAAGGGGTACCAAAAATAACAGAGATTTTTGTAATAAAAATTGTATATTTGTCAAGCATTGTTAGCCAAGAGGTCAGTGCAGCCACCTTGCAAGAAAGCAATTGGTTGCAGATGGTTGTTGCATGTTCGGCTCCTGGCTTATGCTATGACATATGAAAAAAAATTGTATATTTATTTTTAGATGTTGCAAATTAAATCATTTTAAAAAGTCAACTCTATTTATGCATTGAACCAGTCTAAACCTGTTTGTCACTTTTCAAAGTAGTCCCAAAACACAAAGTTATGCATTTTAGTTGCCTCTGTCATTTTTTCTTCAATTTCTAAGTCCACCAAAAAAACTTGGGACTTTTTCATTCAAAAGATTAAAAAAAATGACCCAAAGTGAGATTCAGTGAATAAGGCTAATAACTTAGTTGGATCATGCAGAGTTTAATTAAAAAGTGCTTCACACTAAAGACTTTGCACGATGAGACCTTGTGGTGGTAGAGCTTGCACTCTTTTCTTTATCACCAAACATGATACTAACATTTTACTGCATCATATAAATGTTTCTGATCTTACATATAAAATACCTGACCATTACAAAATAAGTTTGAGAGAAAAAATTCCATTTGCATAAAAAAAATCAATGTTGTTTTGATTTTGGATTTCACTTGTGATGGTTTTTAGGAACATAGTAAATTTAAGATTTCAATTAAACCACTCATAAACTTATCTTTTTATGAGATCTGAATGCTTATAATATCTTTCAAGCATTACAATTTTTTTCCTAATCATTTTTGTAAACAAAAACAGAATTTTATATTGTCAAACTCATAAAAAATGACAAATATATGGCATGCACTTTACAAAAAAATTACTACATGGCCCCCATGAATTTATATGGCAATGCCATTTGGCAGATTGGTGCAGAAATATCCCTACAAGAAGTATGTAACAGCAGAAAAATATACAACAACATGTGCACAAATCAGAGAGTAATTCTAGTTATTTTTGGGTTCCCCTCATATATATTGTAAAGGTGCAAAAGAAGAGGTAATATAGGATGATGGTAAATCATTATCATTATCTCCATAATATGGTTACAATCAATGGTCATTGAATGAACATAAATGAAAATATATAAAAAATTAAGATGAGAGCATCAGCATTGAAAATAAATATAAGCAGTTATAAGCTACAATAATAATAAGCTGTAATTTTAATAATAACCAGTAACAATAATTATTTTTACAAGTTGTGACACTACAGTTATATAACCAGCATTTAAAAAATAATCAATCAACAGTCAACAGTTATCCCTTGTTGGTAGATCTAAAAGAGATACATCATAAACAGGCAAATTATCTAGCATCTGAGAAACTTAAGAACAAATACAACACAATTCTCTGCATGAACATTCTTAAGTAACAATCTATCATTTATAACAAAAAATAATGATAGGATACTGAATATATACTAATCATCATCAATGTTCTGCCACATAGTGCTATTAGTGTACCAGCAACTATAAACTATTTTTTAATATATATCATCTAGAGTTATTATCTGAACATTCAAACACAAATATAAACTTTCAATTCAAATTACTTAACCATTATTTTTCTATAGAACTAGTTCAAGTTCACATGACCTTAGAAACTGAGACTGTATACAAGATAAAATATACCCATGTATATATGCCTAATCTATTTTAATTGAAATAGTCTTACTGGAATAATTTAAAAATTTACAAAATAATATGATATTATGAAATCAAGTCATACATACTTCCAATACACAGGACAGATAGCTGTAAGAATAAAGACATTAAAATGTATTTTTTAACAATTATTTCATTCATTAATTAAGAAAATTGATAAAATATGATAATATTATATATCCAACCCGCACACATTTTATTAAAAAAATTATAATTTCTTACATTAAATATGATTAATCAATTCATTTTTTACTAATCTAACCAACTTTTGCATTTATTAAGTTATTTCCTTTTCAGTAACTAAAGCTGAAAAACAACTATTAGCAATAAGAGATAAAAGAAGTATAAATAACTATAAAAATCCATTTATAAATTTTGGAGAGAAATTAATATAAAGAAAAAAAACAGGTTTCAATAAAAACAAAAATAATACTTAATAAAATATTAATTATTACTAATTATGCTTTAATTTAAAAATTATCTATAAATATAAATATAATGTGCACATTAAAATACCTTTTTAACATGGATTTATTTTTCATAAGAGTCTCTCTTTGGTATTTATTATTTTCAGGGGTTTTTTATGTTGGTTTTTTTAGGAAATCTCTATTGACACATATTTTCAGGAAATCACACAGAAAAAATTTAACCATTGTTCCCAATCAATTAATTTTTCTGGTCAGACAAACACAATGAATTTATTCTACTATTTTCCACATCAGACACACACAGAAAGCAATAGTCATGTTCTTGGATGGAGACAAAGCCTACTGCAGATTATTTCACAGATATTTTTCTTCTACATTTTATTTAGTGATCAGTTTACATGTTTGGGCTTATGATATTCAGCTTAGAGCTAAAACTTAGAACATGTTTTTTAATTCAATTTTAACAGCTGAACTTATGCTTCTGTTTTCTTTAACAGCTGAATCACAAAAGACTGATATTACTATCATCTTCAACAGCTTAAACAAAAATAACTTTTCTTCCCAAAACACTAATATATACAGATTTACCCAAATCCCTATATTATTTTCTTGGAACAATATTGTATACAGCCAATCACATCTTTTTTACCACATGATCAAGTTAATCACTGACTAATTGGGTCTATTTTTACAAAAAGATTTAATTATGTTCCTCCTTTTTTAATTAAAAAAATTCCCTATAGTTCATTTTTTCTTATGCCAAAAATACAATAATCTTTTAATTATCATTATTTAAAAAAACATTGTTTTTGTTTTGGTAAAAGATAAAAAGAAAAGAAAAAACAGCTTCCATTAATTAAAGCAAAATTTAAACAAAAATGTTAAAATCTTATTTTTGTTTTTTTGTTTTTTAAAAAAAACTTTTCTTAATAATTTCTCTTATAATCTTCGGTTAAAAGTTGAAATTAAACTTTACTTATTTACCTTAGTACTTTTTAAAACAAAATCGAAACTAATAAATAATGAAAATTACTGAAGGGACCAAAATTTTTTTTTTTTAATTTTTCATTTTTTTATATTTTTTCCAATTATTGGTAACACATTAAAATATATATTCACATTATTATTAAAATGTTTTGGAACAATCATCTCATCATTTAATATATAATAATATTTAAACAAATTAATGCTTGATATTATAAAAAAATATATCAGAAAATTATATATATATATATATATATATATATTTTCTGATATATTTTTTATATATATATATATATATATCACTTTCCCCATTAATTAATACATTTTAAATTTAATAAGTATTGTAATATTTGACATGGTAAAATTTACCTCTGTCAACAATATATACCACCAATGATTATTTAATTTTTTGCAGCAGTAACTATGCTAAAAATGTAGCAGATGCAGAAGTCATTAAATTGTCACCAACTTTAATACCATGTAAACTTTAAAATAGACAGAAAATCAGAATAATATAAGCAATTGATTGTAGAAAAGTAGTGTATGAATTAATTTGACTTTTGTTGGCTTTACTACTGCTATTTGAAAATTAATTGTAGACGTAAATGTATTCCCACTTTTTATAATAGTATGCAACGTGGTGTTAAACAACTTTTATTATTAAGGATTTGGTTGATTTGTCAAATGTGGAAATTATATATAATATTAAAAAATGATATTAAATTAATAATTATAAATATAAACAGCTACTAGTATACAAGGGTGATTATCTTACCCCATTCCTCAAATGAAATTGCTCTAAATATGAAATTTTTAGTTTTTTTTTCATGTGTTGTCGCATTGGCCACAAAGCGAACCCACTGACCTAAGACAACTGCTTGTAACGTGGCTGTGCTGACCTTTTGACCATTAGATTTGTAATGATTATGACAACAAATTGCGATTATCTTTTTGTTTACTAGATATTTTAAGATATTGTCTTTCACTTTCCTTCAGAATAATATTTTTTTTCTAAAATATTTCAACACTACATCTAATTAGAGCTCTCTAATCTTTTCTGCTATCATATTCCAATGAAAGTAATCTAATAAATGTCTATAACATAATTCTTCTCACTCACACAAATGCCATGTTCCACTTCACATAAACACTCTCTTCTGAAGTCTTGTTTTGTTCGTTCATTTAAATATTCAATCCAATGAAAATACCATTTTATAATAATAGACTCTATTGTATTGCATCCATCAAGTTGAAAAACATATTCATTGATTCTATGATCTAGCCATTGTAGTTTTAAAATTTGAGAAATTTTCTGAAATAAATCTTTTGTAATATTTGTATATTTCACTGATAGGATGTTCAAGTATCAATACCAGACCCTAAATTATCCAAACAAGATGCTTTAGTTATTTCCCTATGGAGAAATATTGTATTAAATTGTTAAAAGCATTAACAGTTTACTAGAGTTTCTATTGTAGCTAAAGATCTATTCCCATCTTATGAATCTCAAAGATATTTAATTGGTTACATTTTTAAATTGATGATCATTGAATCTGATGTTGCTGAAAATTTTTCCCATCAATTTCTGATATAATGGGATGATGAAGAGCATTAGTTGATTTGAACATTAATTAATAAACCAGTCTGTATATGTTGCATTCAAAATATGAATTTTATTCCATAAATCACCATATGAAATAGCAGAAATAATTATATATTCCAAGAAATTTGTGTCATTACTGTTAATAAATTCTAAATAAGAAAATTCTTAATGAAACTTGCATATTATTCTAATCCTTAACAGATTAAGTCATCTATGAACAATTTCCCAAGGAACCCTCTCATAAATATTAAAAACAACGTTGACGCAAGTATACATCCTTGTTTAGTAACTAGTTTTCATTTTAAATACCTCAATTTTTTACTTGCAGTAGTAACACTTTCTCTCATTTTATCATCTAGAAACTGTATAAAACGAATTTATTTTATTGAACCACTAATTAATTTCAAACAATGTAGTAGAACAGTTTTATTAATTGAAGCGAATTTCTTGAACAAATTAATTTAAATTATATATAAACTGCACCATCATTCCCAACACATTTCTTGATATATAAAATGGACCATTGTACCCAACACATTTCTTGTATTTTCATAGCATCAAAAACATGTTTATGGTACTTCTTGATTCTCTAAAAACAACATTAATTCTGTGGTAATCATTTATCTATGAATGGAAGTAATCTATTCAAGAAAATCTTGAAATTATCTGTGCTATACTGGAATATGGTAATGTTCTATGATAATTATTGTAATATTTTATATTCTCTAGTTTTTAAAACTTAGAACAATGAAAACATCTTCAAGATTGGGTGGTACAACATTACAAAATGTATATATTCCTAAAATTTTCACTATTTTGCAAGATAACATATCATCATATGTTAAAACTTCTAGATATTTCATCAAGACCTACAACCTTTCTTAAGATTACATTTTGACTTTACTAAGTTATATATATTTGTCTAAATCTAAATAATTAGAGAAAATGGATATATTATTAAAAGTCATAATCTCAATTCTTGTATTATTATCCAAAAGATGAGAAAAATAATCATTTCATCTGTTGAAAATATTATTGGCATTGCATAATAGAGAGTCATTGCTGGATTTAATAGGACTATGATACAATTTCCCAAGTCCATATATTGCTTTCAGTGCATCATATAAAGATTTTTAATGATTTCAGAATTATGTTTGCAGTATTAATCCATCAATCAATTTTAAGACTTCTTGTTAGTCCTCAACTGTTGCCTTCATTTAATCTATTAATCTGCTAAATAGAAGTAGTTTAATATTTTTTTAATGAAATCACTAATAGTAAAGTAAGCAATTATTAGATAACCAATTAATATTATTTCTGGTGAATCTAAGAACAGATTTATTTGCATCCTATTTTTTTTTCTTAAAATAATTTCATGCTTCCATAATTTCCTATAACGAAATTAGGAATATTTGTGTTTAATAGCAGTTGAAATTTTGCACAACACAGTAGACTTTTTTAAAGAACAACATCATTTATAAATAGTCAAAATAAAAGTCATAGATCACATGACCCTATACTCTTAAGCTTATAAGACTACTAATATATGATATGGCTGAAGATCTCTCAGCCCCATATAGGTATTAGAGTTGTATAGCTGGGTTTGAAGACATGTAGGTGTCTGAAAATTTCAGATTTTCCACTCAATAGATAACTTTTAGTTAAATGCTTGGCTTTGGGTTAGTGTTTTTAGATCTAGTGTCTGAGCCTACCCTAGCACCTCTCTGAAGAGTTCCAGAGCACTAAACCATGGTCAGAGGTTTGGGGGGGAGTCCTGACAGATATTTTAAATGATTTCTTTAGCTAAGCATTTATCACAAAGCTTGTTGAAGAATTGGCAATCCTCAATTGTTTTTAACAACATCATTTATCTTATAAATATAATTGGAATAATATATCTTATTAATAAACAAATGTACAAAGCATATAGAACAAAGCTTTAATAACATTAAGCATAATGTTCTTAGCATGCTTTTAACTTTAAAAAGTCATAAAAGTTGAAAGCATGCTAAGTACATCATGTTTAATTAACGTTATTAAAGCTTTGCTCTATACGTTTTGCATGTTTGTTTATTATATTTTCTTAGAAATAAAGTACAGTAATTTGTAATATATTATTAATGCAGTTATCATTTTAATCTTGGAGCACAGTAATGATATCTTCCCTACAATAATATTATTCCTGGTATAATATAAAATTCACTTGCATAATGACTTTCAATTTGAGGAATACTATTGAATGTCATTGGTTTGAGTGTGGATGCAAGCAGGTTCCTTTGTAACAGTTTTTGCCTTAACAAAGTATACATGTTAATCAATCTATGTGCTGTGCAAATTCAATAATAATAAACCAATCAAATTTACAGCATTATTAGTATTATTTCCAATAACTTCTGTCCAAAATCTATTTGTATCAACACATGCATTAAATCCTCCTAGAGGAAGCATCGATAGTTTAATGGTGTTAATGTAATAATATTATCCCAAAGTCAAGTAAACCTTACTTCTTCTGAATTCTCTGAATCAAGGGTTAGAACATAGGTGTTAAGAATATTGTATAAGGCAAGTTTTAATATCATTATTATTTCGTTCTTACAATAAAACATTTCAAAATTAGAGGATACTAAATTAAATTTTTGCAACAAATGGATGACCATGCATTCTTTTTCTACTGTCTGAAATGTCTTTGGAAAATTTTGTATTCACCCATTTATACTTTTAAATCGTGACAGCTTTTTAATGACTTGTTCATTCTTCTATTCTGGTCTTAAAATATTTTTACAAGTAAAATTCCAGCTTCATGTAATTTTCTTAAGAAAAAAAAGTTCTATAATAATTAACTTCAGTATTAATACTTCCTCCTCCTTTACCACTATGAGTAATGTTGTTTTTGTTGTTGTTGTTGTTGTTGTTGTTATTATTATTATTATTATTATTATTATTATTATTGTTATTATTATTATTATTATTATTCTTCTTGTTGTTGTTGTTGTTCTTCTTCTTCTTCTTCTTCTTCTTATTATTATTATTTTATTATTATTATTATTATTATTATTATTATTATTATTATTATTATTATTATTATTATTATTATTATTATTATTATTATTATTATTATTATTATTATTATTATTATTATTATTATTATTATTATTATTATTATTATTATTATTATTATTATTATTATTATTATTATTATTATTATTATTATTATTATTATTATTATTATTATTATTATTATATTTCAAAGCAAACTTTATTAGGCAAAAAAAGGTTACACTATTATCAAGTAATATATTGTATCAAACATCATATACTAGGATACATCTTGAAACACAGAAAAAATAATTTTGTTTTTCTTAGCCATTAGAGTCTTTTGTGGTTGACACACTTTTAGATATTCCGGTTCTTATTATGGGTTCATTTCAGTTTTCCATTTTCCTGAGGTTGTATTTGGTCTATCCATTATAAGGCTGCTTTTATTTTAAAAAGAGATCAAGTGGCAGCATAAATGTCCAGTGGTGCTAGAAGTTTGTCCCTTTCCTTAGGTTTTTCTAGTTTATAGTGATATGTATTAGGATGTCTTCTTGGATTGTTTCCTAAAGTGAAAGCACATCTGGTACACCATAAGGCATATATACTGAAAGTTGCTGCACATATTATGGGTATTTTGTTTTCACTGAAAGCTTTTATCATTTTTTCAATTGTGGTTTCCCTTTTCCTATAATTATTCACCATCATTTGTCTGACTTTCTCTAAGCCTTTACAGTGATATATCAAATGTTCTTGTGTTTCTTCTTCCCAGTGACACAAAGCACACCTTGGATCAACATTTAGGTAAAATCTTCTGAACCGAATGAAATGTGATGTAGGTAGTGCATTTAAATTCAATTTGAGGATAAAATCAAATAGTTTAGGTTCTAAATACCATGTTTTGTACTTTTTGAGTAATTGTCTATTATTTATTCCTAGTACTGTTAGCTTATTGTTGTTTTCTTGGTTCTGAGTTAGAAAATCATGAATTTGCCAATAAGTATATTTAATTAGGTTCTTCAGTGCTATTTTATCTTTAATCTTTTTAATACTTATCAATAGTGTATTTATATAATTGTCTGTGGGTGGGGGATGGTCCGTTGGTGTGATTTCCACTTTTGGTTCTATGTTTGGAAAGCGTCTAAATAAGGTAATCAGTAGATTTACTGTTTTTGTGTGTAGAAAGTTTGTATAGCATGCAGTCCAAGGCCATTCCATCTTGTTGGTTGGTTAAGTTGCTTTAATGAAATTGCTACTATTTTTCTGTTCCATAATAGTTTATTACTGAGTGAGTTAATTGACTTTGTAAATTGTTTTGTAAAAGTAATTATTGGCAGGTAGTAAGTTATTTTGGTCATTATAAGTTGATTAAATAGTGACACTTTTGCATAGAGTGAGAGATATGATCTGGAGAGTGATGCTATGATTCTTTCTGCTTCGATCTTGAGTTTATTTTGTATATTCCTTCTCATCTGACTCATTCCCAAGTGGAAAGGAAAACCCAGGAAATTACTGGGCTTACCTTGATAAACTTATGTGTCTGTTTTGCCTGTGTATATTGACCATGCTGCTGACTTATTGATGTTAATTTTTAATTTGAACTTTTTTGTGTATTCTTCTATTATTTCCTGTAGTATATGTATTTGCTTCTTTGAGTTTAGAAATACCGTGACATCATCCATATAAGCTATGCAGGAAATGTATGTATTTGTATTTGGTATTTGAATTCCTTAAATTTTTTTATTGATTTGCTCTAGTAGTGAGTTTAAATAAAAGGTAAATAGCAGTGTGCTTAGTGGAGAACCTTGTGGCATTGATTGCCTGGGATTGAATGATGATGTGGATCTTCCATTGAGCGTGATGTGTATTTCTCTATTTAGAAGCAAATTGCCTATTGTATATAATATTGTTTTAGGTATCTGTGTTTTTTTTAGCTGGCTCAATAGTGTTTCTATTGGGACAGAGTCAAAAGCACTTTCAAAATCCAGCTGGACTACCATTGGTGCATATTTTTTCTTTTTAATAACTGAATTGATTAGCGTTTTATATATTAGTGCTGCCTGCCCTGTAGATGACCCCTTTTTTGCATATTGATGCTGTGATATTATTGGTTCTATGTAATGTTTAATTTTATCCTTTATGACCTTTTCCAGTATTTTTATCCCCAATGGCTCCATTGAGATTGGTCAGAGATTGGCTAGTGTGGAAATTGGTTCTTGTTTTTTCATAAATGGGACCATTGATATTGGATATAGTCCTTGTATATTGTATAGTTTCTGTGATAATTGATTTTTAAGTTGGCATAAATATTTATTTGTGAATTGGATGAGATGGGATAGTACAAATTGTGGGATCTCTGGTGAACCTGGATGACATGTGCTTGGTACTGAGTTTAAAACTATTGCAAAATCTTTTATTTCAAAAGGTGTTTCCGTTTCTGGCTTGCCAAAATAATCTGCAAGTGGTTTGAAATGATTATGGTTAGTTAGCTTTTTTTTGAAGTAGTGATATATAGGGTCTAGCATATTATAACCAGCATCACTCTATTTTCCCATTCTAGAGCCATGGGGACTTTGTTTGTGGATGGATAACCTAATGCCCAACAAATATATCCGCTGGTCCATGTATATTGTTGTGTGAGACAAATTTTCTTTTTCTTTATTGCTAAATATTGTTTCAGTTTATCAGCAGTTTGATTGTATAACTTTGTTAGCTTTATTATATTTGATTTATTTTATTTAACATTATATATATTTCTGAGAAGAGAGCCTCGGGAGTACTATTTGGAAGTAGAATTCTTATTGTTTTTTGTATGTTGTTAAAAGTATTGCGGTGTGTGTCTAAATTTAGTTTCATTATCTGTGCTGCATGATCAGAAAAATTGGTGGGAGAAAGTTTTACTTCAATTGCGTGGTGTAACATGGGAGAATAAAACAGCAGATCAATTAAAGTACTGTGTCTGTTATTATAAAAAAATACTGAATCTGGTGGAAGAAAACCTTCCCCGCTCATTAGCGGTATTGTAAGTTGGTGTAACCATTTTGTGACAAACTTTTTATAGGTCATATTAAAATCTCCAGCAAGAATAGTGGGGTGGGTATTGGTTACTAGAATTGAATTTATTGTCGAAATTATTCTGCTAATTACTATTGGCCCTGGAGGTATATATACAAAAATAACATTGATTGAAAGTTGTCTATGATTGAATGTTGTTATGAGGAGATTTGCATCTATAAAAATTATTTTAAAAGTAGTGAATGGGAATTGTTGGTTGATAAAAATACCTGTGCCATTTGAAGGCATTGCTGTGTCCCTGGAGCATGTGCAAAAGCCTATTTTATTCATATGTAGTGCTGGATCAAAGCGGGATCTGCTATAAGTTTTTGTTCCTAATAGCCTTAAAATGGATGGTTGTGTTGTCTGTATCCAATATTTAATTTGCTGCATTCTTTTAATGGAAT
This sequence comes from Epiperipatus broadwayi, assembly GCA_028023455.1. Taxonomy (NCBI): domain Eukaryota; kingdom Metazoa; phylum Onychophora; class Udeonychophora; order Euonychophora; family Peripatidae; genus Epiperipatus; species Epiperipatus broadwayi. The sequence continues at coordinate 5,533,969 of JAQFVV010000078.1, read as the reverse complement.
TTAAACCTCTGATGTTTATTGAACTAATATTTATCTTCATTTGAATTGTATATTTTTCTATGTAGGAGATATTATTTATATTTTTTTCAGATTAGAGTGCTGGAATTTTATCTCCTACCTGCGAGCTAAACGTTTTTTCATTGCGGTTTTTTTGCTGCTGGTAGAATCACTATTTGCCTATTTATTGTAGTCTTTTTGTTTTCATTTTTCATAGTCATTTCTTCTGGCAAGAGTGATTCTATTTCCATACAGTCATCTGATGATTGGTCTGCCATGTCTGCTTGTGTAAGTTCTTGCTCGTTTGTTTTAATTTTTTTGCTTTCTCTCATTTTTTTTTTTGTTTTGGGCTGCTTTCTTTTAATTTTCGGTGGTGTGCTTCCAACATTTGAAAAAAACTCTGTAATGTTGTCCATGATTTCTGTTGTGGTTTTATTTATTATTGCATGATCTGTTTGATTTTTATTTTCTTTTGGGATTTCTTTCGCTTTCTTTTGCATGCATTCATTTTTCACTTTTGTTACTTTATAACTCGCAGTTTCTGTAGAGAGGTTAATTTTTCCTATTTCATCCTCCATGTTTGTTTTTCTTGGAGCAATTAAGGATGTGCTTGTTTGGCTATCTATTGTGTCGTTATTAATTTTTTTAATCTACCAATTTGATCGCTTTAATTGCTGCGTAATCAGTGTTCTCTGGCTGTTTGCTTGTTTTAGTGTATTCGGTATTTTGTTCTAAGCTTTTGGGGAGATTTTTATTCTTACTTGTTTGTATTTGTTCATTACATTGAGATGCTATGTGACCTCTTCTGCCACATGCAAAATACCATGGTTTTAGACCTCTGATGTATAGATATAGTGTGGCTTCTTGATCTGTTATATGTGTGGGAATGCTTTCTGGGTCAATTTCCTTATGTAGTTTAATTTTGTATTCAAAACTATTTGTTAGAATCGGAATTGATGTCTCCTTAAGATATAACTGTTGAAAAAATTTTACTGTTCCAAACGGATTCATCATCCTCTGGAAGTCATCAATGTTATACCCAAAGTAGGTATTTTTAAAGATTCCAGAAATATTTCTGTATTTATTCTTGTCTACTTGTATTATCACATAGTTTCCGAGTGTTTTAATTTGATTTATGAAAATTTCTTTTTGAGTGCTTTCATAAAATTGGACTGCAACATATCTATTGTTAGGGTGTTCACCTATACATTGCACCGATTCCAGTAAGTTTGTTTTTTCTAGTGCTTCAATTAGTAATGGTTTGGGAAAGCTAAAGAGTGAGCATTGATTGTCAGTAATGGCTATTACTGTTGAATTGTCAGTGAAAAATATTTTGAAAGTAGCGAAGAGCATTCTTGGAATGGTATTGTTGAACTTCTCTCTAATTTGCTCCATCATTTCGTCTGTCCATTGAGTGGGTGGAGGGGATTCATTTACCTCTTGTTCAATTAAATCCAAGCTTATTAAATCATTCGCTGTTGTTTTTCTAAATCTGGGATTTTCCCCAGGTTAACGTTATCAGCCATTTTTGCTATTGAGGTGTATGTCTAACTTGTGCCCTGCACTGGATTAGCCTCATGATTGAGTGACTGTGAGGTCGCGATTTTATTGTACTGGCGATTTTTAAAACCAGATATTGTTTGAGCTTTTTATTCTTTTTTCCCCCCAAAAAATTATTATTAAAATGTGTAACAATTTTTTCTTCTACTACTGTTATTTTTCCTTCCTATTATAATTTAAAATTACACTTTTTTATGTGTAAGCTTTCCTTCTGTAATTCTTTAATGCTTGATTATATACCGTAGTTATGAATTTTTTTTCCCTTATTAATCTTTAACTATTTTTGAAAAACTTTTGTTTTAAAAATTATTCAAGTTTAATTTTCTATCTTAATCATCATTTTGTAGTGAACTGGCTTTCAATTTTTATACCAAGTGAAAAAAAAAATAGAGGCTTTTTGCTTACCTGCAAACTAGGTATTATTATTATTATTATTATTATTATTATTATTATTATTATTATCATCATCATCATCATCATCATTATTATTATTATTATTATTATTATTATTATTATTATTATTATTATTATTATATTTACTACTATAATGAGTACTTCACTAGCCATAACATTCTTACCAGTCTGTGTGAGGCTGATCACTTTAAGGTCATATTTTTAGACCAAACAAAATAGTAGAGACATTCCTAAATATGAGTGGCTAAATATAAAATTCGCCAGTTGAAATTCCTCTTTCATACAAATCCAATTCCAAATTGATACTTTAGAGATTTGTATTGTATTAAATAAAGGTCACAATTAAGATCATCTAGCCTACTAAGCCTATTCACATTACTGCTTTCTTAATTATCAAAAGCTTGAACTATAAAAAAACGGATTTGAGACTAAAATGCTGTGTGTGTACTTTGAGGATTGAAATGTTATATATCATTATAAAACCAATACCATAGTTAATATAAAATGTTGACTAATATCAGACATGGGGACAGGTTTCTATAATAACTTAAATGAATAAAGAGGGATAGGAGAGAGGTAAAAAAGATTAATAGGTAAATCTGGGCCTAGTCTTTGATGAATTAACATCCTATTCTACATGACATTAGTAGACTTTGGTTAGACCCTTATGACAATAATATTGGCATCAATAAGAACTTTGAAAGTTTCATCATCGGATTTTCAATGATATGAGTGGCTGAAGAGTTGGAAGGTAGAGAATAAATGAAGATTATCCATTAAAATTTGATGATTTTGTCTCTTAATATAAACTGAGTACTGATTATGTATGTGTGAGAGATGGTGATATGGACCAACATATAAGTTCTGGTTCAACACAAAATATGCATAATGAAGATCATTTATTTTTTTTATATTTGGTCATATGTATTAGTAGAATAAAGAGTACATAACTGTAGGGAGCATGAAAGTCTGAGTTTGTACCTTATAATTACATTAAATTTACTATAAACAATAAACTTTTGTTAACATTTGAAGGTTTTTTATCTTAATATAAACAGTACTGATTGTAGATATGTATGGAAGATAGTGATCATGTGATGTTTTATGGTTTAAGACAATAAACTTATATTTGAATATTACATATTCAGTCTGTATTCTGCCGATCCCTCTTATGGGTAATTAAATGGGTGAGACCTTTGTGCAAGGAGCCACAAACATAGTCATAATGATGCAAAGTCTACATGGTTTTGACAATATGCATTAACAAGGATTTTGAGTGTTTCATCATAAGATTATCAATGATATGAATAGCTGAAGCATTGAAAGGTGAAGAAGATTGAAGATTGTCCATTAACATTTGAAGGTTTTTTATCTTAATATAAACTGAGTACTGATTGTAGATATGTATGGAAGACAGTGATCTGGATCACCTTATAAATACTGGTTCATCATGATATATATATATTGAACCGGGTTCGAATATGTGGATTTGAATCACCGGCCTCTTAGGCAAAGAAGAACATACTCGGAGAGTATGTATGCCCAAACGATAGCTATAAAATATATAACTAGCATTACATTTCCAGGACATAACTTCTTCTCGGCTGTTGAGTTCAACACCAAGTTCAAAGCACTTTTTTTTGTTTGTGTTTAAACATGGCGCCAGCTATCTATTCAAGGATGAATAAATAATGCACTTTGAGCAATGGCCACTAACTCAACGCCTAAATCCACGACTAGCTCAGTTGTTTGTAATCACTAATAGATTATACTTAATTAGTGGTTGAAAGACTTGATAAAAGGGAATTGATACAAAGAATTTATAAAATAATTGATAAAAGAATTTGGTAAAAAGAATTGATAAAAAGAATTGACCGACAAATAAAGTTTAATTTGAAAGATAATTTATTAACTAACATTTTTTTAAACATTTTATACTTCTAATAAAACACAAGCATATTTTAAATTAACATTTTAAATAGTTTAAATATTCTTGAATATTTTCATAACAGAACACTGGGAATTTATCTACATTGACTAATAATATTGATAAAAGGATCACGCACATATTAACTCATGCACACACATAATAATGATAATAAAGGACTACATAGCATTTGAAATTTAATCACACACATCAATAGTTCATTTATGTATGATATCGAGTTCATATAATTAGACTCTTGGAGGATTCGCACGAATTAATGAAATGCAATGGCTATTACAGTATAAACTAAAATAAGCAAATGTTTTACCTAGGATTTTGAACGTAGATTTAACACTGTTTTCTTCTTGTTTGTTGTTTCTTCCAGTATGAATGCTTCCAGCCAGCTGGGACATTTCCTTGCTGAGTTTCCTGATTTTCACAATTATTACTATTGGAGACAAATAGATACTGACGGAGATTTTCTAAGATGTTAAGCTGACATTATTTCACAGGCAGGTCTGCTGTTTTCATAGGACATCTGGGCTGGAGATAAACGTGCATTCCCAAGATCTTCTCAACACTGCATTTTGTCTGTTAACTGCTCAATTAATTTCTGAACTGCACTCACTCAATTAATTTGTGGAACTGATTGTCTCAACTAATTTGTGGAATGAATACTGTCCGATAAAAAAAGGTCTATTTATACCTGCGCCTTGTTGTCTTTCTGATATCTCCGGCAAAGATCTGTTACCAAATTCCAATGATAATCATTTGATAAACGTGTTTTGGAAGATTGCTTAATTAGTAATAGCCATGCAATAAAACGTGTTGTTTTATTTTATTAATAACCATTGCCGTGTTTTTAATGATAATCTTCTTTTATTTCGCATACATCGCACATATATATGCACATATATTTTTAATACAATTTACTATTTAGTTTTAACATTATTTTTTCTTTAATTAAACTTGAATGAAAAGAGATTTGTATATTTTAACCTTTTAAATTATATTTTTACGAATACTAATAAAAACTATTTATTTCCTTTTGTAAACCTTTAGTTTCATTTCTCAAACCAAGACTCCCCCTCCCCCCTTTTGATTAATCAATTGTAGCTTTTTTTATTTCAAAAACACGCTAGAAAACTATTTAATTCTTATCTTTTTCGAAAACAAGCTGCAATAAACTCTTCAACATTTAATTTTGTTTTTCTTTTATGAAAGATTACTTTAATAATAATTTTAGATAAAAATTATATGTGCCTATATCAATATAGGTACATTACACTGCCCTTCCTTTTGAGAGTAAAATGCATCATTTTTGACCATTTTATCTCTGACAACATTAAATCTTAATTTATTATTCTTTCTAAGTTTGCTTTTTGGTATCTTTTCCTTTTCCATGCTAAGGGCAATCTCCAATTATGCTTTTCTTCTTTCTATGCTGGTAACATTGCTTACAATGTTTGTCCTGGATAATGACCATGAGGACAAACTAAATTTGTGGCACAGGGATCTTTTATAAATGAAGCTTTGGCTGCCAATTCTCTTGATCGGACTTTGACTAAGAAAAGGTGGCTGCAAATGGCAGGAATTTCAACTGTCCATTTCCGACTTACGCCCTGGAAAACGATTGCCGATTCTCTTGATCGGACTTTGACTAAGCAGCTGCAATGGCAGGAATTTTCAACTGTCCATTTCCGACTTACGCTTTGGAAAACAAGGTACGAGATATGGGGATTCTCCCCTGAAAAGTGACTTATGACTTACTCTGGTTGTTGCCAGTGCACTTTTTAAAAGAGGAATGATCCCGGCCAATCCATTGCGGGTATTAGAATTTATCCAGTCGAGAGCTTTAAACTTAATCCTTATCTAACTTATTTCAATACTACCCTCATCCCTTTAGATTCGAACCCTTATACACTCTTAATACAACTTAGATTGACTTTCATTTATATTATTTTAACCTTTCAATATTATTTTTAAATACACATGAACATTACTTTAACATATTTATTTGTATTAATCTAATCTTACACCATTATTTCAAACCATTACGAACATGATTTCAACATTATTTATTTAATCTTATAATACTATTCTAAACTATCACGGACATCAATTTACATATTTATTTATATTACGATATTACTTTTAACCCATTACTTTAACTGATATATTAACGTGCGTGTACTCAGAAAAAAAACTATTTTGCTTTATTATGATTCATTATTATTTTACTAGAGATTTTTTTTTTATCTTGATTATTTTAAACAATTTATTTACATCCTTTTCTTAACTTACGGTATTCAAAACAAACTTTTATTTTAACATGCATATATTCAAAAAACTATTTTATTTTACTACGAATATTTTATTTATTTTCTACAGATATATTATACTTATTTATTTAACTTGTTTTTATTTTATGTATTTCCATTATTTATTCATTTATTTAATTCTACAAATATTATTTCTAAATCCTTAATTTGACCCATTTATTTAACTTGATTTTATTGATTTTTATTTATTTGAACTGTTTATTTACGAACATTTTCTTAATTAATATGTGCATGGAGAAAAAAAAAACTTTTATTTTGTGAAGCCTCTGTTATTATTATTTGACAAAACAATCCATCATTTTAAATAGCGAAATTCTAATTCAGGCTTTTCACCTATGTCAAAATAATTATATTAGACTGATAGTCCATTTCTGGTCCTTTTTGTTTATTTCCTTTACTATTCCACCCGTTTACTAACTTTTAAACTATGTCAGGCGGTTCCTTCTTTCTTTCTACAAATTCTATAATATAAACTAACTTTCCTCTCTTATCGGTTCTGCTTATATATTTTATTGCTTTATCTCTTTCTCTTTCTGTTCTGTTTTCGACTTCGTAACTCAGAAAACTTTTATAACTAGACAAACTCCGAATTACTTCAATCTGGGAATATTTTTTTTTTACGCTTTCTTTTTGTTTTAAATCTACGTCTACAGCGAATGCGAACGTTTACTTTAAACCTTTTATTTTTAATTCTTTGTAAAAACTCTTTTACGCTATTTTCTACCTTTTGATCTACATAAATTTCTACTTTATCTGTCACAACGCTATCTGATTCTAATTCAATTTCTACCTCTTTTGTGGCCTAAACTTCCTTTTCAACTTCCTGACTTTCTTTAATTAAATCTAACTCTATAACTTCTTGGTTCTTCTCTACCTTTACCGTTATCTCACATCTTATTTCTCTTACTTCTGCTCTGAGTTCTTTAATTTCTGTTTTAACCTGACTAATTTCTGCCTTCAATTCTGCTTTGAGTTCTTCTTTGAGCTTTTGTTGGCTTTGCTCAAATTTCTGACACAATTCTTGTTGACTTTGTTTAAATTCTTGACGCATTTCTTCCATCATATTCATCATCATTTTCATCATCATTCACATCTCAGATACTTCTTCTTTCTCCTTTTCTACTAACTGGGGATTTTTAAAATATATTGGGTTTTCTTTCGGATCCATTTCTTTATTCATAGTTACGCTATTACTTTGTATTTTTTAAATTATATTTTGCAAAATCAAATTGTTTATTTTTCTTACTAAGACGGAAACACATGCTGACGACCCCTTTTGTCCATTTTTCTACCTAATCTAATGCTTTAACTCCACCCAAATATCAACTGTCTCTGATTTGATAGCATAAATGTCAAAATCTCTTTTCATTTCGAAAAAAAAAGTTTTCGGTCAATTCTTTTTTTTTTTTTTAAATTAAAACACTTTTACAAACGTAATTTAACTTTTTAGATTTTTATTTTCAATAAGAACAAAGTATTTAATTAACTGTCATTTATGACAAGTTTGGCCCACGTTGGGTAATGCCATTGAACCGTATTCGATTATGTGGATTTGAATCACCGGCCTCTTAGGCAGAGAAGAACATACTCGGAGAGTATGTATGCCCAAACGATAGCTATAAAATATATAACTAGCGTTACATTTCCAGGACATAACTTCTTCTCGGCTGTTGATTTCAACACCAAGTTCAAAGCACTTTTTTTTGTTTGCGTTTAAACACGGGCGCCAGCTATCTATTCAAGGATGAATAAATAATGCACTTTGAGCAATGGCCACTAACTCAACGCCTAAATCCACGACTAGCTCAGTTGTTTGTAATCACTAATAGATTATACTTAATTAGTGGTTGAAAGACTTGATAAAAGGGAATTGATACAAAGAATTTATAAAAGAATTGATAAAAGAATTTGGTAAAAAGAATTGATAAAAAGAATTGACCGACAAATAAAGTTTAATTTGAAAGATAATTTATTAACTAACATTTTTTTAAACATTTTATACTTCTAATAAAACACAAGCATATTTTAAATTAACATTCTAAATAGTTTAAATATTCTTGAATATTTTCATAACAGAACACTGGGAATTTATCTACTTTGACTAATAATATTGATAAAAGGATCACACACATATTAACTCATGCACACACATAATAATGATAATAAAGGACTACATAGCATTTGAAATTTAATCACACACATCAATAGTTAATTTATGTATAATATCGAGTTCATATAATTAGACTCTTGGAGGATTCGCATGAATTAATGAAATGCAATGGCTATTACAGTATAAACTAAAATAAGCAAATGTTTTACCTAGGATTTTGAACGTAGATTTAACACTGTTTTCTTCTTGTTTGTTGTTTCTTCCAGTATGAATGCTTCCAGCCGGCTGGGACATTACCTTGCTGAGTTTCCTGATTTTCACGATTATTACTATCGGAGACAAATAGATACTGACGGAGATTTTCTAAGATGTTAAGATGACATTATTTCATGGGCAGATCTGCTATTTTCATAGGACATCTGGGCTGGAGATAAACGTGCATTCCCAAGATCTTCTCAACACTGCATTTTGTCTGTTAACTGCTCAATTAATTTCTGAACTGCACTCACTCAATTAATTTGTGAACTGATTGTCTCAACTAATTTGTGGAATGAATACTGTCCAATAAAAAAAGGTCTATTTATACCTGCACCTTGTTGTCTTTCTGATATCTCCGGTAAAGATCTGTTACCAAATTCCAATGATAATCATTTGATAAACGTGTTTTGGAAGATTGCTTAATTAGTAATAGCCATGCAATAAAATGTGTTGTTTTATTTTATTAATAACCATTCCTGTGTTTTTAATGATAATCTTCTTTTATTTCGCATACATCGCACATATATTTTTAATACAATTTACTATTTAGTTTTAACATTATTTTTTCTTTAATTAAACTTGAATGAAAAGAGATTTGTATATTTTAACCTTTTAAATTATATTTTTACGAATACTAATAAAAACTATTTATTTCCTTTTGTAAACCTTTAGTTTCATTTCTCAAACCAAGACTCCCCCTCCCCCCTTTTGATTAATCAATTGTAGCTTTTTTTCTTTCAAAAACACGCTAGAAAACTATTTAATTCTTATCTTTTTCGAAAACAAGCTGCAATAAACTCTTCAACATTTAATTTTGTTTTTCTTTTATGAAAGATTACTTTAATAATAATTTTAGATAAAAATTATATGTGCCTATATCAATATAGGTACAATATATATATATATATATATATATATATATATATATATATATATATTGGAGATAATTTATCTTATTAATATGTATGTAGTCATATGCATATGTTGTATAAGGAGTCCATAAAGTAGGGAGCTTGAAAATCTATATTCAAGTTTTTATAATTACATTAAATTTAGTATAAACAATATACTTATATTTGAAAATTACATATTCAGTCTGGATTCTTCTCATCTCTCTTCTGTGTAATTAAATAGACAAGACCTCTAAGTTAGGAGGCACAAATATAGTCATAACAACTTAAAGTCAATATGGATATGACAATGTGCATTAGCAAGAGTTAAGAGTATTTTATTATCGTATTTTCAATGATATGGAAGGCTCAAGTGTTAAAGGATGGACAATATTGAAGCTGGTTTTATTAAAGTTTGAAGATTTACTATGTTAATATAAATTGAAACTGATTCTATACATTTGTGGCAGGCAGTGTTCTAGACCAATTTATGAATGCTGGTTCAGCATGAAATATGTATATTGGCCATCATTTATCTTTTTTATATTTTATGCTTATTTTATCAGTAAAATAAAATGAATAGAGCTTGTAAATAAGCTCTGACGAATATTTGCAGAATATTCCCAACCCCAGACTGGTTTCTGCTACTGGCTTTCTCAGTGAGGTGCTAGGATATTCATGAATCTATTGTTTGAATATCATAGCACCTCACTGAGAAAGCTAGTATGAGAAACCAGTCTAGAGTTGAGGATATTCTGCAAAGCTTGTTAAGAGCTTATTTGTGAGCTCTATATATAACATTTGTAATACAAGCTGGTTAAATTAAGTCATGTGACATATGACTTGATTTGATATATATATATATATAATTGATATATATATATATATATATATATACAATTAATACATTTAGAATATTGTACTAAACTTTTATTAACCTACTGTTTTTTTACTGTTACTCACTTTTTACTAAAATAACAGACCAATTCTTTGACATATATTGTTATGTTTAATGCTACTTTACTTATTTAAATATAATATCTAAGATTAAGTGTGTTTCAGTATGCTGAACAAATAAAAAAAGTATATGTTAAGAATGACCTATTGTATCAGTATATTTGGAAGATATTCAAATCAAAAGCATATTTGAAAAAGATGACGAGAAATATATATATATATAGTAAAGAGACTGTTAAAATTTAGATTGCAAGAGCACTTAAATATCTTAAAAGTTAAACGCATTGGTTAGTATATTATACATATATACATCTATATAAAATTAAATAAATACTAAAAAAAAGCTTATAATTGGAATAAAACATTTCAATTAATGCATTAAATTATATATATATTTCTATCATGAATAATTTACTATTGTATAATTGGGAATCGCAAGATTAATTCATTTTTAGTATCCAAATTGCTGATATATCTCTTCATTTCCTGCTTTTTTGAAATATTCTTTCTGCTTGAAAGAATAACAATAACGTTAATATTGCATTATATAAAATAAAACTGAACCAGTAGAAGTAAATTGTGTTTCTAATGTCAACTTAAACATCTTTTTGAAGTGCAAATAATCTTTCTTACATCATATACTGTAAATGTGAATAAAATATTGTAACTTCTACACAAATTATACAATGCACTTTTAATGTAAATCATTTTTAAAGTCAAGAGTTTTAAGAAGTTCAATTTGCTAAAATATTTGTAAAGTAGGCATAAATATACAAACACTTATTTTCGCTATATTCCAGAATTCTATGTAACATAATTAGTAATATTTACTGAGGCTATAACCTCGACAATATGCGTATAAAATGCGATAGTAGGGACCTCTACAGGTGGTTTAACCACAAGCTTGTTGTTAAAACACCTGTAGAGGTCCCTACTATCGCATTTAATACGCATATTGTCAGGTTATAGCCTCAGTAAATATTACTTACATAATCAATGTGCATTTAATAAATTTATAATTGTAACATAATTAGACAAATAAAACATTTATTTGCATTACTACTCCATAGAAGTCACTAAATATCCAATAATTAATTGACTAAATCTATATTTCTTATTTGTTAATTATATGATAGAATTTTATTAAACTTTTGACATATACTAAAATTAAAAAAATGAAACGAACCCTACGAATGACTAATTGGTGCATTTTTTTATTTAATTTCATCATATTTAGTATTGGCATTATTTGTTCGCTGCAAACTTTAATGCAATGGAAGAATGATGAATTTGAGTACTATAACCCTATGAATCTTATTTCAGTTTTGTTACTTTGGGTCCCAAACGTTTCATGATCTTCTTCAATACAGCATGCGATTATTTTATTTAATTATTCGTTCATTGACATTAGATATTACCATTTATTAGTCTACTCCAGTTACCTAATGGTAAACAAGGTTAGTTACATCAGATGATAAAATATAAAAAGCACACATATTTTTGATAAATAGCTTCTTTTTTATATAAGATTATGCAACATGTGTATAAGCAGAATGGATGCAGTACTAATAATAACTGCTGAAGTTCTGCTCAAAGATCTCTGCTTAACAATTTCACCTTCTGCTTTGGAGATTACTTATAATATTTTGTTTATTTTTAATAAAAGATACCGTTTTTAATATAATGTTTCTCTTCATCAAATATGAAATTCAGATAATATTTCCAGTTAGTAAAAATATTAAAAATGTTCTTCAAAAATGAATGATAAGTAAAGCGTCATTGGTCAGCACAGCAGCCTTACAAGCAGATGTCCCGGGTTTGTGTAGTTCACTTCCCGGCCAATGCTTTGATACATGAGAAGAAAAAAAAGAATGATAATGTTCAAATCGAATCCAATAAATAATCTCTTCAAGACACAAATTTAATTTATTCTATTAATGTAAGATTTGGTTAATTCATTAATACAGCAGTTCTTTAAAATGATTATTATTTATTTTTATATTCTTTTCTAAAGGGTTGCATTATTATTTTAATGCACAAATTCTTAACGACAACACATCCAAAAGCTATTTGTATGTTGCAATACATTATCGAGATCTTGGATCCTTGACAAAATTTTACTAAGAATATGAACTTAATTGATCATAATCTTAACTTTAAATCTTATTTTTGTGCTTCTTTATTATGTGATACTTTCTTAATTTGAGTTCATTTTTTTCAAGCACACACTTATTTAATGCAACTCAAAAGATTAAGTAATAAAATAACATTCTACTAAAGAAATAAAAGAAAATCATAATTTAAAACCTACATCAAAATTTATAATACACAAGTTTAAGATTGTTATAAGAAAGGAATACAACTTCTTATTTATTGGAGCCTTTTTTTTTCAAATTATCACATAGTTTATAAAAACAATATATAACAGACTAATTTATTGCAACTTTTGACAATTTATTTGCAGTTCTTTTGACAGTAGACTATTGTTATTACTCTGGGTAGTTGTGATAGAGTTGCAAATATAAAATCTAAAGTTTGCAATATTTTGTTCCTAGTTTTCTTTTAATCCTACTAACATCATTTAATGTATTTACCAACTACATATAATTATTTGTATTTGTACTATTGCAATTCAATATTATTTTATTAAAAATTTGACCATTCAATCAATATTTTTAATATTTCCCATAACGATTTCTACTTTGTATAAACTGTTTTTGTTTGTAATTCGATTACTAGCTAAGAAAAATAAAGAAAATCTTTTGAAAATATTGCACTAAATTTTACTCTGTATACGATCTTACATCACAGGGTTCACATGATTTACTTATTTTTTTACTAGAAATTTAATAACAGTATAAGTCATAAAAATTTTAAAACATTTATAAATACAAACTGTTTTATAAAATATTTTATTAGTAGTAATACATCTAAAGATAAAAGTGATAACTATATTTATAAATAAATATGAATACCTGAAAATTAGCATCCGTTTACTTAAAGAATCCTTTGATCAGGTGGTAATAAAATTTTAATGAGAAATATAATTATTTTAAAAAAAAATGAAATAAATTTTAATTACGTTTAAATTATTATTTTATGAATAAATAATTAACTTTAATAATAAAGGGAAATAGTATTCACAATATATTATTTTCAAAGATAAATATGCACATAATGATCATAATAATAATACGGATGAATATCCAAATGACTTGTTTCAAAACAAATGAATATGCAATTAAATAAAACACACACACACACATCTATATATTACCATATGTAAATGACTACATCAATATTAAATGATTAATATATATATATCCAATAAAATTACATATGTTATTGGACCTATTATTTATTATATAAATTATTATTTAAGTTATCAGTAAAATTAAAGTATCATATACCCCATTTGGATAAATACATAGTGATATTAAAATTATAATTTTTGTTAAATCACAGTTGATAAATTCAGTAGTTCTGACGAAGATATTTTTAGATTCTGTTGAAACAAAACAACATTTAGAGGCAGTTTCTATTTTATTTGTTAAAGTTTTTGAAGCTTTGTGAACTTAATTTTAATTGAAAAGAGAGTTGTGTTGATGTCAGAGTTTAATATAACAAAAATATTTGTATTTCTAAAGATTATTTTCCTCTTTCTTTATATGATATAGATATATTCCAAAATATGTATAAGGAGGTCATATATTGCAAAAACTGATAATACAAACCTATTCCCAACACTCAAAGACGAATAATTGAGTTGCATTTGGATGGCAAAATAGATTGGTATTAAACCATTCAACGTCACATGATCATCATTTTTTATTCTAACACAAGCTGTTTTCAGAGAGGTAAAACTCTCCATAAAGTAGGGCCACTCAATCAGTAGATGCAGGAAGATTTGTGCATAAAATTCATATCTAATGACTACTCATTCAATATCCCCAGACTAGTTTCTAGTTTGTGGCTTTCATCAGTAAGAAGTTTTGGATGTGAGAACACTGCACATAGAACTTAGGATCTAATGCAATCCACCAGCAGTGAATTTTTAATTTTTTTTGGCTAATTATAAAGCTGATCCAAGTCTCCTCACTGATGAAAGCCACAAGCTGGAAGTTAGTCTGGGGATATAGAATGAATAGGCACTAGATGGGGATTTTATGCACAAACCTTCCTGCATTCATTGATTACTCTGGCTTGCACTTAATAGCATTACTGCATGTTGAGTTTTACCTCTATGGAAATAAATTGGCATTGATATAATAAAAAGTACATGCACTTTATTTACAAGTTTATTTAAAGGATTCTTTGGATCTATAAATCATGAATTAACTTAACATATTCAATATATATATATATATATCTGTCAACAGATGGCGTTCTACCAAAAACACCGTCAGGCGTATGTTTACATAAACATCAGAGCATGCATTCACTATCTCTAACTTTAATTCCACTTTCAGATCATGATTTCAAGCTATTTGCTATCGTCAGTGAAAGACAGGAATTTTAGAAACTAGATCTAAACACAAACTCTGAGCGTTTATGAAACAGTTTCTATTCAGCTTGCAAGCGTGAATCTTTTAGACACGTAATGTCTTCAAACTCAGCATAGCAAGCCAGATAGCTACATGGGTCTGATATCAGTTCAGCATCACCACATAGTAGAAGCCTCTGCAATATATATCATTGCTAGAAAGACCTCAAAGGTACATTTATGAAAAACAAAAAACAAGTTAAAAATTTGCTAACGCTTGTATTTATGTCAACAGATGGCATTCTACCAAAAACACCATCAAGCATATGTTTACATAAATGTCAGAGCATGCATTCACTATGTCTAACTTTAATTCCACTTTCAGATCATGATTTCAAGCTATTTGCTATCGTCAATGAAAGACAGGAATTTTAGAAACTAGATCTAAACACAAACTCTGAGCGTTTATGAAACAGTTTCTATTCAGCTTGCAAGCGTGAATCTTTTAGACATGCAATGTTTTTAAACTCAGCATAGCAAGCCAGATAGCTACATTGGTCTGATCTCAGTTCAGCATCACAACATAGTAAAAGCCTCTGCAATATATATCATTGCTAGAAAGACCTCAAAGGTACATTTATGAAAAACAAAAAAACAAGTTAAAAACTTACTAATGCTTGTATTTATGTCAACAGATGGCGTACTACCAAAAACACCATCAAGCATATGTTTACATAAACATCAGAGCAAGCATTCACTATCTCTAACTTTAATTCCACTTTCAGATCATGATTTCAAGCTATTTGCTATCGTCAGTGAAAGACAGGAATTTTAGAAACTATATCTAAACACAAACTCTGAGCATTTATGAAACAATTTCTATTCAGTGGTGTTTTTGGTAGAACACCATTTGTTGACATAAATACAAGTGTTAGCAAGTTTTTAACTTGTTTTTTGTTTTTCATAAATGTACCTTTGAGATCTTTCTAGCAATGATATATATTGCAGAGGCTTCTACTATGTGGTGATGCTGAACTGAGATCAGACCCATGTAGTTATCTGGCTTGCTATGCTGAGTTTGAAGACATTACATGTCTAAAAGATTCACGCTTGCAAGCTGAATAGAAACTGTTTCATAAATGCTCAGAGTTTGTGTTTAGATTTAGTTTATAAAAGCAAATAGCTTGAAATCATGATCTGAAAGTGGAATTAAAGTTAGAGATAGTGAATGCATGCTCTGACATTTATGTAAACATATGCTTGATGGTGTTTCTGGTAGAACACCATCTGTTGACATAAATACAAGCGTTAGCAAGTTTGTAACTTGTTTTTTATTTTTCATAAATGTACTTTTGAGGTCTTTCTAGCAATGATATATATTGCAGCGGCTTCTACTATGTGATGATGCTGAACTGAGATCAGATCCATGTAGCTATTTGGCTTGCTATGCTGAGTTTGAAGAGATTATGTGTCTAAAAGATTCACGCTTGCAAGCTGAATAGAAACTGTTTCATAAATGCTCAGAATTTGTGTTTAGATCTAGTTTCTCAAATTCCTGTCTTTACTGACGATAGCAAATAGCTTGAAATCATGATGTAAAAGTGGAATTATAGTTAGAGATAGTGAATGCATGCTCTGATGTTCATGTAAACATACGCTTAATGGTGTTTTTGGTGGAACACCATCTGTTGACATAAATACAAGCGTTAGCAAGTTTTTAACTTGTTTTTTTGTTTTTCATATATATATATATGAGTATCTAGTAGCAGTAGTAATTAATGACAAAGATTTAATATGAACTAGATAAGGGCAATCAAACATAAATGAAACATTTACTTCCACTTCTACCCATAAAGCTGGGTGGCGAATTCTTACTATTCAGTTTTGTAGTACAGTAATTATTGCAGTAGAATGAGCATCTGTAATATTTATTGAAGGGTTATTGCTTATATATAAAAAATCAAATTTATTATAAGTTATCACTTTCCCATATTTTGATATCTATTATATCACTTGTATCAAACAATATATAAAAATCTACAGAACAGTCAATTTTAGTAAATTATTTTACAAACTTTGCTTATTTTCATCTTATGTGAGATATTTTAGATATGGTTTTGAAGTGTTAACCACCTGAAATAGCTGCCTCACTAATAATACATGTAAAAATAAAATACTGAATATAGAGACAGAGTTTCAGACTAAGTAGTCTTGCATGGGGCTTTTATACTTAAATAGTTTCATTTCTAAAAATTCAAATATTGTTCTTTTTTACTTACATTTTCTAGGCTGCATTGTTCTCTTAAATATGTATTGAATGCAATATATATATATATATATATATATATATATATATATATATATATATATATATATATATATATATATATATATATATATATATATATATATATATATATATATATATATAGTTGCACAAACATGTATGGTGATGTTTAGGTTATTTTGTAAATTCAAGATTATCATATAAATTTTAAATTGTGAATACTGTGGAATAATATTATTAAAGATGTACAAAAAAATAAAATATATCTTTTTGAAACAAATCAAATATATTTTTATTTTTTAAAAAAGTTAAGTCTTTGTTATTATTTTATTTTAAAATACTTTAATTCTAAAATTTAATAGGGAGGTATATTGTTTGGGATGCTAGTTTGTAAAAAAACTCTAACAAAAGGAAAAGATGATTTTTGTAATAAAACAGATTAATTTGAGTTACATATTAACAATGGTATCTAGATCAGATACTTCAAAATTATGTCAATAAAAATAAAATAAATTGCCCATGACTTAACTGAGGACAAACTTACTTACATACTTGTTTCTTCTTTCTATATGTATATCAATCACTTCAATTAATATATTGCATTTTCACAGTAAATAAATATATATTTAAAAAACATGATATGTATATATTTTTAAAATGTTTTATATGAATAATGTAGCTAAACAAAAAAATAGATATTTATTTCCAAAATAACAAATGTAGTTGTATTTATATAGTGGTCTATTTCCATCATCTAATATAAGTATTGAATGTTTTTTGAAAAATTTAACTTTATTTAAATATTCCAAATACATCCAACTCTTAACAATAGCATGTAGGTTGGTATATGCACAATGTTTCAAGAGGTAGTACTTTTCTCTTTTCTTCAAGTGTTGCTGGCCTAACTAATGACAATACTAGCATGGTAATCAAATCTGCCCTCTTAGATTCTTGAATATTAAATTTTATGATAATGCTCTAACCAACTGAACCATCCTGCCAAAAGCAAAAGTCACTAGAAATTGCATATATATATATATAATTATAATTGAAATAATATTTTTAAACGATTTATAAACAATTCAAACAATCTTTAAATCCGCAGAAGTACTTTCGGTTACTTTCAAACCTGCCTCAACTGCTATTAAATTCAAAAACTAAAAGCGGAAGCAAACGTCATCAATTCAAATTCCACGAATCTCATATTTTAATGTTAGAAGCTTGTCGATTTATCAAATGTGTTTTATTCCTGTTTATAAAAATTGCCTCTTTAATTTTTCTTTTACTATGGTTTCTCTCTTCATGAAGAATTTTCACATTTTCGAAATTAAATTTAAATTTATGTTTACATGTTTTTTCATGATCAAAGAAAACTGAAGAAGATATTAAATCACCATTATTTTTATTTTTTACACGCTTATATAACAATTCGTGTTCCTTCAATCTTTTCTCAATGTTGCACCTAGATTCACCTATATATGATAGCATACAATCACAAAAAATTTGATATATGACATTACTTTTTGCTTGATAGGTATGACATCCTTAGAATTATTAACTAATTTGTTAATATTGTTTGGAACTAGAATGAAACATTAAATACATTCTTATATAAATCCTTAAAAAATTTTACTTGTGGATTTGAAATAAATGGAATAGATATCCATTTTTTATTATTAATCTTCATTTCTTTTAAATTGTAATTTTTTTAAATTGACTTAAAGTATTGTTTATTTGTTCCATTTTATAACCAACATCAAGCAATTCCTTGGCAAATATCTCAATATTTTCAATTTATCACTTTGGTAACGACATAATTTTTCATTTCGAAACAAAAAAGATTTAAAACTTGCCATCTTATGCATCATTGGTACTTTTGATTTAAAATTTATATATCCTCTTTTTTGCAATGGCTTAATTATTAGTTTATAATTTAATATACTGTTATCTCTTGTGATCATTAAATCTAAATAGTTAATCTTATAATCCTGTTCTTTTTCAATAGTCCATTTCAAGCCATTCAATTTATTTAATTCCTCTATAAGCAAATTTATACTATTAATGTTTCCACAGACAAAAACATCATCCACATATCTTTTGTAAATTTTAATATCTCCAAAAATACACATATTTAAAATATTACTCTCATATGTAGATAAAACAAAATTGCAAACTTGTGCAACTACAGGCAATCCCATAGCCAACCTTTGGTCATTTTATAATATTGACCTTCAAAAGATCAACAATTTATCATTAAAAATTTTAAAGAGTCAATGATAAATTTTATCATATATTTACAAATATTTTTATTTTTTAATGCATGTTCAATTATTTTTATGGAATTCATTCTATCAATAGATCCATACATTTCTGTAACATCCAATGAAGCAATAATATCATTTTCATCAATAATTAAATTTTTAATACTATTTACAAAGTCAAATGATGAAGCAATAGTATTTTCTCCAAATCCTAAAAAGTCTTGTAAAAGTTTACCAATATATTTAGAAGACTGATATATAAAGGAACCACCAAAATCTATCATTACTCGCAAAGGATTACCTTCTTTATGTAATTTTATATTTGCAAAAATACGAGGACATATAGCACAAGAAGGATATATCATATATATATATATATATATATAAATATATTGGTAAACTTTTACAAGACTTTTTAGGATTTGGAGAAAATACTATTGCTTCATCATTTGACTTTGTAAATAGTATTAAAAATTTAATTATTGATGAAAATGATATTATTGCTTCATTGGATGTTACAGAAATGTATGGATCTATTGATAGAATGAATTCCATAAAAATAATTGAACATGCATTAAAAAATAAAAATATTTGTAAATATATGATAAAATTTATCATTGACTCTTTAAAATTTTTTAATGATAATATTGTTGCATCTTTTGAAGGTCAATATTATAAAATGACCAAAGGTTGGCCTATGGGATTGCCTGTAGTTGCACAAGTTTGCAATTTTGTTTTATCTACATATGAGAGTAATATTTTAAATATGTGTATTTTTGGAGATATTAAAATTTACAAAAGATATGTGGATGATGTTTTTGTCTGTGGAAACATTAATAGTATAAATTTGCTTATAGAGGAATTAAATAAATTGAATGGCTTGAAATGGACTATTGAAAAAGAACAGGATTATAAGATTAACTATTTAGATTTAATGATCACAAGAGATAACAGTATATTAAATTATAAACTAATAATTAAGCCATTGCAAAAAAGAGGATATATAAATTTTAAATCAGAAGTACCAATGATGCATAAGATGGCAAGTTTTAAATCTTTTTTGTTTCGAAATGAAAAATTATGTCGTTACCAAAGTGATAAATTGAAAAATATTGAGATATTTGCCAAGGAATTGCTTGATGTTGGTTATAAAATGGAACAAATAAACAATACTTTAAGTCAATTTAAAAAAAATTACAATTTAAAAGAAATGAAGATTAATAATAAAAAATGGATATCTATTCCATTTATTTCAAATCCACAAGTAAAATTTTTTAAGGATTTATATAAGAATGTATTTAATGTTTCATTCTACGTTCCAAACAATATTAACAAATTAGTTAATAATTCTAAGGATGTCATACCTATCAAGCAAAAAAGTAATGTCATATATCAAATTTTTTGTGATTGTATGCTATCATATATAGGTGAATCTAGGTGCAACATTGAGAAAAGATTGAAGGAACACGAATTGTTATATAAGCGTGTAAAAAATAAAAATAATGGTGATTTAATATCTTCTTCAGTTTTCTTTGATCATGAAAAAACATGTAAACATAAATTTAAATTTAATTTTGAAAATGTGAAAATTCTTCATGAAGAGAGAAACCATAGTAAAAGAAAAATTAAAAAGGCAATTTTTATAAACAGGAATAAAACACATTTGATAAATCGACAAGCTTCTAACATTAAAATACGAGATTCGTGGAATTTGAATTGATGACGTTTGCTTCCGCTTTTAGTTTTTGAATTTAATAGCAGTTGAGGCACGTTTGAAAGTAACCGAAAGTACTTCTGCGGATTTAAAGATTGTTTGAATTGTTTATAAACCGTTTAAAAATATTATTTCAATTATAATTACAATATTATTTTTAATTAACGGATATTTTTATTTATTTTACATATATATATATATATGAGGTTTTTCCTGATTTCTCCATTTTTTTCTAAGAGTAAAGTTGATTAGTAGTTTCCATACATTATGTATAGTCACACTAAGTTGACTTATAGGATTGTTTGCCATTGTTATGTGAGCAGCTTCTTTAAATTTTCTTTTTTGTCTTTTTTCTTTCTATCCAATATTATTGCTTTTTTTCTACATTGACTATATGTTCATTGGTCCATAAATGGCTTGCTACTTTAGACATACTTGTTTTCTCTCTTCTAATCATCAGTTTGTGTTGTTGAAAGTGCCTTTCAATGGACAGACTATTATGTACCAATGCATATATGTTCAATTGGGAAAATACAAATATATTGGATAGAAAAAAAAGATACAAAGAAGGAAATTTAAAGAAGCTGCTCACATGACAATGACACACAATCCCATAAGTCAACTAGTTTGGCAATACATAATGTATGAAAACCACTATTCTACTTTGTTCTTAGGAAAAAGTAGAGAAATCAGGGAAACTTCATAGGTGAGTATATAAAATTGCTACTGGCTACTGCCTCTGGTAGGATGGCTCATTTGATTAGAGCATTACCTTAAAATTCTATACTCAAGAATCTAAGGGTCCAGGTTTGATTTCTATGATAGTACTGTCATTGGTCATTCCAGCAACACCTGCAGAAAAAGGGAGAATAATACCTCTCAAAATGTTGTGTATATATTGAAGCAGTAAATCTTAGCTTAAGATTGTGCTTCATGTTTCTACCTACTACCCCATATTCAAACCCCTATATCCCATCCCGCCCCTTTTTGTTGTATATATATATTTCATGTATATATTTGAGATACGCGCCTAAATTATAAAATTTAATGTTTCAATAACATGTTTTAAAATTATTATTAATTCTTTTTATTAATTATTAGTTCTTTTTTATTAAAGTATTATAGATGCGGCTCAAATATATACATAGGAGCAAAACTTACTAACAAAATATTGATGTTTTTAAATATTTATTATATGTCATTTTTAGCTTTTTCTTTTTAAATTGCTTGTTTTTCTATTAAACTATATATTTTTTATAAAATCCAATATGGAAGATGGAAGTGTTATTAATTGTCTAAAAATAATTAGGGGTTGGAAACACTATATTGTTTTAATCTAGCGAAGGTATTTTTTTTATTAAAGTTTTACTTAAAATAAATGGGATTAAGTAGATTAAAGATTTACTTGTGTTAAAAACATGTTGTCAAATCTATTTCTAATCTGGAAATAGATTTGAATTTATTTTTGGACGTTATCTTACAATTGCATCTTCGAAAACAACTGATAAAAGAAAAAGTATAAAATGACTGAATTTTGAATCACATTAATTAACTACTATTGAGAGATTAACTACTATTGAGAGAGATTAGTTACTATTGAAAGAAGATTAGCTACGCTAGTGTAAATGATTGTTAACATCGCTGTAAAACTAAAAAATGATGTAGCAGTAAATCCACCCTCTTGCTGACCCTGGTGGGTCATTCTTTCACGGTCGTACCATCCTGCTGCCCAAGAGTGCAAAGCCCGACCTAAGAACTTCAGTGTGCATTTAATAGAAACTTGCTGCAATAGGAAAACTTGCAATATTTTAAATTGAACTTTTAAACTGCAAGGTAAATTATTTCAAACCGCCACCATTGAAACTAAATTTAGTTTAAATAATCTATCAAGATCTTTTCTCATGTATTCTTTAACTTTGCCTTTATATATATATATATGAATGTAATTCTGCTCTCAAATAATTCCTTTATATCTAATCCTATCTCATATGCTCTTATCTTTTTAAATTTGGTGCGGTCATTTATTTATATGTGTTTATTATTTGATTTATATATCTGTTATTGCTATGCCAATCTAAAACAATCTGACGAGTTGAATTTTGTAAAACCCTTTTCTGTCTTTTTAAAACTAAACCTTCATGCAAAGGTTATTAATGTCCCCTTAAAATATATACGTGTTATTAATTAATTTATACACTCGCCAGATTGTTTTACGAGCCAACATTCTATTTATGTTTTAATATAATATATATATATATATTTGTTTAACTCTGGATTTTTTACCGGTGTAAATTCAGAACTTAAGCTAATTAACGCTTTGAAATCTTATAAAATACTATTTCTTTAATTCTAAAAAAAGGTGAGTTAATTGTTTTATATATATATATCTGTTAGTTATTTTCTTTTCCATACTCTTAAAATTTCAAATCTTGTATTTAAATATTTCAGTTATTGTAAAATCAACGAAAGTGGGATTGGTTGATTTTAAATATCAGAAAAGGGATGGGGGGGAAATCTTAATGTTTCTTTAACTAAGTCAAATCTTAACGCTTATTTTATTAATTTGAAATCTAAATCTTAAGGTTTCCTTTGCTAAATAAAATTTTCAAGTATATTTTAGTAAATGAAATATTCTCTCTCTCTCTCTATATATATATATATATATATATTATAATTGCATTGCATATTATAGTATCCAAAACAAGGGTCATTTATTTTGAAGCTGTAAAATTTATTCAATGTTTTTTAGTAACATTCATTCATTATTGCGTTTCTGTCATTTAGCCTCTCTTCGTGTTTTTATATATATATATGTGCTTCTTAATCTGGGGGTACGACAGGTTCGAACCCATAGATTTCTTTTCAAGTCTTCGTATAAAATTGCCTCTGGCTGTGATCCCATAAGTCTGGCACATGCTATGCATATTCTTTCTTCGTATAAAAGGCCACTAGCGGTGATCCCATAAGTCTGGCACACGCTATGCCCTCCATTTCGTATAAAAGGCCTCTGGCTGTGATCCCCTAAGTTTGGCACACGCTATGCCTATCCATTTCATTTTTCGTCCAGAAACACAATCTTTTCTCTTAGTTATTTTTAGGCTATTATGTCAGCACCGCAAACTTCTTCGTATTATTATTTCTTTTGCTTCATAACCCAGTTTTAATGCTCTAATATTAAAATTGCGCTCTGCTTAATATATATATGCCAACTACTTCTATTTTATTCATTAAGATTATTTCGATCATATACAATCTCGCCGTCGTAATTTATATATCTATTTAAGAGTATCCATATGCCTTGGGGAATATAAAGCGTTCGTCTTAGTATTGTTTAAAATAATTTTTCAATAAATATTTTTGTCATAATTCAAATATAATCTTTTAACTGTCTTTTGTTTATTTTCACGATCTCAATGGCGTGAAAATAATTTATATCATATATATAATGAATTTCAGAACGCTCCCCTAAATCATATGTTAGTCACCACGTTTCAGAACCGTAAATCAAAGCGTTAATGGCAATATTATGTAATTCTTTCTAATACTGATTGGCATCTTAATATTGGACCCACCAAAGATGTGTGTTTATTTATAATATATCATTTAGCTAATAAAGAGCACATGAGAAATAATAGCGTGAATGGCACTATGTAATCATCTACTGCTTGCTCATTCACGCACATACTAATGTACTTAATTTATAAATGTATATCACTAATTTTCCATTATATTAAACTATATTTTATTGTCTAACTTATTTGAGTAGTTCGAATTCCTTTTTCCTCCACTTCCACATATTACAGCCATACTTATGTATTTTAATATAGTCATAGTAATAGATGTCTCATTGTTTTGCTCAGCTTTGCTAGTCGGCCAGATTAAAATTAATTCTCATGTGCCATCACTATTATGTTATTCATTAGGTGTTTGATCTGGAGCTTAGAAGGTGGGTTCGAATCCAGGCTGGTCCCTGACCTAAATCTTGGGCTTGACTGGGTTTGAAGTACATTTTGTGAGTTCCAGCTCATGTTAGATGAATAAACATGTTTCGACCGGTACAATATTAACCTGCACGTTATTACTAACA
This sequence comes from Epiperipatus broadwayi, assembly GCA_028023455.1. Lineage (NCBI taxonomy): Eukaryota > Metazoa > Onychophora > Udeonychophora > Euonychophora > Peripatidae > Epiperipatus > Epiperipatus broadwayi. Next base: position 5,508,682 of record JAQFVV010000078.1, on the reverse strand, counting down.
ATTGAATGAATTTCAGATATTTAAATAAAGTTATTTTTAAAAGTCATTCAATACTTACATTATATGATGGAAATAGTCCAATATATAAATACAACTAAAACGCCATCATCACAAACCTTCAGGAAAACACAGGACAAATGTAGTTTTTAGAAGTTAGAATTTATTTATTTGAACATTTTAGGAAAAATCTTTAAAATCTTAATTAATACTATGCAAATTAATATAAATATGCATTTATGTGTATTCCAAGAAATTAATAATTTACAAAGAATAATAATAATAATCATTTACCAAATGCAATAATTATACGTTTTAAATGAATGCTGGAAAAGTTTAACTTACTATGTGAATTAATATATTATACATCTATACCATCATCACAAACCTTCAGGAAAACACAGGACAAATGTAGTTTTTAGAAGTTAGAATTTATTTATTTGAACATTTTAGGAAAAATCTTTAAAATCTTAATTAATACTATGCAAATTAATATAAATATGCATTTATGTGTATTCCAATAAATTAATAATTTACAAAGAATAATAATAATAATCATTTACCAAATGCAATAATTATACGTTTTAAATGAATGCTGGAAAAGTTTAACTTACTATGTGAATTAATATATTATACATCTATATGTGTGTGTCAACAAGAAAATCAATAAGTTTACAAAGGATTATAACTTTAGATGGAATAATTATAAATTTGAAATAACTATTTACCATTTTAAAAGGACAAATAGTACTTGTTACTTGACATTAATTACAATGCAGACCTTGCAAATCATTAAACAATATATGTATTTTGTGCTAAACCAGAACTTATCAGGTGGTCCACATTATTATCTCCACATGCATATAATCAGTTCTCAATATATTAAGATAGCAAATGTATATATATCCAAGACGTGTCAAACATAAAAATATATAAAAATATAGATTAATTACAAATAATGGTAATTTCTAAATAACAATTTGTTTCATAAAATTTGTTCCTGACAAGCCATTTAGAAATTGCAATACATTTAAATAAGTATTTTTTCAAGAGTTTTATTAATATTAATTTTTATCCTATTGATCAAAATCGTGCATTTCTAATTTGAATAATTGAATATAATATTTATTTTTATATGGTAAATAGCTTCAAGAGATACAGTTAATGGTATTTTATTTGTAATACATATTATTTATATATTTTTCAATATTTTAACATAGCATTATGCATTTCTTATTTAACTAATACATATTGTGTTGATATATGGGAAATGATATAAGATTGATTTAATATCCAAGGTTCCTTAGTGATATTTTTGATCTTGGTTAAAATATTGTAAATTTGTGAGGTAGTTGTTGGTTTTGGTTACATATTTAATAAGTGTCAAACTATTTATTCATTTTTATGCTTGCATATGGTCTGATTAATAAATATTAACAAATATTATTATTATTATTATTATTATTATTATTATTATTATGATGATGATGATGATGATGATGATGATGATGATGATGATGATGATGATGATGTTTCAAAAAGGGGAACTTCATTCAATCTAGAAAACAGGTTACATTAATAATTTTTATATACATGTATTTACACTGATATTTCTGAGGATTGTATATATTGTGTTTAAGTTCTTTCCAAGTTCTTACATATATATATACCGGGTGAGCGATGAATTGTTTATCTTAAGTTATCATTTATTGATTTATGGATTTTTTGCTGTCCATTTTCTTGTTTTCTTTTTAAGTCTATTATTGAGGAAATGCAGAACTATTAGAGATTTGACCGTTGTTTACAAGTGACCAAGTAGCCGCGAAAATGTCTGCATGTGCTAGTTTATTGTCTCTGGTTTTTAATTGTGCTAACTTGTTTGAAAAGTTGATAGATGCCACCTTGTATTGTTGCCAAAAGCAAATGTGCATCGTGTGCACCAAAATGCATAAAGTACGAAGGTTGCTGCTCGGATTGTTGGGGTGGATGTTCTGCAGAATGGACTGATAATATCTTGTAGGTAAATGTTTGGTTTTCTGTATATATTTGTTATTTCATGCCGAATATTGTTTAATGCTGGGCGATTATAAAACAGATGTTGTTGAGTTTCTTCTGCTTGGTGGCATAGCATGCAGAAGGGGTCTATTTTTGTATATAATCATCTGTATCTTAAGAAATATGATGTTGGCAAAGCATATAGATTTAGTTTCAGGAGGAAATCAAAGAATTTGGGCTCCATGGACCATTTTTTAGATTTTTTGAGCAGCTGTTGGTTGTTTATTCTGAGCATCTGTGTTGAAATATCTGTTGTATATCCCGGGTATACCATTGCATATATCTGCCAATATGAATATTTTGTTGTTGTTTGCAGTGATATTTGAGTATGGGTAATTCTGAACTGGTTTATAACTGATGATAGATAGCAATGTGAAGGTGGAGGTTTGTCTGTGGGTATTATTTGTATTAGATACTGGAGTTCTGGGAAATGTCTGAGGGTGGCTATTATAAGGTTTGTGGTCTTTTGTATTCTAAAAATATCTATGTTATGTAGCCCCAAACCATTGTAAGCTGTTTTGCAGATATTGACACTGTCTTTCTATTCCATAGAAGTTTATTGCAATATGAAGAGATTTTTGATGCAAAGGCTTTTGTGAATTGAATTATGGGAGAATAATAGATAATCTTGGTGATTACCAGCTGATTGAACAATTGTACTTTAGCATATATTGAGAGGTATGCTTTTGATAGTGAGGCAGTGATCCATTCTGCTTCATCTCTTAACTTGTTCTGGATTTTTTGCCTCATTGTGTTTGTTCCCATATAGAAAGGAAAGCTGAGGAAAGGAGACAGTTTGCCTTGGAAAATCTTCATGCATGGCTTATTGGTGAATAGAGACCAAGCAGCAGTCTTGTTTTGATTAAATTTTAGATGGTGTGTTGCTTGAAAGTCTAGCAGTATTTTCTGTAGTATTGGTATCTGTTTTCTTGATGGTAGGAAGACTGTGATGTCATCCATATATGCAATGCAGGCTATATGTTGTGATGTGCCTGGTATCTGGATGCCTTTGATACTCTGTTGAATTTTGAATATGAGTGGGTTGATGTAAAAAGTAAATAGCAGTGAGCGGAGTGGTGAGCCTTGGGATATGGATTGTGTGGGGATGAATGATGGGGAATTTTTGCCATTGAGTGTGATATGTATTTCCCTGCTAAGTAGTAGGTTTGTGAGCAGGTACAGATGAGTTTGTGGAATTGTGGTGTCAGCTAGCATATTGATTAATGTATTAATGTCGACCGAGTCAAAAGCCGCTTCTATATCAAGTTGAACTGCAATTGGTGCATACTTCTTCCTGTCCCACACTGAGTTTATAACTGTTTTGAATATCATTGCAGCCTGTGCAGTTGATGATTGCTTCCTTGCAAACTGGCTGTGTGAAATTAGTGGTAGAATATGTGGCTCTAGGCTGTCTTTGAGTACTTTTTCAATTATTTTAATCATAAGTGGCCCCATTGAGATTGTTTGCAGGTTGGATAGTGTTGATACTTGGACTTTTTTCTTGTTGAAGGGGACTATTGCTATTGGATACAAACCTTGGATGTCATGCAACTTCTGTGATAGATGATTTGCAAGGTCACATAAATATTGGCTAGTGAACTGACTGAGATGTGCAAGGACAAATTTGGGGATTCCATGTGCTCCTGGGTGACATGCATTAGGTACTGTTGCCAGTTTAGTAGCAAATTCTGTGATGTTATATGGGGTATTTGTTTCTGGTTTTCCAAAGATGTTAGGATTATATTTGACCGGGTGGTATGCTTGCAGCTTTTGTTTGAAATGCTGATAGATCGGTTTTAACATATTATTTCCTGCATATGTGTGCCCCTGCTCCATGAGTGCCATTGGCTCTCTGACAGTGGAAGGGTAGCCTAAGGCCCAGCGAATGTATTTTCTTGTCCATGTGTGTTGTTGGCCAAGGCAGACTTTACTCTTTTTTATTGCTAGGTAGTTTTTCAGGTGGTTACAGATGTTATTGTATGTTTGTGTAAGTCTGCGTATATGTTGTTGACTGGTGTGTGTTGGGTTTATCATTGCAATCCGTTTATGTATTTCATCAGCCAGTGCTAGCAATCTTGAGGGGGGAGGATTTGCGTGTAATGTGATCTATATTAAATGATAAAATGTTTATGAATGCTAAGTATCTTTGAATTTGGTTAAGTTGCATATTTTTGATTTTGTAAAGCATTATATATGTTTCTGAAAAAATCAATTCTGGGGTAGAAGTTGGAAGTAGAATTCTGATTGTTTTACCATGTGTGAGTGCAGTTGTTTGAATTTCTGTCAGATTAATTAGTATGGTTTGTGCAGAGTGATCAGAGAAGAGATATGGATTGATGTTTAGGCTGATTTGATGGTGTAACATAGGTGAATAAAAGCACAGATCAATTCTTGATGTATGACGTCCATGGTGAAAGGTAACTGCCTCATTTGTCAGAAAACCCTCTACACTCATAAGTGGAATTGATATTTGATGCAGCCACTTTAAAATGAACTCTTGATATTTCATGTTGAAATCCCCAATTAGTTTGGTTGGGTATGCATTAGAGTCAAGTAAGGAGTTTATGTTTAATATAATATTTGTGACAATTGTAGGGCTAGGTGGAATATACACAAATATAATGTTTAGTGTGATGATTTGATGATTGAAAGTTACTATTAGTAAATTTGCATCTATATATATGATTTTGAATGAGTCAAATGGACAACTTTGTGTTATGAGCAGTCCAGTACCCCCTGAGGGAGATGATGTGTCTCTAGAGCATGCACAGTAGCCTTCTCTGCTTAGCTGTACTGTGGGGTCAATTTGTGAACCACTATATATGTTAGTTTCTAGAAGTCCTAGTATATAAGGTTGCGTAAACTTTATCCATTGTTGTAGCTGATGTATTTTGTTGACTGAGTTGTGCCCTCTGATATTAAATGCTGTTATTTTTAGCTTCATTATCGTGATTGGCTGCGAGTTGGTTTCACAGTGTGTTGAAGTTTGCGCGAAGCTTTTGCATATTCTCTAGTGTTTTGTGAGCAATTAGTGGTTTGATTACTATCCAGCTCCATAGGTATTAAGTTTTCTGCCAAGTGTTCAATCATTTCTGTTAGAGTATTGTTTTCATCTGTTTTGGCTCTTTTTGATTTATTTCTCCTTGGCCGACTAGATTTTTAGACTTCTGTTGGTATTGCTTCTATGGGAGGGGGTGGCATGGGGTTAGTGACTCTAGAATATCTGTAGATATTTTGTTTATAATTATATGCAGCATGTTTGTTTTGGGGGAGTTGTATGTATCATTCGATATGTCTGGATTTGAGTCTGACATGTTATTGATTGATATGCCTGGTGTTTGCGATACTTCAGGTGTAGTTTCAAGTATATTTGTGTTTTCTTCTGCATGTTTGTTTTTAGTAGTTTCATTTGTACTGTGATTGTTTTCATATTGATTGTTGTTTGAGTTGCTGGTGTTATTTTGTGTATTGTTGCTCTCTTCATGTTGAGATTGGATGTGCTGATTATTTGGTGTCTGGCCCTGTATGAGTTGGCTATCCATACACTGTGTGGCTAGATGCCCACACTTGCCACAGGTATAGCATTGTGGTTTTAAACCTCTTATATATAGGCTCAGCATAGCTTCCTGATCTGCAATTTGTGTTGGTATAGATTCTGGGTCAATGTCTTTGTGTAATTTTAACTTAAAATCATAGCTATTGCTGTATATTGGTATTGGTGTGTCTTTGAGATATATTGGTTGAAATGCTTATAACCTAGCCAAATGGATCCATCATTTTTTGAAAGTCTTGTTTCGTGTATCCAAAATATGTATTTTTTATTATTCCTGTAATCTGGTTCTGTCGATCTTGATCGACTATAACAATCGCGCAATTGTCTAATGTTTTAATTTGGTTTAGAAATCGGTTCTTTTGACTACTGTCAAGAAATTTGATTGCGAGGTATCTGGGATTTGGATGATCTGCGATTCTTACGATCATTTCCCACAGTTCGTTTTCAGTTATTGCTTGATATAATAACATGTGTGGAAAGCGATACAATGATATATTTGCATCTGTGGCAGATTTACTATCGAGTTTGGTGAAAAAAATCTTTTGAACGATGTATATTCCCCGTGGAATCGTGTTGTTAAAGTGTTCATTAATTCGTTCTAGCATATTATCGGTCCAGTTTGCAAGGGGAGGAGGATCTTGGTTTACCTGTATCTTTAAATCTAACTGTTTTATATCGTTCGGATTTGTTTTTCTAAATCTTGGAACTATTTTATTATTTATTGTAGTCGTGAAATTCTTTGAACTTGTTGCTTGCATGTTAGTTTTTGTGACCGTGGTGTACGATTTGACGGTGTCTAAATTTTTACGCACTTCAGTGGCCATATTGACGCCAAATGCTCGATCATGCATGGCTGTGGTCTCCATTTTTTTTTTTATAAAAACAAAGAAATTTTGGGTAACATAAGGGTTTTTTTTATATATTATTGAGCTAGTTTATGATTTTCACTAATTATAGTTTCAAAAAAATTTATTTTTATTTTGTGAAATTATCTATATTGGTTTGATTTTAAATTGTGGTGTTATTATTAGATTTTTTGGGGTTTGAAACCCAACTACTTTACTATTACTTACCGGCACTATCAGGATTTTCTGCAGTATATAATAATAATAATAATAATAATAATAATAATAATAATAATAATAATAATAATAATAATAATAATAATAATAATAATAATAATAATAATAATAATAATAATAATAATAATAATAATAATAATAATAATAATAATAATAATAATAATAATAATAATAATAATAATAATAATAATAATAATAATAATAATAATAATAATAATAATAATAATAATAATAATAATAATAATAATAATAATAATAATAATAATAATAATAATAATAATAATAATAATAATAAAAAATAATAATAATAATAATAATAATAAAAAATAATAATAATAATAATAATAATAATAATAATAATAATAATAATAATAATAATGGCAGAAAATGTAAGATGTGTGTCCAAGTAAAAAGATTATTAGTATTCTGCCCAAACCGTCTGGAAGTTCCACATTTATGATTCAATTTATATATTGTGTAATAACATACCTTACCCATTCACCATGAAAATTATAAGGTATTAGAATGTATTACATATACAAAAAGTAATAAATATTTTAAGGATTCTTTAAAATTTAGTGTGGATAATTTTTAATATTGTTTTACATAATTTATAAAGGACTTAATAAAACATTGTTAATTTATTACATGCACATTTTACTACAACATTGGATAATTTTTAATATTGTTTGAAATAATTTACAAAGCAGTGTAGAAAAGTCAACTTTTTAAAAATTATTGTAAATTGACATATTTTCGAATATGGGAGACTACCATTCACATTTTTTTATTTATTCATTTATAGCTCAAATTGAGCTAAATACCATAAAGGCAATTGAAATTTGAACTCTTTCACCATATGGATGAATGTCGATAAATTATACACAGATTTTATTCCCATTAAACTAATCTTAATTTTTGTTTTAAGTAATTTTATCTCTGTAACTTTAAATATGTTTACAAGTTTGTGTTTGGATTATAGAATATGTTTGTATTTAATTCTGATATTTATGAAAACATATATTACCTGTCTACTATTGAATAGTAGAGTGAAGTTTGTGCTAATATGTATCTCTTATAATAGTAAAACACACAATCATTTTAACCTCTCTAAAGTTTATTTAATATGTATAAATTGCTTAATTATTAACACCTATTGACATGTTTTTTTTGGAATAGTTTAGTATTTTATATTATTCATTTCTAATGTTAAGTTAGGGGTAAAATTATGATTAGTTGTATTGACATGTTTTTTTTGGAATAGTTTAGTATTTTATATTATTCATTTCTAATGTTAAGTTAGGGGTAAAATTATGATTAGTTGTATGTAGATAAAACGCAATTAGTATAAAATGTACTCAAGTAAACTTATAAAATTCATAAAGGATTTATTAAAAAAGTTTTCTGTCAGCCCTAAGAAATTTAAGCTATAAATGTATATTTAGTCAACAAAAGCAAATATTCACCGTTAATAAATTAGTTTATGGCTACTATTTTAAATAACACATATACAATATCAGAATTTGAGTGCATGTGTTGTGTCAATATTCTATGGATGGATTTGATTGCTATTTAGGTCAATTATACATATTGATTATTATTGATTTCGTATTAGAGTTGGGGAAGTGATTGAGCAGATTATGTGTTAAACTCACGTTTGGGTGTGGCATGCGATCACTAGTGTGACATAGAGAAATATCATTTCATGTTTAAGATATTACAAATCTCTAGATTCCAGACCACTCACTTAGTACCTAATTACGAATTTGTTGATACATTTATCGCTAGGTGATATTTACGTTATATATTAAGCATTTAAGCAGTCGAATATTTCCTGCTATATATTCCCTTATATAATCACACAAAGGCTGACATAACTTTTCTTATATTTAGTATTTATTTACCAGGTAATACCTTCTTACAGCCTAGCTTTTTAATTTGTATTTTAGTAATATATATATATATATATGAGGTTCCCTCTTTTTCTTGATATATCCATAATGTTTTGACTATGAAAATGTCACGATCTGGAGATTATTTCTGCGATTGTGAATGGAGTTGAATTATGTATTATGATGAATCCCTATCTGGCTGTATTATGAATTTAGAAATGTTACTTATTAAAATATTCGTAGGTAAAAATCACAGTATCCACGCAGGGATCATTGGAATGTGTGATATCATTAAGATGTTCCTGTTTAGCACACATAATGCCTCATAGAATGTTAGACTATGATTACGATTACAAAATTAGAGATAATAAATTGAAATATATGATACAGTCTACATACCCATTTCCTATGCAAGATAGATTCATAAAACTTAAAAAAAATTGTAACAAGATTGAACAAAAACTCGTGCTAAATGTTTATGTGAATGTTTGCCTTTTTTCCATTCAGATAAATGACTTCAAATTCAGTAAAATGTATAATAATTTAAACAAGTACTTTGAATTCGAACCCCATGCAATGTACTCCAAGTTCTTTTATATTGCCAGATAAAATTCGTTTATCATCTAACATTTTTTGTTATTATAGTTATTATTACATGAATAAATCTAAAATTCTCATTTTCTCAGCATTTGGGATATTTACCGCAATCAATATATCTAAAGTTAATGTAACAGAAGAGATTCTTATATTTCCCCAACATAACAGGATATAAAAAAGTAGCTGTGTTAACATCAGGTGGGGGAGCCAAATGGAGACTACCCTGGAGCTATAGGTAATGATATTCTACTTCTTATTGATTGTGGCGATATTTTTTTAGATATTATACACAGACATGCAAGACAATTGTCATTGCCTGTCACTTAGGATTAATTCAGATGACTATGCATATTTCACTGTTACAATATATATATATATATATATATATATATATATATTGAGTTTTTCACCTGTCTATTTATCTATGTATATGTGAGTGTATTTATGTAATTATCATCTGTATAGATATAAGGAATCGCCACATCAATGCTAGAAGGGATAAATAGACTAGTGCAGTTAAAAATATTCCTCATCTTCAACATATCTCTCAATGCTAGAGATAGAGGTCATAGTATTGATTTTTTTAATACGAAAATACTATCCGGATGTGACACTCCAACAATTTCAAAGCAGAAAAGACATGGACATTTTTAAAGGCCAGTTGCATCAACAAGTGTGATGATATTTGCAAACTACCTTCTATTTGAATTTTTTTTAAATCTCATTAATCTAAATAATTTCTAATAATTATTATTTCTATTTTCTATTAATAGAGCGTTCATTATTGGTATATATCAGTGTTTACAGCGCCTCTATAATTATTTTATAATATTTGTCATCCAGTTGATGACCAATGTTACTTAGTCGAAACATTGGTATATCCTATAAATTATACACGGATGTACCTGGATAATATTTCATTTATAACTATATCTATCTATATATACATATATAATAATATTTATATATCCAATTATTTAAGTAATTTTTTTACTATTTGCATATCTATATAATTGGGAAGGTATTGAATCCAGATTTTCAAGCTCCTTTTAATCATCCACTCCATCTTATACAACTGATTTACATGACCACATGCATGCAAAAAAGATAAATGATCTCCAATTTAAGTATTTCGTGCTGAACGTAATGCTCATCACTTGGTCAGATCATCACACACACACACACATATATATATAATCAGTGCTCGGTTTATATTAAGGTAGCAAATTTTCAATCTAACTATAGGTCCGTGAATCAGCATGTCTAACTATCTCAATGACAGTCTGCATATCTATGCATTCATTAATATATCCTATCTATTTTTATGTATTATCTAATTCATCTATCTATTAATTGTTTGCTTACTTATTTATTCTATACATATGTCATTAATTTTCTATCTATCTATCTATCTATCTATCTATCTATCTATCTATCTATCTATCTATCTATCTATCTATCTATCTATCTATCTATCTATCTATCTATCTATCTATCTATCTATCTATCTATCTTTCTAGCTAATTATCTCTGCATTTTTCTATCTATCTATTTATCTTTCTATCTGTCTATCCATCTATCTATCGCTCAATCTTCTTATGTGTGCGTGTGTGAAGTCAGAAGGAAAAAAACATAGTTTAATTTAAACAATTGGTACAATAAAAATTATATACTCCATCTCATTAATATGGATATTTACTTAATTACCTGGTTTAATGATTTTGAATTTTAATGTATTATTCAAAAATTAATGAAATAAATTTAAACTGATATTTAAATTAATTTAATAAATAAAAAATAGAGTAGAATATTTTAATTGCAAATAAGTTTTATACTATCTATTTATTGGGAATAAGTCTGTTTTTCTTTTTTATATTAAATATTTTTTCGTTTATAATGATCAAGATTAAAAAAAGTAAAAGTTTTTAACCAGTTGGTTTCACATAAATGCCACAATTAATATTTTTAATTTTTCTTAAATTATTTTAAATGTAAATGTGACCTTTTTTATTTTGCTTATTTCTACATTGAATCTTTGTATTCTTCTGTAAGTGATTTAGACTCTTATTCAAATAATAATTTAATTAAATAATATAAAAGCTCCGTTGCTCCAGAATCTGCAACTTTACTTCACCAATTCACATAGTACACTGAATTAGCTAAGAAAAGTAAACAACTGAAACGCTGTTATTATCTATATAATAATATAATATCAAGCATCACATTCTTTATGATTACACCAGCTGTTTTTCATAGAGGCAAAACTCTACATAGAGTAGTGCCACTCAGTGCAAGCCAGAGTAGTCAATGGATTCAGAAAGGCTTGTGCATAAAATCCCTATCTAATGCCTATTCATCCAATATTCTAAGATATATGTGCATTATTCTCAAATCCAAGGCTCTTCACTGATGAAAGCCACAAACTAGTTTGGGAATATTGGATGAGTAGGCCGTCCTGCATCCATTGATTACTCTGACTTGCACTGAGTGGCATTACTGTATGGAGAATTTTTCCTCTCTAATAAATAATATCTCACATGAAATTATATTTGTATTTAATTTGTATGATGCTTATCAAAGTTTAACTATAGTTTTAAATTTGACATGCTAGAAAATATTAAGTTAGAGGATTATAGACAATAATAATTATTCACTGATAATGATCAAATGTTATTATAACAAGTAGAAGAATAGATTTGCGTTCAGATAGATAACCGAGTATATATAATATGCACACAGTTTTTGCTGAGATGAAACTTCAAATGACACTAAATGAAAAACAATATCAAAAACATATGTGTATGTATAGGTATACGTATGTGGCGTTACATCTAGCTATTACATTTATTAATTAGTGTGTAATGTGATTTTGTAAAATATTTCCAGATTAAGTTCATTTTCAAATACATAATTTAACTGGATGTTTTAAAATCTCTACTAAAGGGTGATTTTGTTTTCTGATATTTAATTTTCTAATTTTTATTGACGAATTTCCTTGCTAAAAGTACAGCAATTACGTAATAAAAATAAAATTAAATTAAAACTGCAATTCAACTGTTTTAAAGTGACATCTATTGATATAAAATAATAATGAATACTGATATAAAATGACAAGGTATACTGAAATCATAGTCTATATATTTTCTGAAGATTTGTAATGATGGTATTTTAGTTGTATTTATATACTGGACTATTAATTACCATTATATAATATTAAGTATTGAATGTATTTAGAAAAAAATAATTTTATTTTAATTTTCAATTACATTAAACTGTTTCTGATAGCCCACATGTTAGTATATATAACACAATGCTTCAAGATAAATTATTCTCCTATCTTCTTCAATTGTTGCTAGCCTGACCAGTGACAGTGCTAGCATGGGAATTGAATCTTGACTCAGGTGGTTAAATCATAACCTTAAAATTCAATGATCAAACAACTAAAAGTCCAGGTTTGATTTCCATACCAGTACTGTCATTTATCAAGCCAACAACACCTGAAGAAGAGAGAAGAATAATACCTCTGGAAAGTAGTGCATATACTAATCTTTGTACTATTACTAACAGTTGAATGTAATTGGAAAATTGAAATAAACTTACATTTTTCTAAAAATATTCAATATATAATATTAGATGATGGAAATAGTCCATTACATAAATATACTATATTTGTCTATATATTAATAGAATCTTCATGTATCCTACTCAAAGATGCTTATGCGATTTACTTACTAACCCCACAATTTCTTTTTATTTAAGACATTTCTTTTATCACTGTGCAGTTTAGGTAAAAATTGTATGTATATAACATACAAATTATTAAATTTTTAAAGTGATTGAAAACAAAAGTCATTTGTATATTTTTAAACGTCTATAAGAGTAGGGGCGCTATTTTATATAGTGTATATTTTACATTGAATAAGTGTATAATTTCTATTATTATTATTATTATTATTATTATTATTATTATTATTATTATTATTATTATTATTATTATTATTATTATTATTATTATTATTATTGTTGTTGTTGTTATTATTATTATTATTATTATTATTATTATTATTATTATTATTATTATTATTATTATTATTATTATTTTAAAATAAGCTGTTACCTTTGTGTTGGTCTTTTGATTACGTTGTAGCTATATGCACTATAAATATGAGTAGTTGTGTTTTGAGATTTGTTACTTAATTGTTACCCTAATGCTTTTTTTTTCATTATTAGTATTTCTGTTTTAACCATGTATTTATTAAGGCACTCACATTGATGGCTTTTGTTTTGCTTAGATATTATTTGTTAGACATTTCCTTATGTTAGCTGGAGATAGTAGGAGGCACTTGTATATGGGCACCATGAAACAGTATTGTTTTGCTCACTTTAGTGTAGGTTTATGTTTCTCACTATCGTTACCATACATTTTTATGTATTCCAGTTTGTGTACTATAAAAGGCATTTGTGTGATTATATTCCCTACTCATTATTATTTTCAAATGATTGCGTGTTAAGTAAAATATTGAGTTTGTACTCCTCTACTCTACAAGCCTTTTGTTATCTAAAATTAATGCAATGTACTTGTTTATATTGTATCATTTAAACTATATATTAAGAAATTGTACACTGGTTTCAATGTAGATATATTATATTATATTACTAGCCACAGTTATATTATTCCATCCAGATGCACTGATAGCGCTCATTACATATTAATGAATAATTAAATTCGAACGGTAGGAGGTTTTTCTTTATTTATTTATTCGTGTAACCTAATTATATCACAGATATGGTATATCATATGTGTATAATATCTAACTTATGCATTAATTGGTGTAAATGTTACTTTAATTTATTTTATTTTATTATAAATAACAGTAAATAAGTTATATATATATTGTTTTGTCAAATTATCAATGATAAATAACAGTAAATAAGTTATATATATATTGTTTTGTCAAATTATCAATGAAAATAAATATATGCTTAGTCTTTGTAATAAATATTTATTTTATTCTTTAATTACGTTTCTGTATCTGTTGCATATGGCACTCTCATATACCAGAAAATCCATTTAAATAGTAAAAGTGTTTGAAGTATATATAAGAGTAGATATTATTTTGAAATTGTCACATTGATATAATTCATGCAATCTATTATATATGCAATTACATTTATATAAGATTACTTTATTAATGCCATTGTTGTGAGAGTACTTAGTGATGCCCTTTTACCTACTGCATCACTTTAGCTTTGATACTGTTAGATTTTTATTTGAAATTTTAAGACTTGATTTTATTTAGCCAATATAAGAACCAAAATAAGATTAATCTTTGCTAGACAATATTGTGTTTGAACCCATCTTTAGAAAAAGTTGTACTCTGTTTTAAAAGAAGAAAATGCTGATAAGATGTTAAAGAAAATAAATGACATCTGCTATTATCGCTGCTAATTAGTAAAATAATATAAATTATCTTATTATTTTATATTATCTTTGCAAAGTTAGTATCCTTCAACTAAACTATTTAATATTTAATACCCCAACATTGTCATTTATTATTATTGTTTATATAATGTAGCAATTAAGTATCAATCAACCATTGGTCTATCACAACTTATGAATAATGTATTAGTTAATATGTACTTAGTCCATAAGACAATTTATTTACTTATTGTTCACTTAGTTCTATAAGAGGGTTTAATTTAGATTATATGTTTATTTGATGCTTTAGAGATCTTATATTAATTCAGACTTGTATTTAGACCTATATTTTATTTTATGGTTATTTAATCATTTTTTGGAAGGTTACATTCATGGATTTTGGCATATCCAATGTGTTAGCTTTTGGCCATAAGGTACTGATCATTTGCAAAATCACTGTCCCAAAACATTTATAATTTGGTTGTCATATCCACTAAAATTTGTAGATTTGGTTACATAGTTTTGGGAATGCATATATTTATAATAGGTATAAATACCTGATCTTTTTATTTTTTTTAAGGGTACATATAAAATATATCTATATAATCCAGCTTAGAACTAACAGCATTTGAAAGTTACTTATTGTCTAGTAACAAATTATTGGATACTTTTTATAATTAAAACACAGATTACCCAAACGTTTTTTCTAATGTTCACATGATAATTAATCAGTACAAAATATAAAATCTTTCCTTCAAGCAAAATTAAAGATCTGCGATATACTACTCCTTAAAAATCTTTATAAACTTACCATTGTTCAGTGTAATATATTCCAGAATATTATACATCCATTTGACAATCAATAACTCCCAGTATGTCAGACTTCAAAATAGTTCAACAATAATGTAGAAATAATAATTAACCTTTATATATGCTTATTATCTATAACTCATCTGGATGAGATTTTTGATGAATATATATATATAGCTCTGCAAAATTTTGTACAGAATCCAGAGTTAGTGATTTTTGACAAGATTTGAGGAATAGTCAGGGAATAGAAAGATTTTATTGATTACAGATGTTTATCATATGCAATTATCAATTCATTATGTATACAATATAGATATAATGATTCATGCTTGCAACATAAATTAATTTTAACCGAATAAAATTATCATTATTTTTCATTCTTATTTGAAATAAATATTATTAGAGAAATGGTAAATTATTTAAACTGTACTACACTTTTATAATACGTACTTCGTAGTCGAACTATTTTCTAATTTACTAATAAAATAAGCATAAAAACATTAGTCATTTGATTATGTAAATAAACCTACGTTTAGATAATAAAGGATTTTCAGAACTAAAACTACCTTAATTTTATTATATTTACTCTGCAATAATATATTTTTATACTTCCAGTACAATTGGAATAATAGTTAAATTTTATTATGCAAATGACTTCTGGTTATATGTTTGTAAATAAAGTTTTAAGATCAATTAAAAAAATATATATTTCAGGAATCAGAATGATGTGGATTAACACTGAATAAAATATGTCATTAAATTTTTATCTAAAAAAACAATCTAATATTTAATATATAACTTTTCTTATTTAGCAAAAATAATAATTAACACAATGAGAGAATTTGGCTTAGTTGGGCTTTTAGCTAACTTTTTAAACTGAAGTTTTTATCAGTAGCACTAGAATTAATATATTAAAGTTATCAATAAACAAATATATGTATATACAGTTCATTGTAAAAGTCAAATGACGTTCTAGAAATAACATTTCGCCGAGTAGTAGGGATGTTTTATCTAATATCTATCCAAATTAGTTTTTCTTAAAATTTCCTTTGCTTATCATTACTTAAAACTGAAATTTTATCTGATAATTAATAATAAAAAGATTATATATATATATGTGTGTGTCATATTATTATTAATATCCCGCAAATAGTAATAATAATATGACATATTTTATCCGTGAAAATATTAGAATTAACATATATATATATATATTAACCAATACTTCTACTGAAGTATAAAACCAAAACAAAATTGTTGCATTAGAAAAATATTCTTACTGACAAAAGCTTTAATGTTACAAGTATTAAATAACAATATATCTTTTAAATAATTTCAATCTTCTTATACCATTTAAGCAAAAATATTTATTTTAATTACAGTTTCGACTGCTCCTCACAGTCTTCTTCAGATATTATTCTATTTATCTACTTTTACCTTTCCACCATTTTATTTTATTTCACTTTCTTAAAAGGTGTAAGAAGATTGGAATTATTTAAAAGATATATTGTTGTTTATGAAGAAGCAAAATTAAGGAAGAGGAAGAATTGTTTATAAAATATATAATATTAAATAATTAATATAATCAACATCTGTATTTTTAGAATTGATATTTTTAATAAGTTTATTTTATTAATATTAAAAGTAATTCAATGTAAATAAATATATACCACACGTGTATTGAGTAAAGCTTGTTTAATAATTCAAAAATAAAAGTGCTAGTTATAACAACATAGTGTAATGAACACGATTTTGGATTAATTAAAATCATAATCATAGCTATTATAATCCAAGAGGATTATTATGAGATTGATAGAAAAATCATAAAAGTGGTAAATTACCACTTTCAGTAATCCTCTTGGATAATAAGAGCTATGATTATGACTATTAATTAATCGAATGAATATGTTCAGCATAATATATTAATGTAATTTGTACTTTTATTTTTAAATTATTAAACAACTTTTTCTTAGTATAATTGTTATATATATTATTTACCTTGAATTGTTTGAGAAAAGTTTTAATCACTTGGAATTATTTTAAAAGTGTTAATCTATAACATTGAATATCTCAATTCTTTTTTCTAACAACCGAAAATTATATATTTTTCAATGTTTGCTATTTTAAAATTTCATTTTTTTTAAATGCTTGCCATGATTGGTCAGATTTATATTTATGTTTGTATATATCTTTATTAAATAAAATACTCAAATAAGAGGGAAATGGGGGAATCAATATTTAATAATATTATTTTAAATTGGTTAATGGCTTTTGCAGACTCGTTGGAATACAGAATGAGTTCAAATATGTTGAGTTTAAATATACTGGTAAAGAGAGGCGATTTTAAATATCATCAACTTTTATTTTAGATGGGTGTTGTTAAAATAAACCTACAAGTCAATAAAAATTAATAGTAAATCAACAGTTGTTCTGATTATTATGAATCTAGAATTTTTTTTTTCATAATAATTTAAACATTTATTTAATAATTCAGAAACTTTTACTCTTTCAAAAATATTTAGAGGATTAATTGATTTAGTTCTGCCACTTATATATAAAGTTTATTTATTTACTTTAACTATTAGTCAAGAAGTTCTGATAATTGTTAAAACGTTTGTTAATTAATTGATTAATATTGCAACATGTTATGAAACAAAACATAAAAGATTAACACAATCTGTAGATGTGAGTCGGGTTCCTGACATTGTTTTTTCAGTCCATTATAATGGCAATTTATCCTCAGAAGATCAAATTTACTGCCTCATGATTCTATTTATATTCCAGTAGAAAACTACAATAGATAACCTAATACTTATATGCAAAAATAAATAGTACTTTTACAATTACAAATATAGACCGATATTAAATATCTTAACATAAACACAAGCAAATAAAAAAATTTTAAGTAATAAACAATTTATTTAAACATTTTTTAAAAATGAAATAAATATAAAATAAATCTTTATGGCTTAAATTTTAGAAACTCAAGATGTAGAGCAGCAATGATTTTTTTACAATTACTTTTATCTACTTTATCATTATCAGCTAGAATATTACAATTGTTTAAAATTTCTTCTGGAGTCACTTTGTCTCTAGTTTTGAATTGATTATATACTGTTTTGCTTGCCTTTTTTGCAAATTCGTAATCAATTTTGGCGTTATCGCATTTTGCTTTTCCACTTGCTGTTACTAGTTCTTGGTCAACCTTTTTTAGAAATTTAATTGGATAACTAAAATAATAAAACGTATATTGAAAAATTAACATTAGATACATTAAAAAAACATATATACATAAATTTAATATAGGGGATTCGAACACAGACTTTCAAGCTCTCTTCAGCCGTTCACTGTATCTCATACTACCGATAACATGACCAAACACATGTGAAAAATATATATGATCTCCAGTATATGTATTTTGTGCTGAACCAGCACTCATCAGTTGTTCCAGATCATCATCTACCACACACATATATAATCACTGTTCATTTTATATTAAGATAGCAAATCTTCACACTTTAATGGACAGGATTCAATCTATATCACCCTCCAACTCTTCAGTCATCCATACCATTGAATGTCTGATGATGGAATGCCCAAATCTATTACTAATGCTAATATTATTGTCATGCCATGTTGACCCTAAGCCACTTTGATCCCTCATATATAGGATGGTATCCATTTAAATAACCAGAAGAGGGATGGACAGGATACAGACTGAATTTGTAATATTTTAAATACAAGTATATTTTGTATATTTAGAGTCTAAATGTAATATAGGGGGTTTGAACATGGGTATGACAATAATATTAGCATTAACAAAGGTTTTGGGCATTCCATCATTACATTTTCAATAGTATTGATAGTTGAAGAGTTTCAGGGTGGAGGAGATTGAAGGCTGTTAATTAAATTGTGAAGATTTTTCATTTTAATATAAACAAAGTAGTGATTATATATATATTTGTAAGAGATAGTGATCCGGACCATCTGATGAATGCTAGTTCAGCATGAAATTACATATATTGGAGATTATTAATTTTTTTCATATGTGTGTAGTTATATGTATCATTTATGAGATAGAGGGAATGAGTGAAGGGAGCTTGAATTACATCTAGATTCCAAGCACTTAAAATATACTTGTATTTAATATATTACAAATTCAACCTATATCCCACCCATTCCTCTTCTGTGTATTTAAATGGACAAGATCCTATACATATAGGGTTAGACTTAAGGTCAACATGGCCATGACAATAATATTGGCCTTAATAAGTGATTTGGGATTTCATCATCATATTTTCAATAGTATGGATAGCTGAATAGTTGAGTTGTGGAGTAGATTGAAGCTTGTCCATTAAAGTATGAAGGTTTTCTATCTTAATATATATTGAACACTAATTGTATGTGTGGGAGATGATGATATGGATCAACTGATGAATGCTGATTCAATACAAAATACATACATTGGAGATTATTTATCTTTTTTTAATGTGTGTGGTCATGTGTATCAGTTATATGATGTAGGGTGAATTACATCTAGACTCCAGATATATAAATATACTTGTATTTAAAATATACATATACTAAAAATAAAAATTCAAATGTTTAAAAATCATAATATTATTCAGCTGTTTTTCATTTATAAGCAATCGTAAATGTTAATGGTTATAGAATATATCAATTATTAATTTTTTTCTTTTGATTGGGGAGAATATTACACTTATAGTTAAGGTTTTCATCAAATCTAGTTGAACAACTTCAAAATCAACTATTATTAAATGATTTTATATTAACTTGCTCTATATGTGTATGTTTCTGCATATATGACACATTTTTGAATTTTTAACAATGAAAAAAAATGTTCCTGTTTAAAACTTAAATAGACATCCTTATGCTTTCCAAGAAAACTCCTTAACAACTGACTCAATGGAAATATTACATTTATAGAATAAAAGTTTGTGAATATTTATTGAACTCATACTTATTTAATTAAAATAATTAAAATAAAAAAAATAATCTGATGGAAAAATTACATTTGTAGATAAAATTTTGTTAATATTGATTTAAGTCATATTTAAGTAATTAAATTAATTAAAAGGTAGAAACATTTATATTTTTATATAATAGGTAATCACATAATATTTAAATTTAGAATTTATTTGTTAGGAAGCATAATTTTCATTTTCCTGTCTTATTAAATTATAATTTTAGCCAGATTTTTTTTTTTGGTAGATTTATCCATTTTTAAAAAAAATATATATAAATACAACTAAAGGTTAAAAAATAATATGGAAAAAAATATTTTGAAAATAATGCTTTAATATAAATAGCAGACTATAAGTAAAAAAAAAGTACTTTACCTTTTGGTAAATTTGCCATTTTTGGAAAATGTTAGACATTTTAAGAATCTATATTTGTTATAAAACAATTGAAAATTGCATGAATATTTTTTTTATTTCATAAAAGCATTTGAGGCTCAAGTAAATCATAAAAATCAAAAAGATCTCAAATGCTTTTATGAAACACAATATTCCTGCAATTTCCAATTGCTTTATAATAAGACTAAATTCATAAGATGTCCGATGGTTTAGAAAAATGGTAATTTAACTAAGAGGTGGATTACTTTGTTATTTTTTTATGTTTTAGTCAGCAATATATATATATATATATATATATTGCTGATATATATAAGAATATATATATATATATATATATATATATATATATATATATATATATATATATAATGAAATTCTTATAGAACAAAATTATAAGTTTATACTAAAATTAATAAGAATTTATAGTGTAAGGACTTGGATATTTATTAATAGTTAATTTCAAAAAGAGCAAAAGAGTTATAATGAAAACATCAGTTATAATTGTAATAATATATTTTTTTTGCTAATGAAAAGAAAAAAAAAAAATAATGTTTTTATTGTCTTTCTATTAATGAAAAAATAATCAAAAAGTTTTATTGTTTGAGACCTTCTAAAAAAATTGCATGTAAGAATATGAGAACTTTATGTCCCAGTGTGAATTCTGGTTGGCCAAGTGAGATAAAACTCTAAACTTTTGATTGGTCAATTACAGAATCAGCAGTAAAAATATATTCATCTTTTAATATTATATTAATTTTAATTTCATTTGTAAAATGTATATTAATAATTTGTCAGATTATGAAAGTCAACGGAAGTTTTTTCAAAAATAAATTTTTATTTAGAATTATAAAAATATTCCATAGCAGAAAACCTAAAAAGAATGTTCAAAGGATGTTTATAACCTATTACAAAGTATTGCTTACATCATATACTTTTTTTCTCAATTTACAATCTGTAAAAGTAAAGAATTTTTTTACTAAAATCTTACTATTTTTGTAAAATAACTATATTTTCAGCATATTTTATCTAAATAATTTATAATATGTCAAAAAATACTTTAAAAATGCTCTAAAATCTTCATTTTCGTTTTCAAAATCAAAACAAAGAAGTTGGAGCAATGAAAATTATTGACAAGGGATCTTTTTTGACTACTTCAGGCAACAAACAATCAGTGACTAGAAAAGATTGCCTTTTTCCTTCAATTTGAATATTATTGATTTTTTACTTGTAAAATAATTCAAGAGAGGGCAGCATTTATAAAAGAATTTAAAGTACTGATGAAACAAGGACTTGAAGAAATGGAACAGATATATAAGAAAATGGATGAGGAAAAAAGTAAATAAGCTGCAGATGACACCAATTCTCCTGAAATTAGACAAAATTATGCAAATATCATAGACGAAACTAGTTAAAATATCTACAATAGAAATATTACATGTATAACCAACAATGATAATGAAAGACATGAAGGAAATATTGAATTAGAATATACTTAAAGAACCTAATACTGATTCTTTGAAAGAAATAGTCTTTTATAACGATGTTAATAAAGGAAAAGTAGAAAATTCAGGCATCCATAAAAACAACTATTGATATAAAACAGTGTCAAAATTTATTGTTTAATGAATCTTTTGGATTTTTATCTTTTAACGGAATGAAGTCAGTTTCATAAATATTAATAAAAAACATATGAAAAAGTTAAAAAGACAACAGTTCAACATAATAAAGTCTACAAAAGAAAAATGCTAAACAATAATAGGCAATCAAAAAGAGTAAAACCCTCTACTATTATTCTGAGTTTAA
This sequence comes from Epiperipatus broadwayi, assembly GCA_028023455.1. NCBI lineage: Eukaryota > Metazoa > Onychophora > Udeonychophora > Euonychophora > Peripatidae > Epiperipatus > Epiperipatus broadwayi. The sequence continues at coordinate 5,486,096 of JAQFVV010000078.1, read as the reverse complement.
ATCAATGAATTACTATTGGATGAGTATCAAATTCTACAACCTTTGAACCAAAGAAAAATAAAAATGGAAAGAAGAGTAAGATGATGGTAAAATATTCAACTCAGAATGAATAAAATATTATATTGTTTAAGTCATCCCAAAAGATATCTTTGTCTATAAGCAAATATTTGGAAAGAGATAAAACTTAATTATAGAAACGCAAAGGATTGCTTATTCCCTGTCAACCCTAGATCTGTTTAAAAGATTTATGTTTTATGGACAAAGAAAAAGCAAAGGATACGACAATCCTGAAGATGACAATTGAAAGACAAACTACCAGTTTGCTTAAAAGCAAGACTGATGTTAATATGGACAATGAACATTAAAATTAACAATAAATAAAAGAAGATATTTCCAGTTGCAAGAAAGCAAGAGAGTTAGTTAAAATAGATATAATTAAAACAAGAAATTACCAGCTTGCTAGAAAGCCAGAATTATGTTGGTATTGAAACAATTTTTTTAGAGATGTGTAATATATTATACAAATAAAGGAAATGCACTTACAATAATAGAGTGCTAATCAACGTAAAAAGGAGAAATAGAAAGTTTCAGTCCTATTATCTCCTTTTAAAGGGAAAATATATACAAACCTAGTAGCTGAATTGTAACTGTTACATAATCAGATTTGAAAAATAATGTGTGTGTGTGTGCATCTATGCATAGTTTAAAAGAAGAAAATATCCAGTTCGTAAATTAATAGGCATTTACACGATTTTTTGGGTTTCATCTACTTCGAATTGTGTTATAAATAAAATTTTATTGAATCCTATAGAAAATAGAATAGTAAGTTCAAATTTTCCCCCCAAAAAAATTATGAATTAACAATATTTTTAAATTATAAATAAAATAAAAACCCGAGCAAAGAATTTATTCCTTATAATGCATATTAGATAAATAAAAGAAACTAAACAGCTATTTCTTCTTTTGTTGAAGAATACAATTGAATATTTTTCTCTGGGGTCTGAAATAGCTACATTATGGTATGGGTTATAGCAAATGACACAGACATTAAGCAGTTATTCATTCAGAGGTCAACTTTATTCTAATGTGGATTTTCAGATTCCAAGAGCGAGATATATGTTAAAGCAATTGAAATGAGCCGTGCAGAGAACAGTTTACGCAACTGCCAATTGATTGCAAGCCTTATATTAAAATCTCTAAAAATATTTTATTATAGTGGTAAATTTTTGGCATGAAAGGTAGGCAAACATGTAACACATCAATCAGAATACCCTGAGTGTTCAGCCCAGTCTAGCAAATAGCAATGCAGTGTATGAAGTTATATCTCAGTCTCTTATAATTGGCTAGTAAAGAGAAATAACCACACTACACAGTCAAATTGCTGCTGACTTATATGTATTTTATGTGTACTATATTAATATAAAGATAATTTATATATCCAGTTTGTGAAGAATAGAAATATATGCTTTAATAAAAATTTATGAAGATGATTGACTGGCCATAATAAAATAAAAGAAGAAATTAGGGAAGAAATAGAAGAGATTAATATACAAGTAGAAAATCAAATAGAGACTGCTTACAAAATGATAGAAAGAAATAAGATAGAAGATAGAAAATTAATTGAAGAGATAAAAGTTGAAGTTACGAATTTAACTGTAAAAGTAAATCAAATGAATCGTAGTCAAAATAGCTCACAAACTGAAATAAAAAACCCAGACCAGCTGAATATGAACACGCACATTACAAATAACTCTGTGAGTCATCCTGAAAAAATATCCAGCCGATTTACGATGGCCCATATACTATAGTCTGTCAAACGGACTTCAATGTGTTTGTGATAGCCAAAGGTAATATAGAAAAAAGAATCTTTAACACCACGTCACTAAAGTTAATTGGAGGGCCGAATAATAAAGAACCACCAGACAAAAATTAAAAATATTATGTAATCTGATGGATTCGCCGGCTTAACCTAGTTATTAAGGACCATGGACTTTGAATAATGGAAAGCTTTAACAAAGTTTAATGAAAGAAAAATAAAATGATAAAGAAAGTAACAACCTAGAGGTTTTTTTTTTAAAAATGTAAAAACAAGTATCAAAGTTAGTTTTAATAATGAAAATTTTACAAAAGTTTAAATATAAATAAAATAATAAAAAAAATGACAGAAATAAATTGTTAAAGAATTTAGTGTGAAAATGTTAAAGTAAGTTATGTCCGTTTTTGTAATATAAAGTATATAAAAGAATTTGGATAAAAACATGAGAAAAATTTATCACCTCCTTCACCTAGATTTTTAACATGTATCCATGATATAGTTCTTTTATTGTAAATTTCCACATCTGTCGTACTCATTACGTGACCCACTAAAACTGTTAGTGGTTTTTGCTGAGATTTTTATATTCCTCAGTTCTCTGTTACAGATGCTGATAAATTATCAGATACAGTAAATAAAATCATTTTTGTTATTGAAGAAAAAAAAACCTTGATTATGTTTTTTCGATTATAAAGATATTCCAGGTCATAAGTTTAAAATATAGCGGAGCATGACGCAAACAAAATGAATGTGTAAAAGTCAAAATAAACCAGCAAAATAAAAATGTTTCTGGACTTCCACTTTTGGCAGCCATCTTTGCAACTGGTCTTACAAAAAGTGTCCCTTAGCGATTCAATTTCAGGAAGATAGGGACGATTGTCCCCTTACCTTTACATTTCTTATTCAAAGTAAGTCGGTTTTAATCATTATATATGATGGAAAGTGATAATATAATCGATAACTCACAAATTAAGGTTAGCTCCGATCTCAGCATTCAATCTAGCAATGCAGTCATCGGTCGTAAATTTTATAGCCTTAGATCTAATCTAAATTCATCCAAAATAACTTCTACAACAAATAAAAACCCACAAACCAATATTTCAAAAGAAAACAGCATCACAAATATCAACAAAAGTTTAGAAAATATTCAACTTACCCCTAATATAAGTAATAGCATTAATATCTCATCAAGCAAAACTATTGAAATTCTTAAAAATTCAAGCAAAAACCAATCATCACCTCTCCGAAGACTTTACGAACCCTCAGAAGACTCTAAAGAGCAATTTCCTTTGCCCAATAATACCCTGGAAACCATATCTGAAAATAATAGACAAAATTACCGACAACATGATTTCAGCGGATTTTTTAAAGTAAAAACTTTTCCACCAGAGGTCGACAAAACCAGTGCTGTCACATTACAGTTTGTCAACAGTAAATTTAAAAATCAAAAAGAAGAAATAAATTTTAAAACCGATAAATCACATTCCAGAACAAACAAAGATTATAGCGCAGAACAATCCATTGCTACTTCAGCCAACTTACAATCTAATCCAATTTCTTCAATACCAATATTGAAAAATTCCTCTATGTACGCAAATATCGTAAGGTCTAAAAATTCTGAGAGCATCTCCGAAAATATTAAGGCCGATAATTTCAATGAACTATATTTGAATATCTCAGAACTAGACATAGAACAAGAATCAAACACTTTTGAAAATATCTCATTTAATATAAACGATCTTAATGACGACATGTTCCTAAAAATAAATAATGAGTTCAACAAAACGATTCCCAATAGCCTATATAAATCGTTTGCTAACTACTACAGCGATAAGTCGTTAATCTTAACCATAACAAATCAACAATTTGCTCTATATAAGTTCCCTCTAGAACAGCTATACAGTCTACTCAATCAAAAACAATTAGGCAGAGGCATTCATATGATTCTTAATCATCCCAATGACCACTATGTTATCATTGAGTTTAAAACGTGGGCGGACCGTATGAACTTTAAAAATACAGATCTTTAGGAAATTTTATATTATGCTCCATAGATATGAACCGTCCTGTTACACTATCCGGCAGAATCCAAAACTGCCTTGCCCACTTGAAAGAACAAGAACTACAAGACATCCTTATTAATTATGGTTCAGTTAGCAAATTTAAACACCTATTAAACCTTCACTGCGAAGATCAAATCCTGTCCAATACAGTTATAATTCACACTTACATTGAAGAAAAACATTATACCCACTGACACACCCACTATTATTATTGCAAGAGGCTCTCCTATGGTTTTGACTTTCAGGGTAGTACATCCACAATGTTTCTTCTGCCTTCAAAGAACACACCTCATTAAAGATTGTGCAGCAAGAATATGTACACACTGTGGTATTAAAAAGAATAAAGTTCACAGATGTCCTGGTAGACCTACTAACATGGCTTTCACATCCTTAAATAGACAATCACCACATGGGCCTAATTCAATCAGCAACCTCACAAACCCAGACAACCTGATTCAAATAAATCCTCCAACAAACCCTTTCACATCCAAACCTATCTTTCAAAATGAAAATATTCAAGAAAGAACAAACGACAACCTCTACACTAATAGTAGTGAATCAGAGATTCAAGCAATTACATATACTGCGCCTAAACCAATCACTCAAACCAATAAGACTAAAGATCTTACATACGATACATATTATACTAATCCCCGAGAAACAATACTAGGCCAAACTCTTGATACAAAAGAAGGCAATATGACCAAACCACCTGACGAGAGCAAGGAAAATACAGGCAATGAAGAAAATACACTCAAAAAATTTCAAAACAATCCATCCATAACAACTCCCACCCAGTCTAAAACCGTTGATACATCTTCATGTGGATCAGTTAAGTCCAGTAAACCTAAACAAAGTGATTCACAAACTGTCCTCAATTCTTCAACTCCTGCAATAATTAACCATCCAGATGAAAAGACTTGTCAAACACACAACCCGAAAGTCAGCATAGTTAATGTTTCCCAACAGTTACAGCAAACCAAAAATGACTCAGGTCTAAAATTTAAAACAAATTCCTATAACAATAAAAAAACACTTTTATCAAAAGAACAGGAAAATGGAAAAAACACTATTAAACTTCAAAAACCTCAAAAAACCGACAGAACAAATACCCAAAATACAAATAAGAAAATTAAAAGAAAATCCAATTCATTCAGATAAATCAAGCTCTGATGATGATAGTGCCCATCTGATACATTACTCACCTCCATCTGATACATTACTCACCTCCACCCTCTAACAAACAAATTTCAGATATATCAAGCACAAAGCCTCGCAAATCCATAGAAAAAAAGAGGAAAACCATGGATCCTACAACCATTGATACCATTGATCCTTCTGACGAATCTCAGACAGATTACACTACTTCATCAGACACCGAAGACTTCATGGATGCATTTCCTCAACCAACAACTATATCACCAATCCATCCACAAATTCAATCACAAGACTCTGATTGCCAAACAACATCAGACCTCATTAACATGGAGATGTCCCACATTGACTTGGTACACTTTGCTGAGGATGGTTTGGATTAATCTATCATGTTCTGCAAAATTGCTGGCATTAACATTCGCGGCATCAACTCAATTGATAGAGTTCTAGCTATTAAAAACTGGCTCTCGCTCTGCTCCCCTCATATACTTCTTATGGGTGAAACTAAATATCACCATAAGACCGATCATAAAATACTATCTCTTCTCTCAACTCTCGGATTTACTAGATTTTCCATAGGCCATTCTGCTTCAGGTGGAGTCGGTATTCTGCTCAGCAAGTCAACACCACCAAACAGTTTTAGCATTCTATTCCTAGATGCCAATATTATTATCATAGAAATAGACTATTGGGGTTATCCGATCATCATAGCTTATATATATACAGCCAAAGACACCTCTCAATATCTAAAAATAACCCACATCCTAAATGCCATCAACACTAAAAGAGCCTCCCCTACTATTCTTCTGGGAGACTTTAACACCACATACAATGACTTCAACAAGAGATTTTTGCATCTAATAAATCACAGATTAATGTGTGGAGAGGGCTTCTTCCCTCCCTAAGCCTACTCTTTCTATACTAAAACTAAAAAGTCCCTGATTAATTTGGTTTACTACACCCCAGACCTCCATTTCAACCTTGATGCAGCCTTGGCCCCTGTTGCTTTCTCTGATCATATGGCTCTAATCTTACAACTTACACCTATTTCAATCCCTGCATCTATTGATGGACCTGGTAAAACCATGCGCATGATCACCCAATCAAATATGACCGAAGCGATAGTATCTGAGGCATACATCCTTTTCCAGAAAATAAACATCCTTTCCCTTCCTGCTGAGGAGGGCTGGTTTTCCTTCATAGGAATACTACAATCCATATTAAATCACCATGCCAGAAAAATCAAAGGACCTAATGGCCTTCTAAATGATCTAACAGACATTAATATACAACTTCAAGCTTTACAGCAAAATTTCACAAATACAGAAAAAATCATCTTCCTTAAAAATCTCTACAAAATCAAGCAAAAGTCGCTTGCAGAATATATATCCATCAGAAGAGCCAAATGTTTCTTAGCACAACAACACTGCTGGACGAGAGACTACCTTAGATGGGCACTGGGGTACAATAGAAAACAAATCACTCCCTTATCCATTAATTCTAATGGAACCAATCTCATTGGCTTTCCAAAGATGCAGCATATCAGCAAACAATTCTGCCAATTAATGCAAAAAGATGGAGCTCCTCCTATAAACAGCTGGTTGGATGCTGGTAACCCCTGCAAACATGGCATCACAGAAATCCAAATCCAAAAAAAGAAAACATCTCTCCCTGACGGCGTTCATCCTGGCCTTCATGGCATCCCAAATTTCCTTCTCAAACACCTCAGTCAATTCACTGTGCCAATTATTAAAAAAATGATTGATCACCTAGCCTCCGGCAACAGAAACCTAACAGATCTTTACCCAGTGGCACTCATGCCTTTTATTAAAAAAGCAAAACCACTAAACTTCATTAACAATATCCGGCCAATTTCCATGACCCCATTGCTTATCAAGATAATTGAGTCAGTCATTAAAGATCAAATCCAAACTCAAATCCTTAGCCATATCTCATCAAACCAATACGGAAAAAAGGGATCATCAACCTTGCATGCTATGTCCAATGTAACTGCACTATTCAATTACATCAGAGGACATCGTAAATCAAAACCTATTGCTGTTCAGCTGAATGTTGTGGCAGCATTTGATTCAGTCCAGATAAATATCCTCCTGGATATTCTGTTGGAATGCAACATTTCAGCCGGGATTGTTCAGATGATCAGCAATCTGCTCAACAACAGAGAGATTTTTCTCTCTCTTGATGGCAAGATCACACTAGGCTCAAACCATACAAGTCGATCCCTCAAGGATCTCCACTCAGTGCCCTTTTCTTCACAGCATACATCAACCCTCTTCTGATGGATATAGAAAAAAACCTCCCTGGAATTTTCCTTCCCTCTCTCAATAAAAACTTCAATGTATTTGCATATATAGATGACATCATGGTTGTTCTTCCCACCATTAAATACCTTCCCCATCTCATGAACATGTTAAACAGAAATACAGCGAAACTTGGCCTACAAATAAACTTTAATAAATCTTCCATCTGGAAGATTATGTCTGGTAAACAAATTAACTCTCCCTTTTCTGCAAAACCCCAAAGATACCTAGGTTTCCCAATCTTCAAAACACCAATTGCAATGGCAAGAGAGATTCAAGATGCAATCCTCCATTCAACTGAAGCCATCACCACATCACTCTCTAGAGTATACCTTTCATTATATGGAAAGGTTGGCCTCCTCAACATGATCATAATGCCAAAAATCTCATATTACCTTCCATTCATAAAAATGTCTAAACAGTTTCAAAATAAAATCAACTGATTATGTACCAAACTTCTTTGGAGAGGAAGGATAGTTGCTATTAGCTTGTGAGGCATCCAACGACCACGCAGGTTCAATGGACTGTCATTCCACTCAATACAAGCAATAATTTTACAGAAAACCCACAACACTCTACATAATCTGATCCTCTCCTGTGGATACTACAACATTATTAAAAAAATTACACTGACAGATCGTCCTCCACCCTCTGCCAGTTCATGGATAGCCTCCCTAATAGACCACCTACAACTTTATAACCCAATAATGCCCTTTAACCTTAACAAAAAAATCACCTTATGGGAAGCATACAATATAATCAACTATAATCAACAACCCATTAAAACCAGTCTAAAAGTAACCAACCAAAGACTCATTTCACACTTTAAAAGATGTAGTCTGGAACCCAAATTCCTTGACTTCATCATTAAAATAAATCTTAATACACTTCCCACGAATTGGTTCCTTTATCACCGAAGAGGTTTTACCAGCATTGACCCTATATGTGGTCTGTGTGCTCATGAAGATGAAACCATAGACCATATTATACAACGGTGCCCAAGACTTAAAACACTGAAAGATATAATTATAATCAATTCCAACATAAGACCTGATATGATTTTCTCACTTGAAAATGCCATTCATAATGGGTTTTTTTCAATAATAAGGCTTTCTACCTTTGTCCTTTATTCCATATGGATAGTGAGATGCAAAACTCTCATGGAATTACCCCCGCCACAAATCATACCATTGTTTTATCAAACGCTCAAAAAAATCAAGAAACGTGACCAGCTCCTGGCCTCCAGTAAAGTCGTTGATGACACCTGGTCTTTAACTGCTCTTTCCTTTTCCTGATTATCAACTCCCACCTACCCAGCATTATAGAATAGGAAATTCTAAAAGAAAATATTCATGTTTATATAAAAAATGCTTATTCCATTTATCAAGTTCTTAGAATCTCATCACTATACCTAACCACATAAGAGTATAACAATTGTACTCTCATAACAAAATGTAGCCAGATAACAAATAGAACATTATACAATCATATTATTGTACAATTTATTCATTTATCTATCCTTTATTAGTATGTAATCACTATTTATTGTTAATAAAATTTTTGTTGAAATGAATAAAAATGTTTCTTTTAAAATATAAAAAAGGTGAGTAAAAATAATGCTTTAAAAATAAAAGTGCAATAAACAAGTGTAAGATAAAAGTACAAATGGAAATAAATCATTACCAAATTAAAAAATGTGTTAAATTAAGATTGAGGTGTGTGTGAGTATTTGGGCAAAAATATAAATTTCAGGCCTGATTTTTATTGGATTAAGCCTTTTCCTACTGTAACTTTGTTCTACAGATTGGTAATGTGAAGAGATGATGCTGCCAGTAGAAAAAGACCTGGCGTATAATAATTAATAAATCTGGAGGAAAAATTCTCAGTAACCAAATAAAATAAATATTTTTGTAAGACGAATGTGCAGTAGAAGTGGTCCTGCCATTCACAATTTTAAAGTTTCTGTATGCAATCCATTACAACTTCCTCAAGAAATTAAAAGTTAGTTTAATCAGCATAAAATCGTTCTGTGTGTTGAATTGCCTAATACTTTGACCTAATGATAAAAACAAAAACTTCAATGCACTCTAGAAAAATAAAGGTAATAAAAATAAGAATTTGAAGTGGTCAATACTTAAGAAAAAAGTGATCAATGCATTTAAAATTTACAATTGAGAGGGATATGAAGTAACACTATGTATATACATCCATTGTGCAGATGTGTGTGTATATAAGAGTTACAAAATTTAATTGTAGTTTTTTTATTAAAAAAATATATAAAATTTAAAATGATCATAATTCAATAGTTTAATAAAAAATAGAGGGAAAATTAAGATATAAGTTAGGAATTAGTAATAATTATAACTTGTCTTTCTTTTATATATATTATTTTATGATTTGTCAAAAATACTCTTTAAGAAAAAAACGTTTTTAATTTAAAAAATAAAAAAGTTTCTTATGATTAATTAAAATAGTTTGTACAAAACTAATCAGGTTTTGGAGATTAAAATTCCAGACTGATTAGTTAAACAATATATCCCTAATTATAATCTCTGTAATTAAAATTAAAAAAACAAAAAATAAAGAAATGTAAATTATCATTACATTTTTTAGAGATAAAATGTATTGATAGCGTGATTGAAACTAGAGCAAAGATGGGATCATAGTAATATAAAAGGCATACATTCTCTATTGTCTTCAGTTTCTAATGAGTTTATAATAAGAGTTAAATCTGAGTTAAGTTGACTTTAAGTGCAATTCAGTTAAAGAATTATTAAAGAGAATGATTGGCTAGAACCGAACGTTGTGGTTGGTCACTTTCTCTGTTTTTTTCCCATGTATCATTAGTAAAATGCCATAAAAAATTACTCTAACTCGCCTTCTGCCGAAGTTTCAACCCATTCAACTAAATTAAGTGAGATAGACATGCAATAGAACAAGACACCATGAGCTTCCTTCATACTACCAATACATGGACCAAGAAACTAACCAGATTCGAGGACAAAGGGGTGATCACCCAACTACAAAGAATAACCAAGATCTATACATACCCATATACAAAATCCAAGAACTGTGTATACCTACCATGGAAACCCAAGACTATTTGAACCACCTATGAAAATTAAAGACAATGTTGAAAACACAAGTAAGCTCAAAAAATGTGCTATAAATCCTAGATAAATATTTTTGATGTGAGTATTAAAACTTTTATATTTTTTCCGAAATAGAATTCGTAAATAAGCATGTAAAATTTGTAAAGTGTATACTATATATGTTTATATTTTATTATTTCTTATTACCTTACATTTAATTATTAATAAATTTGTTTTAATTATTAATGCTGCTTTTTTCCGTCGCTCACTCTCCATTCATTTAAGTAAATGTGTAGCTGATCTCATGTTAAGAACTCGGCATGGGTCAAACGCTTGAAATGTGTTAGTGACATTTCATGGGTTCCAATGTAAATATTGGATGGCACCCTGGGTTTTAAGCCTGTTATAAATATTCCCATGAGAAGTTTCATGTTTCATGCAACCGGAGAGTCACTTCGGTCTGGAAATGTGGCCGTCGATTTAATATTTTATTAAATCTCAGGCTGACCGGAGATAGTTGAAAATACTTCTATTAAATTGTGGTATATATTTGTTTTTTAAAATATTTTTACTGTATTAATTATTGTATTGTTTTGAATAATTATATATATATATATATATATTCTTGTTGAACATTGCATATCTTACATATATAACATATATCATTCTTTTGGGGTTCAAACCCAAACTATTGAGGTATTTACTATGAGAATAAACACGATGAGGAGAAAATCGTTGGTACATAATTCATCTTACCATTATAATATATATATATATATAATAAAAATGCTTGATAAGCAACTGAAAAATAATTGTTAAAAATGAGGAATAGACATTTTTGTGGGTAAAAGATATATATATATAGGTTTTATTTATGTGAACTTTGCTTATTTTAACGTTATAATAACACTGATGATTTAATTGAATCCCAAAGATCATCTTCTGCGTGGTAATAGTCATTCAGGAACATTGTAAGAATTGCAATAAAATCTGGAAATTTTTTTTTTAGCTTAAAGATATACTACATATCTAAATTTCAATTTGTTAGGTACATAACTGAGCTAGTTTGCCAAATAAAAGTTCCAAAAGCATATGTAAAGAAAATAATGGTGAATAAAAAACTATATTTGAATTTTTATCTTTTTCTCCCATAAAATTCTAATTACAATTCAGAAGCATGAGATAATAATATTCTAAATATAATATACATTTTATCAATACAAAAATTATATCAAGAAATAACACTTACTAAAACTGATAAACAGAATGAAGACGTTCTTAAAAAACTAAACATTAATAACAATAATAACTTAGTTGAGCTTTATTTGTTATGAAAAATTCTGAAGGTATGTAATGTAAGAAAATCGAGTCTAATTTTGAAAAATATAGACTTCATATATATAGTATTTACTGTTTATGGCAAAAGAAAACTATTTTTGAAATGATCATTGTTAAAACTAATTTTATTAGTAATTAAAACAATGCAACAATGATGCAATTTTATTTCATTTATTACCTTCCTGTATATTCAAATCCTTCTTAAATTTTATATAATTTTACACATAATATATTTTACATTTTTATTATTAATAAATAATTTAATTATAAAAATAATCATGAAAAAATGTTTTTAGAATAATTTCAGCTTTTAAATTTAATGTGAAGATGTATCACTTTTTTGGGCACCTAGACTGCTATAAATTGTTTTTTTTTTATTATATAGATTTCTTATGAGTTGATAACTCATAGTATCTAGGAACAAAAACAAAATCTAAATCTAAACTCTTTATCATTTCATTAAAAATCTTTTATGTAAAGTTATAGAATAAACATTAGGATGCAAATTATTCAAATTGCATAATGGGTAACTGTGTTTTGGTAAATATGGGTTTTGGTATCACTTTAAGATGACATTAAAGTCACAAAAATACAAATAACTTTTTATTTCAATTAAATATTCTTTATTATCTCTCTATGTACTTTTTACTATTTTTAGATTTATATTCAGCAATAACTGACTTTTTATTTGAATGCATTTAATAAAAAATATTAATGAAAACAATTAGAAGTGAATCCATATCATACTTTAAAGTTTATTAGAAGAATTTTATTCTATATTGAAATTATATTCTCTTTATTAAAACTGTTAAGAGTTTCATTATACAGTTATAAGCTATTTTCCTTATTTAATCTTTTTATCAGAGACAATAATTCATCACCAAATATATATGTGAATATTTTCTATATAAAAAAATAAAATTTGGTCAAATGTTTTAATTTTTATGTTGTTAATTAATTCCACAGTAATTGGTATGACAAAGAACCAAGATTCTAAAAAAAAAAATTTTTAATGATTTTGACATGGTGAATTTTTGAACAAACAGTAGATTTTAGTGGAATCTGGATCTTATGAAATTTAGATACATCATAAAAAAATAAAATATTATATTAATGTGAAAGGACATATATCAATAAAATCTGCTCTTTCATTAAATAATTAAAATAAGATAAAGTAATGATAAAAGACACACAATTCTATTTCTTGGATAGCAACAATACATGTAGCATTAGTTTTTTCCTTAGAAAAACTGTTAAATTAGGAATATTTTTATATTAAATCACTAAACATCACATGATCACTGTTTCTTATGCTAGCACATAACTGTTATTAAAACAGACAAAACTCTCCATACAGTAGTCCCACTCAGTGCCAATCAGAGTAATCAATGGATGCCAGAAGGCTTGTGCATAAAATACCCATCTAGTGCCTACTCATCCAATATCCCCAGACTAGTTTCTGGCTTGTGACTTTTGTCAGTGATGAGCTTTGAATTGAAGAGCATTGTACCTAGATTTTAGGATCTAATGCAATCCTCAAACAGCCACCTTTTATCTTTACTTAACTACAAAACTATGAAAATAAAATTTAAATCACAATAATACTTTCAGTCTAAGCTCAATAGCTTATATAGTCATATGGGTCTGAACCCAGTTAAGTACTCATAAATTTTGATTACTCTAGTTGGTACTGAGTGGCACTACTGTACGGAGAGTTTTGCCTGTTTTAATAACAGTTATGTACTAGCATAGTGATCATGTGATGTTTAATGGTTTAATACCAATCCTGCCTAATAGGATAGTGGTGTCTATGGTTGTTAAAGAACTGAAGATACCAAAATGTATGGGTACTGAATTGGATTCAGACCCATATGACTATATAAGCTATTGAGCTTAGATTGAATATATTATTGTGTTTTTAATTTTATTTTCATAGTTTTGTAGTTATGTAAAGATAAAAGGTGGCTGCTGGAGGGTTACATTCATTTCTAATATTTAGGTACAGTGCTCTCAGATTCAAAGCTTCTCACAGATGAAGTTCACAAGCCAGAAACTAGTTTGGGGATATTGGATGAGTAGGCACTAGATGGGGATTTTATATACAAGCCTTCTGGCATCCATTGATAACTCTGGTTTTCACAGAGTAGCACTACTGTGTGGAGAGTTTTGTCTGTTTTAATATTTTTATATATAAGGATATAGAATTTTTGGTACTTGTAAGCTTTCAAAATGACCAAAATGGCAGTCCATATTTTTGATAAAATTTGACAAATATACAGATTTGAGAGCTTACCAAAATGGCATCCCATATTACATTAACTGTTTTTTTATCCATGTGGTCAAGCTGCATTTTAGATTTCTAGAAATTAAATTTGAGTTTTTTGCCTTTTGAAAATGTTGTGAAAATTTTTTTTTACAGTTTTAAAATTTATATTTATTTTCTAATATTTTAAATACAAATAAATTCAAAAGATGGAAAAAAATGAATAGGCAGCCCATCAAAGCATTTCATGTTGTGATTATGATGGGCAACTGTTATATATATTTCACATTCTCAAACTTTATGAGATTACTTTGAAAAAATATTACAATCATCGAGAAAATATTATGGTGAACTAAAAGCTTTATTTTTTAGAACGTTTATGAATATATTTGTATTGTAATTGTATAATAGTTATTAAAATAGGAATATAAATGTTATTACATATTTCCTTCTTACACAAATGTTTTATTGATAAATATAAAAGAATATTGTCTTCTGAAAATTGTTACTATGGAAATTATGGTTGCAGGAAACACAGATGTCTAGCAATGAAGTCACTCATCAGATTGTTATAATAGCTAGAAATATCATAGAAATTAAAAAAATTGTAAACTTTTAAAGCATAAATTGATAGATTTAATACATATTAAAAATAATTCATACAGAATTTTAAAAGAAACATCAAACAAAGAAGATTATGTTCATTATGCAAATTGAATCAGCTCCACCTAAAATTTGATGACATGACAGCATTTTGTTTTGACTAAAATATAGTTTTTAAAATAATTCTAAAAATCAAATGTGATTTTTTAAAATTTATTTAATTTCTAAGCAAAAATGTCTATTGAGTCATGTCAAATTTATTATATTTTGATAAATAATAATGGTTTAATATCAAAATGAAAATACAAAATTAATATTACATTTTTAAAAAAGAAATAAATTCTGATAAATTTCATTAATAATCTTTATTTCAATTAAAAAATAGAGCAATAAATTAGGATAAATTTAATTGAAAAATGTTATTTCATTTTTTAAAAAAATTTACTTCCCAAAGATGGATCAATTCATAATGGCTTCCAAAATCACTATAGATGTGCTAAAGGGCTATAATCTCCCAGAAATCTTAGTTGTTAAATTAAAAAAATGAATTAATATAAATTTTCAAGAAAAAAATAATAAATTGTTATAAATTTTCTCAAAATTTGTATAGATTTCATGAAGAATATTCATTTCATTTTTTTTAAAATTTATATTACAACGTGGAAGTCATGAGACACTCTTAACATTGTTGCAACTTTTCATTTATCAACATGTATCTTTTTGGACACAGTAATTTTGGTAAGTAGTGATGATGATCAAAATTTGGGATCTTCCTGTTACAGAACTTCATACAGTAGAATATTTCCAAAGGTATGTAATACTACCATTCAGAAAGTGTTTATTAATGGTCATGATATGAAAATAGAAAACACTGGAAACCACATGACAACACCTGGATTCCTATTTGGCAGAATTTATATGGCATTGATTGCAACAAAAACAAATTTTATTTGTAGTAAATTTGGAAGCCATTAAGGGATTGCATGCCACTGACATGAATAAACTATAGTTATTGTATTTATATATTTTTTTGTTCATTTTTTGTGAACATATTTGTTTCTATGTTTGAGTAATAAGTAAAAAGAAAAAAATTGAAATAAAGACTGTAATTAAATTTATAGAAATTTATTTATTTTTTTAAAATTTAACATTGAAATAATGAATAACAATTAAATTTATAGGTATATATTCCACTTTTTTAAAATTTAACATTGATTTTGGAAGATTGTTAATGAAATACAGCCTACTATTTTGGTAAGCCCTTGAAACTGTATATTTATCAATTTTTTTCAAAAATACCAACTGCCATCTTGGTTGTTATGAAAACTCACAAGTATCAAATTTTTTTTTACTGTGGCTTTGCACATAATATCCTAGTTGTTTAAAAATTGCCTTAAAGAATATAAGCTTTAAACCCATCCTAATATAGGGTCACTGCTCAGAAAATCACCACATAAATAAATTAGAATAATATTATTCAAAATTTTCTGTTTAAACTAACTGGCTGTATTACTTCTTAAGTATGTGGAAAAGTATAATTAAATTTTATTTTTTCTAAATCATTTAATAATTAAACTAGATGATGAATGCACTCCAATCTATAATTATAAGTAAATAAATAATATAAAAACTGTCAGGTAATGAAAATTATTGTACATGAATAAAGCATGATAAACAGAGCAGCCAAAATGCAAAAAACATAAATTATAAACAACAATGCATGCACTGGAATATTAAACGTTCAGTTCCAATATGTCGCCATGATTTTGGTATACAGTAATGAAAGTGCATGGCAAATTGTTGTTTATAATTAATGTTTTTGTTTTTTTTTTGCATTTTGACTGTTCTGTTTATCACGCTTTATTCTTGTAGAATGATTATAAGTAAAATAAAATAATTATAATCTTTCAGATAGACAATTTGCTTTTTTTAAATTGAAGTAATTTGATTAATAACTCAAGAATAGAAAAAGTAAGGAAGTTTAGGGAATAACATGAAATTGTGGATTATGGAAGTTACCCTTTCTATTTTGTATTTATAAGCAGTTGGTAATCATTAAAGGCAGTAATCAAAAGCTATTTCTCTAATTATCTTATTATTTAATTATTTCAATTAAAAAATAGAGCAATAAATTAGGATATAAATTTAATTGAAAAATGTTATTATTTAACTTAAATGTTAGCATGATTTATTTATTACAGTTAGCTAGCTTATGACTTCCTTCTGCAATATCATATACAGTTAAAATTTGAAAACTGAAATCTTAATAAAAACCAATATTAATGTTCTAATGTTAATACCGAATTTCAATCATTTGTATATATTTTGGGCTATTACATTTTTATTTATTAAATTATTTATCATAACTATAAAATTATTGTTCTTTGACTTTTCTTTTGCTCAACATAAACATGAACTATTGTATAAAAATTATATCATTTTATGAATAGATTTAACCTGCATTTGCAGATTCACTTATTTGCAATAAAAGTTTTGTTGATCAATACTTTTTTTTTTATTGCACGTGGAAAATAATGTGAAAAAAGCAAAGAAGCATACTTTATAAGAATATAAATGATTTATTAAATGAGCAATATAATAGTATAAAAATACACTTGTTACGGAAAGATAGCCATGTACATTGGAATGTTAGTATTGTGTGATTTTAATGAGAGTTTGATTTTTAAATTTTATCTCTAATGTATTATGAATTATTTTATTTGTTGATATATTTAAATTATGGAGTTAACTTTTGCTCATCAAAATTTAAAATATTTTGCCATGTATTATCAATACAGAAAACCTACAAATAAAAAATGGAATTTTTAAAAAAGTAAAACTTTATTTTCGATTTAACCACATATAGAAAATAAAGTTTTACTTTTTTTGGAATTCCATTTTTTATTTGTACGTGATCAGTGTTGATAGTATACGGCAGAATTTGGCTGAATATTTTAAATTTTGATGAAATATCAGATACCAGTAATATGTAATAAAGCAAAAATTAACTTCATAATTTTAAATATATCAACAAATAAAATAATTATTAATACATGTTCTTTATAAATACATGCATATATTTATTTTTGCAGTAGTAAGAAATTTACAAACTCTATTTTCTCGGACGTTTTGAAAAATATATTATATTCAAGGAATATGTTTTCTACTTCAGTATAATAATTAATAACGCTTATGTGTAAATAATAAAAAGCATGCTTCATTAATATAATTTATTTTCACAAACCATTAAACACTTTATAAGTTACATAGGTATAATAAAATTGCTACTTACCTTTCACTTTTAGTATATGCTAAAAATAAATAAATAAATATTGTATTTGTTGCATAATTAACAATTTTTAAATAAATGCAAACAATGCTTGTCGTTTGGTTATCTGATTAATATCAATAAGTTTAATATATATACATTAATTAAATCAAAATTAAAAAAAAAAAGCTTTTTGAAAAAATTCTAAACTACAAAAATAAATTAAAAATATGATTTTTTTGGGTTTTTGTTAGAGTCTAAATCAAAAATAATTATAAAATGAAAAAAAATACTTTATTTTTTCTTCAAATATAAAATATTTTTTACTTGTCAGCCTTAATATGTAAGGGATTTGAGCTCAAACCTTCACACGACCCCCAGCTCTCCACACCATCTCACACAGCTGACCCACCCGATCATACACATGTTGAAAAGATAAATAATCCCCAACTTATCTTTTCAACATGTGTGCGATTGGGTGGGTCAGCGGTGTGAGATGGCATGAAGAGCTGGGAGTCGTGTGAAGGTCTGAGTTCGAAACCCTTATATATTACATTATATATATGCTGGTGTGTGTAAGCCTGTACAGTGTATTAATATCATTCTTAAATAAATGAATAGTCTACTTACCTGACTATGATGCACTCATTGAAGATAAGGTCTTTTTATTTTATTGAACTGAAAATTAATTCTGTAACATTGAATTTGTAATTTGCCTACTCTTCAACAACACTAAGCCATACAAATAGCTGCCTTATTAAATTTTTTAAAACTCGGGTTCATTTAATTTAAAGTTTTTTAAATAAAAAAAAATGTTAATAAATAGTAGAATGATTGGTTGCTTGGGAGTATATTAAAAAAAATATCAAGCAAACTAATAATATATGTGATCTAGTTACCTAAGGCTCACGAATTCACCTTTCTATAACTACACAAAGCCAAGTAAGACAGTCAAAGCTAATGCTGCGACTATTTTTTATTTATTTTTAAAAAAACTCTCAAAAAATAACATTTATATTTAATATTCGGATATATTCCAATCTAATTTATGGTTTTTAAATAGTCTAATTAATTTTAAATCAGCAATAAAAAAAGCCATGCAATCGTAGAATAGAAAAGCATAATTTTAGTATATATTTTTAAAAAGTGCGAAAAGTTGAAATAATTATTCTTTCTAAGTTTTTATTTTGAAGACTAAAATCAAACTAAAACAAAGAAAAATGTGTAAATACTAGAGTCTGAATATCCCAGCGATTCTCTGAGGAGGGTCATTACCTCAAACTGGTTTAGGTAAAGAGATACTTCTAGATAGAGATTTTTAAATGCTTTCTTTTGAGGCATTTATCGATAAAAGCTTGTTTGAACTATTAGCATGCTTATTATATTACGTCTATAATACAAGCTAAAATTGAGTCACATGATATATGGCTTGATCTTATTATTACTAATACAAAAGTATATACATATATAAGGTATATATACTTTAAATAATTTGTCTAATGCTAAAACATATAAATATTATAAAATATATTTAGAAAAATATAAAAAGAAAATATCAACAACTAATTACTACTGTATTCAAAAATTAAATTCTTCAGTGCTAAATCATCTTCTACATAACTTCAGAAATATTTATTGTTACTATTACGATTTTGAATATGATATTTTTTTAAAACTCCAGTCAATAACTTTTGTATTTCTCTAATAATTATCTTCCATTTTATCTCCTATAGCAGTATATCAGCGATTAAATATTTTTCATTTTACCTTTTTTTTACAATAAAAATCATGACTATTTACCTGAAAACTAAACATTTACTTTTATATATTTTTTTAAATTATTTTAATAAATTCTTTTATATTTTATTGTAATACTAAAATTTTTTTTTCCATGTCTGAAATAATAATCACATAGAAGTCAAACTGGCAATAAGATATAATGACCGAAAGCGTTATTTTTACGATGAGTTCATGCTCATTTTATTATGAACACAAGTTGATCAATATACTATATTTTAATCATTTTAATTATTTCAGTCCATATCAGATGATCGTTACATTTTTTTTTGCTTTTGCTTTTTATCTCATATTTATTATAATGTTATTTACCAATTCATATTACTTTATCTTTCTGAAATTAATTTGGAAGTACTTTTATTTAAATGCTTTAAATTAATTTACATAATTTTAACGATTTGATGTTAATTATTGTTGCAAAAATAAAGGAATTAAATAATAACGAATTCATTAAAATAATTAAAAACTTTCTATTTTTATAACATTTTGCTATGTGTGAGGAAATATTTTGTCAAATGTGCTTAGCACAGACTTTCTACAAGCCATTTTAATAAACTTGCAAATAATCCCATTTCATATTACTCTGCTACAAAAATGAAAAATGTTCATTTTCATCTGCTGTCACTTCTATATAAATAGTTGACTAATCATTGACATTTTACAGTGGTGAAATATTACTTAGATAACAATCTTAATAAAGACTCAATCTAACAGCTCACAGTTTCAAATAGTAATGCTGATTTAAAATCTATTAATTTTAATAACCATGTAATAAAAACTTGCTAATAAATATGGAATGATACTTCCAAATTTTTTTAATGGTCAGCTATAATAATGTATCATCTAATCACATTTGTTTAGAAATCATTAAAAAAAGCTTCTATATAATTCTCTGATACTTTAATCTACTATTTAGACAAAATTATGTTTAGATAAAGCAAGTATTTTTTTAGCAGCATTATTTTAGCTCACATCTTCATATTCAATAGCCAGTATTTATTTCCGCAAGAGTTAAAATTAATGCGGCAATATTACTAATGCAATTTTATTTATGACCCCTGTAAATTTTTTTTGATATTTCAAATGGAAACATTTGATAAAAAAAAAGAACAACCAATTTCTTGCTGTCGGTTTATCTATCTATTTATTTACTTATCTATCTATCTATCTATCTATCTATCTATCTATCTATCTATCTATCTATCTATCTATCTATCTATCTATCTATCTATCTATCTATCTATCTATCTATCTATCTATCTATCTATCTATCTATCTATCCATCCATCCATCCATCCATCTATCTATCTATCTATCTATCTATATATCTATCTATCTATCTATCTATCTATCTATTTACTTCTCTATCTATCTACCTACTTACATATCTATCTATCTATCTATCTATCTATCTATCTATCTATCTATCTACCTTCTTACCTATCTATCTATCTATCTATCTATCTATCTATCTATCTATCTATCTATCTATCTATCTATCTATCTATCTATCTATCTATCTATCTATCTATCTATCTATCTATCTATCTATCTATCTATCTATCTATCTATCTATCTATCTATCTATCTATCTATCTATCTATATTGTAACATAATATTTACCATCTAATTAATTAATATAATTAAAAAACAATACAATTTTTATTGGTTTTCTTTTCTAGTTAAATAAATTAATACACTGTATAGGCTTACACACCCCTGCACATATATAATGTAATATAATGGATTCAAACTCAGACTTTCACACAACCCTCAACTCTCTATGCCATCTCATATTGCTAATCCACCTGATCATACACATGTTGAAAAAATAAATAATCACCAATATACGTATTTCATGCTAAACCAACAATCATCAGTTGGTCCAGATCACTATCCTCACACATATATAAATCAGTGCTCAGCTTTGTATTAGGATAGTTAATCTTCATACTTTAATGAATAGGCTTCAACTACTCCAACCCACAACTTTTCAGCCATTCATCTCATTGAAAATCTAATGATGGAACATTCAAAGCTCACATTAGTGCCAAGGTTGTCACCCTACCCATGTTGACCATTTAGTCATTCTGACACCTCATGTTGTACTGGAGAATAATCCATTTACATACATATGTGAGAGATGGGCAGACCTTTAATCAATATGTTTTTTAAATATGTAAATTAATACCCTGTACAGACTTAAATACCCCTGCACATATATAATGTAATATTAGAGATTCAAACTCAGACTTTCACATAACCCTCAAATCTCCATGCCATCTCATATTGCTAATCCACCTGATCATACACATGTTGAAAAGATAAATAATCACCAATATACAGATTTCATGATAACCCAGCAATCATCAGTTGGTCAAGATCACTATTCTCACACATATGTACAATCAGTGCTGAGCTTTATATTAAGACAGCCAATCTTTATACTTTAATGGACATGATTTAAACTACTCCAATCCAAAACTCTTCAGTGATCCATCTCGTTGAAAATCAGGTGGGTCAGCAATATGAGATGGCATAAAAAGTTGAGGGTTGTGTGAAAGTCTAGTTAAATAAAGTAAATTCATCATATGATCAAAAACAAAATATCTAAAAAAATAAAACTTTGCAGATAGTATTTTAAAATATATTCTGAGATTTTACTTATCTAAAGTACAGGAATCTCTATTATTATTATTTTTTTGTTTGACTAGTGCAGATAATTTTTTATGTACAAAGGGAAAATATATACATAAAATTGATATTATAGAAAAATATAAAAAATAGGATACACTAAAGCAAACATAATAAAACTCGATAATTGAAACCGCTGTACAAAAATTATTTTAAAATAATTATGCACTTGAGATTACATTTTGCACAAATTGGAAATATAACAATCCATTTAAAAGTATATGTGTATGTTCATGCAATGTTTGTTTGTTTGAAACCTAGTCAATTCAAAATTTATAAATGTAAACTGTTACAATTCAGATAACATGTATTTATTAAATGAATTTCTTTTTAAAAGAATCTAAGAACTTTAAAGTAGCATTATAAATTATTTATGTTTCAAATAAATAATTGTAGAAATTTTTACAAATAATTTAAATTAGAAAATAATGTTTCAAATATATTATTATTATTATTATTATTATTATTATTATTATTGTTATTATTATTATTATTATTAAGTTTCAACAATAGTAAACTTTATTAATCCTTTTAGATACATAGTATTACAATACCGTAGCAAGATACATGTTTAATCTTATTAATGTCAGTTCAATTTTGAGTTGTTGTTGTTATTATTATTATTATTAATAATAATAATAATAATAATAATAATAATAATAATAATAATAATAATAATAATAATAATAATAATAATAATAATAATAATAATAATAATAATAATAATAATAATAATAATAATAATAATAATAATAATAATAATATTACCATAGCAATGGGACAAATTTTACCCATAAAAAGACAGAAGTAAAGAGTTTTGGTTAATAGTGATGAATGAAGATATCAACTGACCAAAGACCATAAATATGACTTCTTGGTAAAATTCAATCACTCTTTGTTAAACTATAAGGCATCCAGGACCGTGCCAAATTCAATTTTAAAAATTCTCATTTTGATTGTCTTTTCCATAATGGAAGAATAAACAAATTCAATCTGGACATTTTGCCTCACTGGAAAAATGTGTCTTTTCCTCAAACTAAATAGATAAACTACAAAAACAACAATGAAGATCATCACCAATACTATTTTTAAAGAAAATCCAATTTACTTTCTTCAACTATTAATGGCAAATTGGGAAATTGTTTATGGGATACTCATTGTAACAAAAATCAAATCATTTGTCTTTTTTTTAAAATAATAGAAATAACTATTTTGGAAAATATATTGATTACCTCCCTATGGATTACTGAAAATTAAAACTTTATACAATATTAATTTAAATCAACTCTGCAGCTTTGGAAAAATTGTTTAATTTTTAATGAATATCAAGGAAATTAACCTGGTCCATGGTTTACTATTTATTTGCTAGGTGTTATAAATTATTAAACTGGCCTGAACTAAGCAAAATTAGTTAATGGTGTATAAAACAAAATAAATAGTAATCTACTGCCCTTTAAACGACTTGATAAATGCCAAGCATAAGGATATTAACCTACAAATGTTTTCTAAGGGATTAAACAGCTTTCTTTGCGTAAAACTATAATTTAATATCAGCCCTATAATAAGGGATTTACGATTATAAATGCCATAGTTTGAAAATTGATAAGCAGACATTCCGAGTAGGATTATTAAATATGCTTTATTAAATCTCTTTAATTTATTATATTAAGTGCTAATATGGATTTAAACTTATGGAATGGATTACCGTGTGTTTTTAATTTAATGTTTGTGCTCATATTAAGTTATTGCCAATAAATTTTAAATGGTGAAATACTCTACAAAAATGTAAATACTTCCACAGGATATTGTAAACTTTTCATGAAAATATATGCTGGGTAGATAATGAAATAGCCAAGGAATATTTATTTGTATTGTCTCTTTGAGATTTGTATAATTTAATAAATGCTATACTATACAATAATGTATTCTTGTGGTACCAATAAAAATAAATCGTATTTGATAATCTACATATACTTCTAACTCCTTATTTATAATTTAAATGTAAGCTAAGAGGCATAGCAAGTCGTTCTAGTAAAGGATGTGAATGCCATAAATAATGAAGCTATGCATTTTGTAGGCCGTTTAGAAGTACTAAGTAGATAATTTTGCTTGCTCCAAAAGAGTTAAATAACTAGCCAATTCTTATAGAATAAAATTATTAATCTATTAATTACTGTTTCAAAGATAATTAAAAACATTATAAAACATTCTTATCTTCTGTAAATCGGTCTAGGATTTTGACTTAATATTATTCAACCCTCTTCAATATAATACTTAGTTTGCAACATTTTAGAATCACGTACTTAATCATAACCCAAGACTAGCTTATTCATGAGAACAATGAATAATATTTATTAATATTGTTAAAGAATTTTTATTATTAAAGTACTTTTATTATTTACTTATAATTTTGTTAATTTGTTTACCTACTTGTTATTTACAATTAAACAATTGTCATATTCAAATATATCTGTTTGCTATTGTTAAAATCATCGACTTAAATTTAAAATATGGTTGAAATAAAAGATCATACTTCCAAGCTATTAAATTACATTATTTATTAAATTTATCTACGGTAATTATTATTACTATTGTTAGTTAAAATACAAATTAATGGAGTAGGATGATATACAATAAATTTTCTTTTATATGCATTGTACCTAGAATAACTTAATAAACTTTAAATCAATATGTCTTTTACTTTAATGATTAGTATCCCTGAGAATGAATTAATTCAACATTATATTTAAATAAGGACTGAGATAGAGCTAATTTGCAAGCCTTATATATTAAAAGGGCATATTAATTTATATTAAAATAGTTCTTTACACAATATATATATCACAACAAAATATATGTAATCAAGAATACATTAAGATTACTACCATTCATTTATAACAATACTCTGAGAAATTAAAGTTCTCAAATTTAATGAATAGTTATTATTATTTATTTCAGTGGAAAATAAACATCCATTTATTTTAATTTACTTTCGTAATGTGGAACTATTATCAAACGCATTACACATAAAACTCACTCATGTTAACCGGTCGTTTTTTGTTCCTACCTGATTGCGATTTGAACTTTAGGTTACAATATTTATATATGTAATAATTTATTTTTGTGTATGTATGCGGGTCTATTTAACTATATATTTTTTTGCCTGCTTGACTGTTTGTATATTTACCTATCTTCCTGTGTATATACATATGAATGCATACATCTATCTATCTACCTATCTTATATTTATGTGTATTTAATATTACTATATATATATATATATCAATCTCTATTTATCTATCTACTAATAATCACCCTAGAGACCGTTTATTTATATATATATATATATATATGATTTCATATTATTGCTTTCGGGATATTCCACCTTCCTCAGAGCGTTCTCTTTCTCAAATCATAGGAATGCTATTCCTATGATTTGAGAAAGAGAACGCTCTGAGGAAGGTACTTGTTAATGTACCGAAATGTCAGCTATTTAACTATTTTACTCTACACAATATCCCGAAAATAATAATAATATGAAATCATCATTTATCCGTGAAAATATTAGAATTAATAAATAAATAAATATATATATAATTTTGAGAACAGTTTTAAATACATTACAGGTGGGGACAGAATGTAAGTTGGCATAAGATATGGCCTGTATTATTTTACAATGAGGAACAAGAGATCAGATAGGTGATCTGAACATTATTGCCAATAAAGTTAGCGAAATTCATCAGTTACTACATCTTTGCTTTATACATTATAAGAACGATTTTATATATCATATTAAACTGTAGAATGCAAAGGTATATGTGGATTATCTTCTGAATTTACTAAAGCTGTTATTTTCCTTATATAAGAAACAAAAATCTAGAGAGAGAGAGAGTAGCGCAGATAAATTCAGTTGCTTTGAAGTGAATAGGGGATTGAGGTAATGCTATGTATTGTCACCATGGTTAATTAATGTTATAGCAGATGCCATAATGAGCGAAGCATTAGATGATTCTCAGAATAAATTTTGTATTGGAGAAGATGATTATGTAATTTGCAATATGCAGAGATATGATTTTAATTGCAGCAGCAGAGAAAAAACAACAAGAACTGGTAGATCATTTAGTAAGGACAAAAATGGCTTAAGTATTAAGTCGAGCAAACAAGTGAATGATGAAATAAAAAAAGTGTATGGACATCATCTGGAACAGTTTTCAAAATTTGAATACTTGGATTTCAGTAAACGTCAGTATGGTCAATGTCATGCAAATATAAATTTATGACAATATTGGCATCAAAATTATATACAAAATTAATGATTGTGTGAAAAAACAGAGGCATAAGTATGTGGTTTTGTAAAAATTATAAAGGTTCAACATGCTACATTGTTGTATATGGATGTGATATATGGTCTTTTGAGATGAAAAAGAAAACAAAAATTGATGATTTTAAAATAAAGTGTTATAATAGGGTGTTTGCAGTATTTTGGATACCTAAAAAAAGTAATGAATGGGTTTTGTAAAAGTTAGCTTACAAAAGACATATTTTGGAGTTGTAAAATAATAAAAACTACAATTTTTGCACATATGGCAAGGTAGATTAACAAACATGAAGATGATATTATACTTGCTATTGTGAATAAATTAAGAGCAATAAAATGACCATGGCTCTCATGAACATGGATGGATTACATTATGGAATAGATGGGTTTGATAAGTTTGTTGGCGTACAAGAAGATCTAAACAGAATGACCTAGTGGAATTCCATCCATAGTCTCATCCATTATCAAATTAATGGATTAGATGGATGATTATGATATATTCAACATTAAACAAAACTAAAAAAAAAAACTTTTAAATACAATCAATTGCTTTTATTGACAAAGCTGATTTTTTTCAACTGTAAACGAATAAAGACACATAAACAAATATATGCTATTTTTTCTTATATTTCTTAATTACATCTACCATGTCTTTAATGCTTCCACACACACACACACACACAAACACACACACACACTTATATATATATATATATATATATAGAGAGAGAGAGAGAGGGAGAGAGAGAATGTGCAATATACTTACAAAGTTTTTGAAGTATTAATAAAATACAGAATAATAGTTGTAACCTAAAAATAAATATTCAAAGTACAAAGTGATTAAAAAAAGTTTGAATGTAATTTCTTATCATATTTGAAGTTATTATTATTATTATTAGTAGTAGTAATAGTATTTAGTTATATTAGTAATAATCATAGCCGTATTATTAATATTAGTATTTATTAATCCCTACATAAAGAATTACATTTATCACAATGTGTTTTATATGAATTGGAGAACATTTTATTCTATACATGTAGCTAAAAACCTGAAACATTTCTAAAAGCTACTTTTTCTATTAGCTTTTAAATTTATTAAAATGTATTTATTAAAATTTTTGAAGGTTCTATACAGCAAAAAAAAAGTGTGTTTTTTTACATTGTTTATCATTAATAATATTTGAAATTTTTAGATTAAGTCACCCTGAAAATAATGAATAATTTAAATCAATTTTAGTGTAAATATAATAAATGAATTTCATTTATGAAAATGTAATAGGTTATATATTAATAATAAATAAATAATATGCACATACATGTGGAAAGAACGAAAAGACTATACCTTTTCATAATCTTTAAAAAGTGTTGAATCTGAAATTATTAAAAAATAAGACATATATAAAAAAAATATGTTTTATGTTAGAATTATTTTCATCATCTAATTACATAATAATATTAAAAAAAACTCATAATAAACAGTGCGATTGATTGCCATTTGATGGTATTTAAAATGGTTTGTTTCTATTTAAATTTGTATCTAAAAATGTCTGTACATAATATAATGTAATATACTTCTTACTCGGACATGTATATACATAATGCACATAAATCGTAAAATATTATACCCGCTTGCATTGATTATTGTCTTATATCATAGCTAAAATATAGTTACATTATTACATTAACATTGAATATTATATTTTAACTTCATGTTTATATGAGACTAAAATAATTAATTGCTGTAAAAGGAAATAATCGAATTTTGTTAATTTTGAAAATTTTCTTTTAAAAAATCATTTAATCATTACAAAAATGATTTTTTGTTTTCTGAAGTAATATTGTGTAATTCTCATCAAAAATAATTTACTTACTCAATTGATTATACTTCATCCTCATTATCATCATCATCAACCATTATCAATCCAGTGCAGGATGAAGGTCTCTCCAAGTTTAATCCATCTTCTCTGATCTTTAGCTTCTTTTCTTCACATTACCGCTGCACACTTTCTTATTTCATCCATCCATCTCCCATGTGGTCTCTTTCTGGTTCTTTTACAATCTCTTGGAATACACTTTAAGATTTCAATTGTCCATCTATTATCATATCTTCTAGCAATATGTCCAGCCCAACTCTACTTCAACCTTTTAATTTTTTCAATGAGGTCAGTAACACCTGTTTGTTCTCTTACCCATACATTGCGTTTTTGATCTCTTCTTGTTACTCCCAACATGCACCTTTCCATACTTCCTTGAGTGGTCTGGAATCTCGGTATTGCTCTTCTATTAAGTGTCCAAGTCTCAGATCCATAAGTAAGAATTGGTAAAACACATTTGTTAAATGCCTTTCTTTTGAAATACATAGGTATATTTCCTTTTAGTATCAAATTATTTCTACCAAAAGCAATCCAACAAAGTTTAATTCTATGATTAATATTATCCATTAAGTTTCCATCGTCTTAATAATCTGACAAGATATTTATGACTGTTAAGGTCTTCTAATTCATCATAATCAATCTTTATTTTCATATTTTGAGTAAATCAATTAAACATTACTTTAGTATTTTTAACATTTATCTTTAGTCCTACTTTCCTACTTTCATCTGATAACTCTTGCAACATTTCCTGCAGCTCTGAAGCATTATTTGCAAAAACAACTATATCATCTGCAAAATCTAAATGACTTAAATAATCTCTATTTACTTTCACTCCTTTAGTTCCCCTTTTTAATCCACAAAATATTTCTTGTAACACTGCTGTAAAAAGTTTTGGAGATATGAAGTCACCTTGTCTTACACCTTTTTCAATGTTGACTTTCCCAGTATCATTATGTAATCTAATTGTTGCTGTTGCATTTTTATAAATATTCTTTAAAATATGACAATATCCTGGATCTATACCTTAATGATTCAATGCTTTAATCACTGAAGAAATATTTATAGAATCAAATGCGTCTTCATAATCTACAAATCCAAAGCATAATGGCAACTCATATTCATTTGTCATTTCTATAACTTCTCTCAATACCTTGATATGATCTACTGCACTAAAACCACTTCTAAATCAAGCCTGTTTCCTTGGTTGGTGGAAATCCAATGTTTTTTGTAGATGAGGTCTGTAATTTCTAATATCTTCTTTATCACCTTTTCTAAATATTAATATTATTACTGTATTCTTCCAATATTCTGGTATGCTTTATCATTTAGACATTTGGTATATAACTTTGCTAAAAAAATTTCTATTTCTTCACCTGCTTCTTTTAATATATCAATTACAATTCCATCATTACTGGAACCTTTCCTTTCTTTGTACATTTAATTGCATGTTTTACTTCTTCATTTAAAATTCTGGGCAATTCAGAAGATGTAATAGAAATAGGAGGTCTTGTTTTTTATTACGATATAATTCTTGATAAAAGTCTTTTACCCATTTCATAATGTCATCTCTCTTTATAGTAATAATTCCATCTTTTTTTATTGTAGATATAAATTTCCTACCAATACCAAAATGTTTTTTTTTTTACATTCTTGAGACTTTTATTTTCTTCTACAGCTTTCCTTGCTAATTCACAGTTATACTTTCATATATTATTTTCAACTCTTTTCCATACCATTTTACAAAATTCGAAATATTCAATCCTTTTTAATGCATCATTTTTGTATATCTTCATATTCCTTCTTTTCTTCATAAATTCTCTATTCTCAGTAGAAATTTTATTGGTCAATTGCTGCTTTTTTCTACCAGTTATCTTTGTTGCAGTTTTTAAAAGTGTATCGGTTATTTTCATATTAATTTCATTCAAATCTGAATCATGTTCAAAATCTACTAAAACTTGAAACCGATTTGTAATTTCTAATTTAAATTCATTAGAATGTTTCTGAAGATTAGAAATATCAACTGTGAAAAAATGTTTTTGTTAATAATTTTTGTCTCTCTAGTTTTGCATTAACACGTATCTTACATCTTACTAATCGATGATCACTTCCTGTGTTAAATTTATTAAGAACATTACAATCTTGAAATGTGTATTTTCTGTTAGTCAAAATATAATCCAATTCTGCTGTACCTTCATTGGGATGCTTCCATGTCCATTTCCTTTTAACATGTTTCTCAAAAAAAGAATTCATAATATAAAGTTTTTCTTTTTCAGCAAACTCCACTGGTCTATATCCTCTCTCATTTCTATTATCATAACCGAAATTACCTAAAGCACGTTCATCTTTCATTTGTTTACCAATTCTAGCAATAAAGTCCCCCATAAAAATTTTAAAATGTTGTTTACTCTGATCGAAAGCCTTTTGTACATCCATATAAAAATATTCTACTACTTCATCAATGTGAGCACTTGTTTGGGCATAAACCTGAATTATCTGCATTTGGTATCTGCTATTAAATTGTATAACTAATCTTGTCACACTGTCTGATATACCATCAATTTCCACAATATTGTTCTTCCACTTTTTATTTATAATGAATCCTACTCCACTTGTATTTCCAATATGTGTGCCTTTATAATAGAGTTCATGCCCACTTTGTAAATCAGTTATCTCTTCACTTTTTTTGTCACTTCACAAAGTCCAATAATTTCCCATTTAATATAAGACAGTTCCTCTTCTAATTCTTGCAATCTTCCTTCACTTGAAAGCAATCTGCAGTTGTAAGTACCTAAATAAAAAGTCATCATCAAATAGCAGCCTTGGGTCTGCAATCAGGGGATTCTTAGCACTGTCCATCTTTGGCTACCAACCACTGCCTTGGTTGGTGACTTTACAGCCTCCCGGGAATAAGGGCCATAATTTATTTTTGTCTGTCATAATTGTATATATCTATTGGAAAAATATCATTTACCCAAACATTCATTCTGCCTTATCAGGCAACTAGACCATGGTGTTTCTTGATTTTATATTCAGAGGTAAAAAGCCAATAAACTCACCATGCTGGCTAATGCATGATGGTGAGCAGTCCATCCATGTTCGTATATTATATGAATAATCACATAGTAATAACAGCTGCAACAACAAGAACATATGGAGTGGACATTAGGAATTTACCCTGCTCGGTTCTTTTATGGCCTCCAAGAGGAATCAAAGTGTCTCATTTCAGTTAATAGCAAACTCCTTTCTGCAGCCTGATTATATTCAAAGCTTTTCCAGCTGAAAAGGATTTCTTACAAGTAATTATAGCAAGTAGAAAATATGTTTCTGTATATTTATTTATTACTTTATAAACTGATACACATATGTATTAATTCTAATATTTTCACAGATAAATGATGAATTCATGATTTTATTACTGGGAGCCTCTGTGTAGTAAAAATATAATAGTAAAATATATGATGTGTCATTACAATAGCAAGTACTTATTATTTATTATATTTTTACTACACGAATGCTCCAGAAAATTCTATTATATATACATTACAACTATAACAAATCTAATGTAACTCAGATTGGTTATGCTACAACTTTGTAGAGGAAAAAAGATTAATAAAAACTTGTGTGATTTCACTAATAAATATACAAATTGCCATGTGTAAGTATGTGCATGCCACTTGAAAAAACTGCATATAAATTTAAGTGTAAAATAATTTAAGCACATTATGAATATTATCAAAAAAAATTTTAATATGTAAGTGGTAGAATGATAAATTACATTGCAAAGAAATTTAAAAAATGCTTTTAAAATGTGAGAGAATTTTTAATTGTGTACTTAAAAAAAGACAAAGTACTTTTGAAGTATTTTCATTTGCCTAATTTAAATTTAATTTTGGATAAAATCTCTCATATATTTATAATAAATCTGATGGTGGATTTGAAAATAATATTAAAATTATGGAATTAATAAAAAATTAAATTAGTAAGCAATAATAAAAGATCGGCAATGAATTTTCATTCTTCCTGTGTCATGAAATAAAAATAAATAAATAAAGAAAAAAATATTTTATCTTTTCTTTTATTTCACTTATTTTGTATAAAAATCATAATATAAAGTACTGAAATTTGTATCCACAACATGTTTTGAAGAGGGTAAAGAATGTGTTTTTCAAAAAACATATTCTTTTAATGATACAAAAGTAAGATTTTCTTTAGTTGGTGATGTATTAGTTGTTTGAAAACATGTTGTTTAAACAACATCAAATAGGTATAAATAAGTGTGAACAAGCAACTAGACATTTGAATTCCATATTGCTTTGCAGTTCAGTTTAGTCTATTTTTGAAGCAGTGTTGCAGTGATCCATATTGTGGAGAGAAACAACTGATGGCTAAAAGTGTTTTCTACATAATTTGAATAAGCTTTGGATAAGCATATTTTAGTGATTGTTTTTTTTTTTGTATTTTTCACTATTCATTATAACATCCAGTATAAAGACTTTATCAAATACAAAACTTTTTGAAATGTGTGGCTAGTCAAAAAAAAACCACACCAGTCAAAGCAACTCAGAAATTGCAATCAGAATGATAATCTGACACTGAAGATTGCATAGCATGTGCATTGCTTTTATAATGTCATGAAGGATAAATGGAGTGATGCCATTTAAACTACCAAGACCAAGTGATAATATATATCTTATAATATCACCAAAACTGCTGCATTTGCTCTCCAACATCATCAATGCTCAAGGAAAAAAACCTATCTTCATTGGAGGAATTAAGGAAGGCAACAGTAAACTATTAAAAGAATGACAACTATAAAAAACCATCAATTGTTACTGTTTTCATTTTTATATTAGTAAGCTCTTATCAATATAAATACTATAAGATCTTAAATTTAAAATATTTTACTTTTAAGATATTTAATAATTTGTGTATGTGTTAATACTTTCTAGTATATGTTCAACGGTTTTATTTATGCATTATTAATAAATTGTTATATTTTCTATTAATCCATTTACTTTGTGTTTGTAAGTCATTATGCATTTTAGACCCATATGCTAATTAATATCCATAGTTTTCAGAAATCATGTGATTTATTGGAGAACATGCAAGGATAATAGTAATAATTGATGGTGATATTTATCTGAATCAAGTTTATGGTACACATTGAATAGATCATTATATATGTATATCATTGAATATGCCATTATATATCTTTGGTTCTAGGTTCAAACTTTTGTACAGACAATGTTACCGTATATATATATATTACAACCATAAAGCTAAACTAGTAAATATATAATTAAAATTACCCCAAATCCAAAATTCAAACAGACCAGCATAAAAATAATATTAAAACACTACCAAAGGTTATATTATTTCTCCTTTAGTATGTTCTGTTTATATTAATTATATGGAAGAGGAAATTATTATTAAAAAGAATTGTTTATATGTAACATTATTTGTCAGATATGTTGATGATTGTTTATTTGTAGTTGAGAATGATAAATTGAAGGAATTTGTAAATGATTTTAATCATTTTGATCCTTCTATAAAATTTGTGTTAGAAGGAGGGGGGTTATATTTTGGTAAGTTAAAATTTTGAGATCTTTTGGTGATTAGAAATGTAAAGACTAATTGTTTACTGTGTATTCATTTGGTTAAAAGTAAAAAATTAAGATCTATAATTAAACCTGATAGCTATCAGTCTGTATCTCATAAAGTAGCTGCTTTAAGGAATTATTGTTATAGGAATAATAAATTAAATAATTCTAGTTGGGTAGCTTTGTTTCAGAAATATCAATTTTATAAAGATTACTTTAGAGTTGGTTACTCTGATAAATTTGTTAAAAGTATTTTATTTAATAGTAATATTTGTAAGGATGTAAAGGTTAAAAAATATTTTATTTCTTTGCCATTTAAATTGTCTTCTTATAAAATTGTATGTAGAAAGAGTAATTTGTTTGGAAATAAGAAAATTGCTTGGAAAAGGGGTCTTACATTGAATAATTTATTAAATAATACAAAAAAAATTTTTGATAGAAAGACTATTTCTGGTGTAGTATATTTTATCCCTTGTTTATTTTGTAAGAAGGTTTACATAAGTCAGAGTAGTTTGAGTTTAAATGAAAGAATAAAGGTTCATAAAAGTAGAGTTAAAAATAGATATCTTAGTTCTGCTTTGTATGTCCATGAAAAAGATACAGGCCACACTATTGATTTTGATGAAGCTAAGGTTGTCTTTGAGAGAAATGAAATCAAAAGAAGAATTAAATAATCTTTATTATTGAAAACTTATTATTCTGAAGCAATTAATTTATTTAAGAGTTCTTTTAATATCAAGGGTAGATGGGAAGTGAATGGATTTGTGGGTAATGTTTACTATTATATATATTGTGCTGTTTTTGTAGTTCTTTACACTTGAGAAATCTGCTTGTAAACCTTTGGTAGTATTTTAATATTATTTTTATGCTGGTCAGATTGAATTTTGGATTTGGGGTAAATTATATATATATATATATATATATATATATACATACAAACCATTATACAATTACAAATATCCAGTCACGCCCTCTGTTTAAAGATCTATATCTCAATAATAGCAAACCTTAAAATGATACCACTTTAAGGTTGTATGCTAAACAATGTTAAATTTTGAAATACAGACCTACTCAAACACAGAGCATGAAATTTTAAATAAGCAAACGATCTTAAATTTTGCTAATAAACTAACAAGTTTACAAAGTTATTAAAGACAAACTAAACATTAGATTTTAATCTTTAAACTCCTCCCAAACTATAAATGAAAAGAAAGTTACTGTTAACACTAACTGAAATAATTATAGAAAATATACAAACCATTATATATATATATATATATATACCAATTTGATTTTTAAATGTCAAAATTTCTCCATGGTTTTTGACCCTACCTATATCGGAAAAATATATGAATGATAAATACTAATGATTTATAAAATTCGATATTATTTCTAGCCGAGATATTAATTTTAATCTTCAGAACTTTATATAAAAAAATGGAATATTACTCAATTTCATCTCTTTTTTCCATGTAATATCTTTTTAGATATATATAAAATTTTAATTTCAACACAAATTTTTAAATCATATGAGTAAAAGTATCTAAAAACAGACAAATAACACTCAACATGTGCAATTTGTGATGAACCAGTACTTACTGTTTGATCAACATATGTAATGTGTTCAGCATTTATGATTATCAAATCATTGAAATTTAACTGAGCATTAAATTTCTGCATTCACAACATTGATAGACATGTCTTTATTCATTAGGGAAACGTGATCAAAGTTACAGTATGGCCTTATATAAAGTCAGATATATTAATGATGAGTAATTTTTATTGGTCATTCATTATTTTTTTAGATTATACACTTAATAAATAATATTTCTGTAATATAATTGTCACTACATCACTCTCATGCAAGATAATAACTGCTTACTGCCCTCACAACTTTGCCACGACCGATTTAATGGAAGTATATTAATAATTTGTATTAATCATTCATTAGAATTAGAGATTATCCATATAAAGAATGCTATGTTTGTAGTGTAATTTTTACTACACCACTCTCACATAAGGTAGGGATTGATTTCAATCTGCTTTTAACATCTTTTGAAGGGGTGTAATTATAACCAAAAGACAAAGACTGTGAAAAAGCAATATGATCCCATGATGCACATTTAATGTGAATCAACACACATAAGTTTGTCCAGATAACAATCTCTTATCATTATTTAATATATATAGATAGATAGCCAATAACTACAATTTAACTGATGTGGCAAACTTACTGTCTTCACTTAATGAAAGTATATTAATAAATTTTTATGTCATTTATTAGACTAAAGATCATCAACCTAATGAATAATATTTCTGTAGTGTAATTTTCAAGACATGACTCTCATAAAAGATAGATATGGGTTTCTATTCACTTTTAACACCTTGTTTAGGGATGTAATCATAAACATGTGACCAAAGTCATGTGAAAATTTACAATCCCTAAAATACTCATTTCATGCTGAACAAGAACTCATCAATTGGACCATATTACTCTTTACACATATGTTTATCATTGTTTAGTATATATAGATAGCCAATTACTACAGTTTATTTTATAAGTTTCAAACTTATAACCCTCATAACTTTGTCACAAACTACTTAATGGAAATATATTAATGATTTTTACAAATCATTCATTAGTGTAGAGATTATGAACTTTATTGATGAATCATCAAAAATGGAAAAAGATTAATCCATTATGCTATGTTTTTATAGATTTAAATATATCATTCAATATAATATAAAATAAAATATCTTTATATAATAGTAATAATTGCATATATATATATTGTAACACGACCAAGTTTTTTATATTGTATGATATGTTAGTTAGGTCATCATAGTGCATTAGAGATTCTATGTAGGATTTCTACATGTATATACCCATGCACACTTGGATTTCATTTCAGATGGTGTATTAATATTCAAACGTGTATCAAACTATATGCATATACTAGCTTCATTATTATCATCTTTAATTTCAGTTATTCCCAGATTTCAAACTCTGGAAGAATCAGCATTGTCGTCTAGTTCCTGCTATATTAATATCACTTAATATGCGGATATGTGCAAACATATATGGATATATGTAAGAGCATGACAACATGCATAAATGTGTGAGAATATATGATTTTTGATGATTTCAACTAACAGATTCGTGGTTATGATTTACATTAATTATTTACGTCATTATTAGCTATTATATATATATATTGAACCAACCCAATGAAAAAATACTAACTACTACTCCTATTTATCACTATTTAACACTTTCTACCTTCACTTCACAAAACGCTATAACACTTACAATTTAAAATCTACTACTTACCCTTATAGGAAATAACAAAGACTAAGCATCGACAAATAAAATATTAACTAATATTTTATGATATTTTGTCCTCCTAAATTTTTCTTACAGAAATGGTTGGTTTTCAGGCAAAGTGTCAACTATTATCAATAGCGAATTATTAATAACATTCAACACTCGACTACCAAAATATATACCAATCAAATAAACACTTTATTATTATTTTTTTTAAAGAAGTAAGAAAATCCCTTACGCACCAGCTAATTACATTAGAATTAGCATGTCCATCTGATCAGCATAATCTGATGCCTGAAATGTCTGCTAGCTCAGTCGTTTCCAACCACCACTAACAAACAAACAAAAGGTATCTTATACGCCGCCTGTTTTAAACTGCTATTATTTCCTAAATCTAAAATAATTTCCCCGAATCATTCTAAATAATACTTTGCTCCTTTTAAACTAATAATAACAACATTATACTGAATGCTAAACATTTATTGATTTAACTTGGTGAATCTTTTCTAAAATACTATTATTAATGATTGCATTTCCCCCCTCCTACTCTTATTAAGAAAATAAATGTTTATACCTACCCGCACGTATCAGATAAATGTTTTACTTTATTTTAAAATAAATGCATCGTTTTATCTTATAATGAAACACACATACACTTCTTTTTTTTTAAAGATTAAAATAAGCATTTTAATATATTACTTAAGCAAATAAATTATACATGTTACATCATATTTTATTATTATTATTTTTTAAGTTTAAAATTAAAAATCAAATCACATATACGTGCATGCCAAAATATTATTTCATAGAAGCTGCTTTTACTTATTTTATTATTTCAAATATTATCTTTTGAAGTTTAAAGTTTATTCTTTTTTTAAAGTTTAATTCAAAAGTTCAAAGGTTTTTTAATAAAGTCTATCTTTATTTTTAAAGCAAATCGGAAATGTTTAGATATCAAAGTCAAATAATTTTCTAGGTTTTATATAGGACAGAAACAGTATAGTGGAATTATCTCTGAACTCATTGACGGCTGGTAAAATTCTTTCGTAGATCCAGTGTCCTAATATTTCCGTGGCTGGTTTGGCGTTCCCCGCACTCTGCTGTCTGTTTAGTCTATTTCAACATGATTATTTTCTGAACTACTCGCAGATCTTATATGCATAGAGAGCGTCTTTCGGTCAACTGCAAATACATTGGTTTTTTAATAATGCATCATTTTTGGAAATATTACTTCAAAAATATTTTATTAAAATGAGGAAATCCAAACCAAGAATGAACAAAATTGAGCTATTTATACTTTTTTAAACAATGAAAAACTTTATTTTTAGCAGCAGCGTTCTTCGTCTAGTGAAATAAAATCAGCTTCTAGCGTCTACTTTTTATTAAAAATTGCATACACAGACGCACACATATTTATTTATTATAAGATAAAACGAAATCTATTTATTATTTTATTAAAAATTCATTTAAAGAATATTAAATAATTTATTTATTACAAGATTTTTTTCTTCTTTTAAACAAAAAAAATCTTTTATTTTAAACAGCTTGTTATTTTAAACAACTTATTATTTTAAACAGCGTTTACAGTTTATTTTATTAAATACAAAATTCCCCCTCCCCCCTACTCTTCAGTTTCTACATTTTATTCTCTTAATATTAAATTTTTATATTTTTATACATGGAATTCATAATAAATTAATTACATATCAATGTACTTTGGTACAATATATATAAACATTACAAGCATAAAGCTAAACTAGTCAATATAAAATCAAAACTACCTCAAATCCAAAATTAAATCAGACCAGCATAAAAATAATATTAAAACACAACCTAAGATTTCACTACTACGAGCAGACTTCTCAAGTATAAAGAACTGCAAAAACTACACAATATGTATATAATATTAAAAACTACCCACAAATCCATTCACT
Organism: Epiperipatus broadwayi; assembly: GCA_028023455.1. Lineage (NCBI taxonomy): Eukaryota > Metazoa > Onychophora > Udeonychophora > Euonychophora > Peripatidae > Epiperipatus > Epiperipatus broadwayi. Next base: position 5,446,638 of record JAQFVV010000078.1, on the reverse strand, counting down.
TCCCATCCACCCTTAATATTAAAAGAACTCTTAAATAAGTTAATTGCTTCAGAATAATAAATTTTCAATAATAAAGACTCTTTAATTCTTCTTTTGATTTCATTTCTCTCAAAGAAGACAACCTTAGCTTCATCAAAATCAATAGTGTGGCCTGTATTTTTTTCATGGACATACAAAGCAGAACTAAGATATCTATTTTTAACTCTACTTTTATGAACCTTTATTCTTTCATTTAAATTCAAACTACTCTGACCTATGTAAACCTTTTTACAATAAACAAGGGATAAAATATACTACACCAGGAATAGTCTTTCTATCAAAAACTTCTTTTCTATTATTTAATAAATTATTCAATGTAACACCCCTTTTCCAAGCAATTTTCTTATTTCCAAACAATTTACTATTTCTACACACAATTTTATAAGAAGACAATTTAAGTGGCAAAGAAATAAAATCATATTTTTTTAACCTTTACATCCTTACAAATATTACTATTAAATAAAATACTTTTACCAAATTTATAAGAGTATCAAACACTTAAGTAATGTTTATAAAATTGATATTTCTGAAACAAAGCTATCCCACTAGAATTATTTAATTTAATATTGCTATGACAATAATTCCTTAAAGCAACTACTTTATGAGATACAGACTGATAGCTATCAGGTTTAAATATAGATCTTAATTTTTTACTTTTAACTAAATGACTGCACAATAAACAATTAATTTCTACATTTCTAATCACCAAAAGATCTAAAAATTTTAACTTACCAAAATCTAATCCCCCTTCTTCTAACATAAATTTTATAGAAGGATCAAAACAATTAAACTCATTTACAAATTCCTTCAATTTATCATTCTCAACTACAAATAAACAATCATCAACATATCTGACAAATAACTTTACATATAAACAATTCATTTTAATAATAATTTCCTCTTCCATATAACTAATATAAACTGAACATACTAAAGGAGAAATAATATAACCTATATCCACCCTTTCTTAATCTTATAAAAATACCTTTATAAGTAAAGTACATAGAATCTTCCAATAACAAAAGCAAATCTTTAATTACCTTAATTTTATTTTTTGATAAAAAACTTTTCTTCATCAATACAGACAAAAAAACATGAATACTGCTTAACCTATAATATGTATCAGTCTGTTAATAGGTTAAGCAGTATTGATGTTCTTTTGTCTGTATTGTTGACAAAAAGTTCTTTATCAAAAAATAAAATTAAGGTAATCAAAGATTTGCTTTTGTTATTGGAAGATTCTATGTATTTTACTTATAAAGGTAATTTTTATAAGATTAAGGAAGAGTGGATAATAGGTTATATTATTTCCTTTAGTATGTTCAGTTTATATTAGTTATATAAGAAGAGGAAATTATTATTAAAAAGAATTGTTTATATGTACAGTTATTTGTCAGATATGTTGATGATTGTTTATTTGTAGTTGAGAATGATAAATTGAAGAAATTTGTAAATGAGTTTAATTGTTTTGACCTTCTATAAAATATGTGTTAGAAGGAAGAGGGTTAGATTTTGGTAAGTTAAAATTTTTAGATCCTTTGGTGATTAGAAATGTAGAAACTAATTGTTTATTGTGCAGTCATTTAGTTAAAAGTAAAGAATTAAAATCTATAATTAAACCTGATAGCTATCAGTCTGTATCTCATAAAGTAGCTGCTTTAAGGAATTATTGTCATAGGAATATTAAATTAAATAATTTTAGCGGGGTAGCTTTGTTTCCAAATATCAATTTTATAAAGATTACTTGAGTGTTGGATACTCTGATAAATTTGTTAAAAGTATGTTATTTAATAGTAATATTTGTAAGGATGTAAAGGTTAAAAAAATATGATTTTATTTCTTTGCCATTTAAATTGTCTTCTTATAAAATTGTGTGTAGAAATAGTACATTGTTTGGAAATAAGAAAATTACTTGGAAAAGGGGTGTTACATTGAATAATTTATTAAATAATACAAAAGATTTTCGATAGAAAGACTATTCCTGGTATGGTATATTTTATTCCTTGTTTATTTTGTAAGAAGGTTTACATAGGTCAGAGTAGTTTGAGTTTAAATGAAAGAATAAAGGTTCATAAAAGTAGAGTTAAAAATAGATATCTTAGTTCTGCTTTGTATGTCCATGAAGAAGATACAGGCCACACTATTGATTTTGATGAAGCTAAGGTTGTCTTCTTTGAGAGAAATGAAATCAAAAGAAGAATTAAAGAGACTTTATTATTGAAATTTTATTATTCTGAAGCAATTAACTTATTTAAGAGTTCTTTTAAGATTAAGGGTGGATGGGAAGTGAATGGATTTGTGGGTAGTTTTTAATATTATATATATTGTGTAGTTTTTGGTAGTTCTTTACACTTGAGAAGTCTGCTTGTAGCAGTGAAACCTAAGGTTGTGTTTTAATATTATTTTTATGCTGGTCTGGTTTAATTTTGGATTTGAGGTAATTTTGATTATATATATATATATATATATATCATCAACCATTATCAATCCACTGCAGGATGAAGGTCTCTCCAAGTTTAATCCATCTTCTCCGATCTTTAGCTTCTCTTCTCCACAACACCCCTGCATATATATATAATACATTAATAGCAATAAAAAAATTTATTTGTTATATCTTTCCTTTCTATAATTTTTTGTTTTTTACTTGTGTCTAATCTATCTGATCATATTTTTCTCCTATGTGTATTTATTGTAAGATAGGCTATTTAGCTTGACAATTAGAGTATCAGAGCTAGCATGTTTACATCTAATTGACGAGATGTTTTTATAGTTAAATTAAGATTGTAAGATTAAATTAGCTTTTTAATTGGGGAAAACAATTAATGGTTTCTCAGTTATAGTGCTTGTGATTAATTTCATTCATTTTTTTTTTTATTGAAATGAATTTTTCTTCATTTTCTTTTATTGAGTTTTGGATTCGAATTAGGCAAAGGATGTTTTAATGGTACTGGAAGGATGTAAGGACTTACCTTACAATATATATCTAACAAAAAATAATATATAAAAGCGGTTTTCGGCAAATATTAATTTTTAATTATTTTCAATTTGTTGAAAATATTTTACAGTTTCAATTTTTTAATATAAAATTAACTAAAACTTATTACAATAATAATACAATATACATAAGAAAAGATTTTTTGCTTTATATTATATAGTAAGATTTATTTAATGAATATGAATTCTCTAGTGTAATTTTCATTAGACCACGCTCACACAACAACAATATTATTCACTAAGTAAATGAAATCTAGCTTAATGAATGTTTAATAAATATTATTAATTTATTTTCATTAAGTAGTTCAATTAAACTGTAGTAATTGGCTAGGTATACATACTGGATAATGATAAACATACTTAAGGAGCATGTGATCTGGGCAAACGGAAGTTTGCTGGATCAGGATAAAACATACATCTTCAGGATCATACATCATATTCACATGTCAATTGTTATATAGTCTATACGATGCGTAAGAGTGTTGGAGATATATTAATCATGTACCATCTACTCATATTTACATGGTTAAATGATATACTTTATTTACATTGTGTATATAAATACCACACACACGAGATCACTAGTGAGAATTATACTACAGAAATATTATTTCAATAAGTAGATAATTACTAGTCTAATAAATGAGAAATAGAAATTATTAATATATTTCCATTAAGTGATATATGGAGAAGTTGGGAGATCAGTGTGTTTGATAGTTACCAATTAAACATACCAATTTGTTATCTATATACATTTCACAATGTTAACTGTATGTGTAGGATATTGTGATCTGAACCAGCTGATGTGTGCTCCGTTAATATGAAATGCACATTCCTGGAGATCATATATAATTTTTACTTGTCGTTTTTGTTAAATTTATGATTGAATCTCTCCATTAATTAGTTAAAAGTAAATACAAAACAGTCACTACCTTATGTGGAAATCATGTAGCAAAAGTTACATTAGAGAATTATTATACATTAATCTTCAGGTGAAGATTAAAATTATATCTAAGCCATAAATAATTTTAAGTCTAATCAATGTTCAAATAATAATTTATTCTATGAATCTGAAGATGGATGTGGAAAATGTTTGACACGTGTGAATCAATTTGTAATGATTTTATATTAATGATAAATAATGAATAAATGATGATGAAGGCATATGTAAGAAATAGAAATCTGGAACAACTGATAAATGTTGGTTTAGAAAGAAATGTGCATTTTAAAAGTTATTTGTCTTTTTCTGATGTCTTTATTTATATGATTCATAATTTGTAGTTAAGCGGGGGTTTAAAGTGTATTCTTGAAACTTATGAATAATGACATCCAAAAAGGGCAAATGATGTTCAGACTTAGATCGTAATGAAACAGTATGCTTTACTAAATGACCAATTCTTTCACATGTTTTAATTATTTATTAAGTGTTTGTCATTATAAAATATTTACTTTTTCATTTATAATTGTTAAAATTTTATACTTATAACTCATTGATGATTATTAAGAATATCTAAAAAATGTTACCTATGAACTAAATACATGAAGTTGAATAATATATATATATATATATATATATATATATATATATATATATATATATATATATATATATATATATATATATATATATATATATATATATATATATATAATACTCTTTAACAAAGTTTGACATTTTTATCTGAGATAAAAATTATCTCTAATAATCAATTAAAATTATATGATGTATTCAATGTGGTTTAAAGTTTATTTTCTTTGGCTAGTCTGGTTGAGCTGTGAATTTGGTGTAATTTACATTACTTTATTGACTAGTTTACATGCCAATATTTTATGCTGGCAAAGATCAAACTTAATTTCAGCTTTATGTTCTGCTTTTCATAGATGCTGTACTATATATACATGCACACATGAATAAATTTGTCTTTATTATGTTAGTTTAGTTTATTTAGTAGTTAAAATTTCTTTTTAAAAATGTGTACTTTGTAGCTGGAATTTGATTTCAATCTATAAAATATTTTTTATGTTATGGGAAAAATACTTAATGTTGAAATTTTATCATCTCCCTATTGTTTTTTTGTTAGTAATTATTATTATTTTTTTTTAATCTTTTTTTTTTTCTTTATGAAGTTTTGTTCCCGATTTTAAGATTGTTATTGGTAAACTTTCCTGATTGATCTAATTAAAAATTTGGTAAATCCATTAATTAAAAATTCATGGCTTATCTGAGTTTAAAAATGTAATGACTGGATTGTTAATTGGAAAAATTCTTGAGTGGGCTAACCAATTAGACCAGCTAAAAATTATATTATTTTGCTTTTCTATTTTCTACATTGTAGATTCTGTTTTCTGAATTTTGTTCAAGTCTGTTTTATATTCTACTTTCTATAGTGATTATGATTTTATATTATCCTTGCATGATATGTGATGAGCGTAGAACTGTTTCCAGTGACTGTATTCAAAATTATGTGTTCTTAAAGCACTAGGAAAATAAATTCCACTCTCCAGCATGAGGTTGTAGTCATTGTATGTTTCACCTCACTTGCTCATTTTTCAACAATATAAGCCAGCAAAGAAAAAAATATTTTTGGACAAATCAAAGGCATTTTATCTATACAATAATATGTTTTCTATTAAAAAATGAAAAACTTTTTAACTAATTAGTTTAAATGAATGTAAAAAAAAAATCCAGAAAAAATATTAATTTTCTTGTCTTTATTAATGAGAATGAACATAACCCTGTAATTGCCTTATTTGTAAATTTAATTGTATATTATAAATATAATATTCAGATTATGTGGAGTAATGTTAAATTAGATGAGAGAGAAGATAGTTGTAAAAGATGTAGAACACCAACTTCAAATGAGATACTATTGCAATATTAACAGTTGAATTTTTATGTAGTAATAAGAAAATATTTATAGCACAATGTGTAAGAAGTATACTGTTCAGTTTATTTCAAATCATCAAATTATTGAAGCTGAATGAAGTTGATGATTCCAAACATTAATTTTATTTATTTAAACGCACTGAAATTTATATCAGTAGTGATCTACAAATCTTGAGAGATTCCATTGCTAAACATCATAAATTTACTATTTTGTATATATGCATAGAAGTACCAAATGAAAAAAGTCTTTTGCCTTTAGAATATATACTGTTCATGCATGAGACCTATTTTCAAATATATGAAAGCAAGAAAAATTAACTTTTGCGACATTTCACTTAAAGGTTACAGGAGGGATAAAAAAAGTTAAAAAAACTAACACACTGTCATGACTTTCAAAGATACTTAATGTTTCTATATTTTAAGAACTATTCTTTAACATTTTTTAAAAATAAATTTATTTGTAAAGTAAAGATTATTTAAAATTAATAACTGATATTGTTTTATTTTAGTTAGGAATGTGATGTGTGTGGGTCACATATATATAATAAATAAAATGTCCGTTAATTAAAAACAAAATTGTAATTATAATAGAAATAATAAATTTAACGGTTTACAAACTATTACAAACAATCCTTAAATCCGCAGAAGTACTTTCGGTGAATTTCTTAAACCGAAAGTAATTATGCAGATTAAAGGATTGTTTGTAATTGTTTGTAAACCGTTAAATTTATTATTTCAATTATAATTACAATATATATATATATATATCGTGTAATTATTTTTCTATTGTTAAAATAGACAATTTTTTATTAACTTAATAATGATTAAAAATCCCACCATATATATATGTAATCTTATAATTAAATATTAATGAGTACAGTAATCAAAATTTTTTGAAAAAGACAAAATATAATCGTCACTTAGGAGCGCTTTCCTATCGTAGGTTCTTTGAAAGGTCAACGTGAACATTGGTTGGCCTTTCAAAGAACTAGTTGATAAAAACTAGGAAGATAGTCGAAAGCGTTCATAAATAACGATTATATTTTGTCATTTTCAAAAAAAAATTATTACTGTATTCATTAATATTTAATTATAACATTACATATATTGGAAGAAATACAAATACCGATTTGTAATATTATTACACACACACATATATATATATATGAAAAACAAAAACAAGTTATAAGTCATGTAACTTGCTATCGCTTGCATTTATGATCAATAGATGGAGATTTACCAAAACCTCCAAACAAGCGTATTTTGTTTACATAAACGTCAAAAGAGTCAAAATTCACTATCTCTTTCATTAGCTCCGCCTTCAGATCAGCTGATTTCAAGCTAATTTGCTATCATCAAGGGCCCCTATTTTTCACGGATGATAGCAAATTAGCTTGAAATCAGCTGATCTGAAGGTGGAGCTAACGAAAGAGATAGTGAATATATATATATGAAGGAACACAAGAAATGAATCTAATATGTCAAATTGAATAAACACGAAGTTCATCTTCTAAACATAGCTATGTTTTTTTATATTATTCACATAAGGAAACAGTACATTCAACATATTTTGGTACAGTGATCAGAATCTGAAAACTGTGTTATTTATCTTTTCTCAGAATTATATCATAGTTAACTTTTCTCTGCAAAGGTTGGTGCAGAGATAAAGTTTCAGTCTATGGCATATAAGATCATTAAACTAATTGCAGGTCTTGCACTTCCAGTGCTCAAACTTTTTCATGAACCCAGTCATTGAATTAGGTTATAATATAATTATAATAAGAATATATTTATAGTTTTTTTATTATCTCTAATATAATTACAATATTTTTAATTTAAACAATAAGTTACCATATACGGGTGTGGAAAGAGGCATTAATGTTAACTCCAGGAACATCACATTATCACAATTTTAATATATACTAAACAAATAGCATGTTATTTGAAATAATCATAAATAGAACCTTTCACTTATGTATTATCTCTTTAGCAGCAAACTCCATTTATCTATTTTGAATAGGCTATAGTGAGAAATTTATCATAGTTCAAACTATATTTGAAAATTTGATGTTTATAATTAATCCTTTTTTTATATAATATATTGATAATCTTAACATTATTTATTACAAATGTAAGCTTTAAAGCAGGTGATATTTTAAATTTAATATTTGATGATTTAAAATTATGAAAATAAATTTTGAAATGGAACTCTTATCTAGAATAATTGAGTTTGGCATCATTGGATACATTTATCTATTCAAAAAGTTATTCAAATAAAATATTAGATAGTCATTGGATAAATTTTCCTATTCAAAATATTAGTATAACAAAATATTAAATATTTGAGTTCTATTTTATTAAAACATAGATGAAGTTAAGGTTAGATATTATCAGAGAAAGAAAAAAAATTAAAACTAAAAATAATATTTATTGTTGTAAAAATTTAAAAATATAATTGCATTACTATTTGATAAAGGTGATTCGACATTTTTGCCAAAACAAATATTTTAAGATTTGTCTTTTTAAAAACAAATATTTTTTTAAAAAAAAAAATTATGATGATACGATTTTTTGGTTTAAAATAAGTCTTTTACAAAAATATTACATAAATAACATTGAATTTATAAAGAAATTATTGATAAGTACATTTTTTCTATTATTTAGGCTTGATCTAAAACACTCATCCAATCAGAAATTTCATTTCTATTGACATTTAGACCACCTCTCTTATGGAATTATTTTTCTAATAGGCTTTTGTCAATCATCTAAAAGGTTATTGTAATTGCCTAACAAGTTCATATAATACTGACATTTTCATAAATTTTTACAACTGATACTTTTAAAATTGACATATACAAGCTAATACAGACTGTGATGTAGAGATATACATAACCTTAAAACAACATGGACAAGATATAGAAATCATAGAACCATCATTTTGGTCAAAGATGCTAAATCTATGGGAAATCACATGCCATCAATATTTAAAAACTTATGCTCACCAATATTATTAAAAATTCAAAATCACCTCCATATCATAGGCAGATAAAACATGATATTAATAATTATTAAATGAATAATTATTTGTCCTAGGATGAAGATAAAGCCTCACTTTAATAATCTTTTTTTAATAACTGAACACAATTTATTAAAGGTTAATAAAAATTAGCATTGTTTAATACACATTTAATTAAATAAAATATACCACTACTCTTCAAATTATGATTAAATAGCAATCTGTTAGCAGAAAACAATACCAATGTTTTTTTAAAAAAAAACTTACTGATTTTTATAAGCTTAATGTTGGCAAGGATGACATTATGACAGTTTTATTTATTCATAATCTCACCAAGAGTACCATTTAATTACATATATATTTTGAGTTATGTTCTTTTTATACTTATAATTATTAACTTTGTTTGATTATTAAATTGGGTTATTAGAAGTGAGATTCTGCCTGGGTCTTTGTGTAATTGATTTATTAGTTTAATAATTATTAATGTTATGTTTTCATCTGGATAGACTATTTACTTGATTACAAAATTTTGCCAATGCTGGCATGGCTAAGCTTATAAATAACAAAAACATAAGGAATAAGTTGATTCTTCTTATTCTTCCTTTTCTAATCTGGTACTTAAGAGTTGGTAGTACCAGTAGCACATCTGCTTGCTATGCTTATCATATGGATTCTATATATAGGCAAAATAAAGATAAAATTTGATTGTGTTAAGGTTCCATTCAAGCATAAAATTAATTTTGTTTCAATAGCTCAAAATTATATTCAATCCAGTAAACAATATGGTATTATTAAAAATACAATTATGAAAAAATATAATAATCAGCTTAATCATTTACAGTGATCATCTAAAATACATTTCAAGTTATTACTATTAATATATTAGCCTTAATTTTAACTAATTTTATCATTATTATCTATTGCACAACTATTTTATTCTGAATTATTTGAGCATGCATTAAATGCATTTTCCAATATAAAATCTAGCAAATCATATTAATTAATGTTATTATCTTTTTGTATATATTTTTAACTTTTCTAGTCTAAGTTCAGTTTTTTATTCACAATCAATACAATCTGAAATTAATCAACTTTTATTATAACTTTTATATTTGTAATATAATGTATATTTTTTCAGGATATTTTAATTGTATTTTTACTTACTTTAATGTCAAAATCAATATTTTAACATATTGTAATTTACATATTAATAAGTGTTTATATAAAATTCTTAAACTATTTGGAAATAATTACAAAGATTTTATTATGTGTTGCTAATAAATTTGTTTCTCTACAATTTTTCATAGTTATTTACTTAGAATTTAGGGATGTATATATAAATTTCAAAAATTAAGCTGTATATTTTAACAATCAATATGTTGTTTAATTCATATTATGTTTAAATAATTAAATGGTTCTTGTCATAATTATCTGCCATAAAGTAATTTTGTGTGTGTAACAAATAACATATAATAAAATATAGATTAGATATTAGAAGATTATATCTATGTGAACAGAAATAATGTTAGCCATTTGATGTTGTCAGGAAAAACAAATTTTCTCCATTAACCTATAAAAGCTCTTTTGCTGGTTTTTATTATTAAAATAAAACCTAAATAGTGAAATGGATTTAAACACAGAAAGCTCTGTTTATAGGTGTTAGAAGGTAAAAGAATAACATTTTTTTTTGATAATTAGTAAATAATATTTTTAACTTCTCCAGGAAATTGTGTATTTAAAAGTAAATGTTTCATGGAAGTTTACTAAAACAAAAAATAGATATAACAAGATTACATCCATATAAAGAGAAATAACTTTGCCTTTTGATATAACATATAAAATATTTATATTAAATGTAATAAAAACCAAATTCTAAATTAGAAAAATATTATTACTATCATTAGAAGCTTTTCATAAACAGTTTAATAATAATTACAAGACCACAAAAACAAAGAGAAAATGTAAACTGTTATAAATGAATTTTGTTCTCAAAGTGTAAACCTTTCCTTGAAACACAAATATGTTCAGTATATCATATAGTATAAACTGATATACTATTTTTCAATTTTTTCTACATCAATTTTGGTCATAACAATTTCTTGCATGATTGTATCTATCCAATCATTATAGTTTATAAAATTAGTGATTTACAATTCTCATGATATTTGAGATAGATCTCCCCCCTCCCATCCAAATAATAACTGTGTTTAATATTTTTGATTTCTGAAATCAAAGACAAATCTATGCATTACAGTAACATTTTATTAATAGATCTATTTCAGGTTATCTGAATAATAATATAGTGGAGGCCAAACTTCACTGTATCTATGTACAAACATTCAATGATACATTATCTAAAGAAAAATGTAAAAATGTAAATAAACAAACAAAAAACATTAAAATTTCCAAATATTCAAGCAGCTATTTTTTCTTCTCTGATATACATTATTATAATTTTTTTTGAAAAAGAGTAAAATATGTAAATAAATTTTACAGTATGCTTATAACTATTCTTCAGTCTCAGAACAATATACACAATTATGTTTATTAATAATTTGTTTTAGTTTATGTTGAAAGAACATACTCTTTATTCTTATTTTATTAGGTTTTTTTAAATTTGATGTGCAGTATTTTCATAATAAAATATTTTTGAGCATAATGCTAAACGTTTTATAAAATTTAAAACCATAATGAAAATTTGTATTGACTTTAAAATGTCAAAAAATTTAAAGTGATCATAATAACTTAAGAGCAAATAACTACTATTATGTTTTTAAAGGAGAAAAAAAGTTATAGCAAAATTGTATATTACCCAGAGAGTATTTAACACTGGTAATAGTCTGATACTTTGTTATTTATTTCATTTAAAAATTAAAAAATATTTTTTTTCTTCTTTTTCTTATTAATTCAGTGAATGCATGAGTAAATATATACTTTGTAAAATATATGTAAATATTTCCCCTCAATTTATTATTTATAACAATATCTTTATTTTATTAAATTTTTGTTTAACTATAATCTTACTTTATATGTACATATTATACATATAAATAGTCTGTGTTTTGCAAAAGTGTGTATTGAAAAGTTTTGTATACTTGCAGTCCAATGAACAATATATATATATTGTACCGGATCAAACTGCTGAAACCACTTACTTATACATATATATAAGTTTTTGCCGGTTTCAAACTTCTTCCTAATACATTTATAATCTTATAAATGTTACGGGGACGAACCGGCACGTTCGAGCAAAATGGGAGATCTTATTGATAGCTTTAACTATCAACAATGGCCCATCTTGGCTGCTAGATTCAAACCCTTACTATCCAACTACTTTATTTGTTTTGGGGTAAACCCTGGGGCACCAGCTAGTCTGATGACTAATGTATTTGGGCATTAGGCTCATAATCCAGTGCTCGAAACATTCCCTAAAACTAGCTCAGTCTAATTTTAATTCAATAACAAAATTATACAAAATTAGTGGTGGAAAGAATTAATAAAAAGGTTGGTAAAAAGAATTGACTGACAAATAAAGTTTAAGTTTGAAGACATTTTATTTTAATTAACATTAATTAAGTTTAAAGATAATTTATTACCCAACATTAATTGACTAAATTTAAACATCTTTATAAATCTAATTTAACACATGCACATTTTTAAAGTAACACATTCTAACACATATCTGGTGAAAAGCATAAATAATATGTGACATCATTAAATTATCTCACATTCACACACACGCACATCAATAGTTCATTTTATGCATGCTTAAGAGTTCATATTACTTTACTTGGTAGGATTGACAAATTACAGTGGTGGCTACTACGTATAAATGATAATAAATAAATGTTTACCTAGGATTTTTGGAACATGAATATTGCTTGTTGTTGGCTGCTTCTGCTGCTTCTGATGGATTATATCTAACTGGTTAGATTTGTATGTTTCTTGAAGATTTTATGCGAATCCATTGGCTTTATTCTTGAAGACAGTTGAACGTTTGATGGAGGATTTCTGAGTTGTTATGCAGACATTATTTCACAGACAGGTTTTGATGATCTTGTTGGACTAAAAAGGCTGAATCATGAGTGTATATTTCCAAAAGCTGCTCAACAATGCATTTTTATTTCTGAATACATAATAGAAATGTACTGTTATCTCAACTGAAACAAGATTGTCACCGCAAACTAGACTGAAAAAGCTCAACCCCGATAAAAAAATCTGGCTATTTATGTATCTGAATTGTTTTCATTTTAATATCCTCTTGCAATAGGTGCAATAGGTGTTGTCGAAATTTCATTGGTAATTAATCCTATGACAACGTGTTTTTGACGATTGTTTAATTAGTTGTAGCTTTCATAAACATATAGTTTTTATATCTTTAATTAGTAGCCCACCGCTGGTGTGGTTTTTTTAAATCTTTATTTAACTTAATAGCCATCACTGTGTTTTCCAAATATAATTTCTTTTTTAACTTTCATTTACATATATATATATATATATATATATATATATATATGTAAATATATATATTATATATTATTCTAACATGCATACATTTATTTACACTCACACACACATATATAATTTATTATAATAAGCTTGAATGAAAAGAGATTTATATATATATATATATTTTAAATTTTAAATTACTTATTTTTACAAATACTAATTTAGAAAAACTTTACTTTCTTTTATAACCCTTTTAGTTTGACTGTAAGAAAACCCCCTTCCCACTTTTAATCTTTTATTTCAAACTCTTTTACAAAAGATTTTTTTTTTATTTTAATAATTTTTTTAGACAAAATTATTTTATATACATGTGCCAAATTGGTCTTGGCACAATATATATATATATTATATTTAATGTTTTCATGGTTGTATGATGTAGATAAATTAATAGTTTTTGGGCTGAACTATGTATTATTTACCATTATATACCGATATTTCGACAGACTAGCATCCACCATTATCAAGGTTAACATTTGAAAGAAAAATTATTAGATCTCAAACAATAATTTGATTCAGTGTGAGATGAGAAATGAGATTCAACTTGAAGTAATTCAGCATTCACAGTATGAGGCTTATCAAAATGTTTATTTCCCTCAATTTTACATTTTGATAAGCCTCATACTGTGAATGCTGAATTACTTCAAGTTGAATCTCATTTCTCATCTCACACTGAATCACATTATTGATTAAGATCTAATGATTTTTTTTAATAATTATCAACATAATGCAAACTATTATACAATATATATGATTGTATATGAAGAAGGTTTTGTAACAAAATATAATGTTCTTTGCAACCACTATAAATTTGTTTTTAAAATTTTTATTATTTGTTTTAATAAATTTCATTATTAATTATTAAATATAGCATTATAGATGCAAAGTATTTGAAAATTGACATTATATTTGGTAAAGTTTTATGTTTTTACAAACATTAGCACATTTTTATTACTAATATAAATTAACAAAAGTATGTATACATTAAAAAATATTTCATACACCTCTAAATCTATATACATAATCACATTACAATCATATAATTACAAAATTTTTCAATGTTTTTCAATAGTTTGTTATATTTTTCTAATGATTATAATAACACTTTTCCATTTACCATCTAATAATTTTTAATGATTTTTTTCTTTTCTAATAATATGCTGTTAAGTTTATAAAATAAATAAAATAATAGAACAAATTAAGGCATTTAATTTTTAAAGATATAAGTAATTAATTATTACAATAAAATGTTTAATATTATGTTTCAAGAATGTTTAATAGAGGACACCCTTTAAGTATATCTATCTATCATCATCATTATTTTAAACTATTATTAGTCCATAGTAGGATGAAGGCTGTCCCAGTTCAATCCATCTCTAGCCTCTCTTCTCCACATCACCCCTGCACACCTTCTTATTTTATCCACCTCATATGTGGTACACTTTCTATGTCTTTTACAATTTTTGGAATCAGTTTGTTATTTCATTTGTTCATCGATTATCATCTTCTCTAAAAATATGTCCAACTCAACACCACTACTCTTTATTATGCCAGTAATGCCTGTTGGTTCTCTTATCCATGCATTTGGTTTTTGATCACTTATTCTTAATTTTAACATGCACCTTTCTATATTTTGAGTGGTCTAAAGTATTTGAATTGCTCTTTTGTTATGTGTCCAAGTCTCATATCCACAAGTATAAACTGGTAAAACACATATATTAAATACATTCTTTTTCAAACACATAGGCATATTTCCTTTCAAAATTAAATATTTCTACCAAAAGTACTCCAACCAAGTTTAATTCTATGATTAATATCATCCAGTATGTATTCAACAGTAGTAATAATCTGATTAAGATATTTGTAGTTGTTAAGTTTTTCTAAATCGTCATAATCAATTTTTATTTTCATCTTTTGAAAAATTCCATTGAACATTACCTTAGTCTTTTTAACTTTACATTTAGCCATATTTTTTTTACTTTCATCTGATAACTTGCAACATTTCCTGAAGGTCTGCACCATTATTTGCAAAAACAACTACATTATTTGCAAAATCTAGATATCTTTAATAATCTTCATTTACTTTTATTCCTTTAGTATTCCCATTTTAACCACAAAATACTTCATGTAACACTCCTGTTAAATGTTTTGGAGATATGGAGTCACTTTGTCATACACAATTCTAAATGTTAATTTTTCTTGTGTTATTATGTAATATAATTGTTATTGTTGCATTTTTATAATTATTCTTCAGAATATAACAATATCCTGAGTCGATGATCCAATGCTTTAATCACTGAAGAAATTCTTATAGAATCAAATGCCATTTCATAATCTACAAATCCAAAGCATAATGGCAACTCATATTTATTGGTCCTTCTATAACTTCTCTCAATATTTACATATGGTCTGCTGCAGTAAAACTGCTATTAAATGCAGCTTATTCTTTTGGTTGGTTAAAATCCAATGTTTTCTGCAAACAAGTTGCAATTATCTTGGTAAAAAAATTGTATAAAACTGATAAAAAACTGATAATTCCGTAATTTTTAATATCTCCTTTATTACCTTTTTAAAATATTAATATTAGTACTGCACTCTTCCAATCATCTGGTAAATCTTTAGCACGTATATATTTGATATATAATTTTTCCAAAAAATATTATATTTCTTCACCTGCTTCTTGTAATATATAGGTTATAATTTCATTATTACCTAGAGCTTTTCCCTTCTTCATAAATTTAATTGCATGTTCCACTTCTTTATTTAAAAACCTGCACAATTCAGAAGATATAATAGATATAGGATGTACCTGTTCTTTATTCCTATATAATTCTTGACAGAACTCTTCTACCAATTTCATGGTGTCATCTCTTTTTTTAGTAATAGCTCTATCTTTTTTTCCAACTGCAAATATGTTTCTTACTAATACCAAAAGATTGTTTCATACTATTAAAACTTTCATTTTCTTCTATAGCTTTTTTTGTTAGTTAACAATTATACTTTCTTATATCATTATTAATCCCTTTTCATACCCTTTTACAAAATTCACAATATTCAATCTTTCTTAATGCATCATTTATATATATTTTCACATTCTTTCTTTTCTTTATAAATTCTAGTCTCAGTAGAACTTTATTGGTCAATTGCTGCTTTTTTTTCTTTCAACTAGCTTTGTTGCAGATTTTTAGTGCATCAGTTATTTTTCCATTGATTTCATTCAAATTTTAATCATATTCAAGTCTGTTAATATTCAAAAACGATTTGCAAGTTCTAATTTAAATTCATTAGAATGCTTCTGAGGATTAGAATATCAACTGTGAATATTACTTTTCTTAATAATTTGTATATTTCTAGTTTTGTATTAACACATATCTTACATCTTAGTATTTGATGATCACCTTCTTTGTTGAATTTATTAAGATCCTTATATTCTTCAATTATCTATTTTGGGTTACTCAAAATATAATTCAATTCTGTTGTACCTTTCATTGAATGCTTCCATGTCCATTTATATTTAACATTGTATTAAACAAAAATGTCATAATATAAGGTTTTTCTTTTTTTGCAAACTCCACAAGTCTATGTCCCCTCAAGTTTCTATCATCATAATAAAACTTACCTACAACATTATCGATTACCAATTCTAGTATTAAAGTCTCTCATAACAATTTTAAAAACTTGTTTGGTTTAATCAAAATCATTTTATACATCCATATAAAATTCTTCTACTATTTTATCACTAGAAAACTTGTTGTGGTATAAACTTGAATTATTTACATTTGATATTCGTTATTAAATTGAATAATTAATCTTGCCACTCTGTCTGATACACCATCAATCTTCACAATGTTGTTCTTCCACTTTTTATTTATAATGAATCCTATACCACTTGTACTTCAAATATTTGTGCCTTTGTATCCTGTACATGTTTACTTTGTAAAAAAGTTGTCTCTTAACCTTTTCTTCTAACTTCACAAAATCTAATATGTCCCAATTAATATGAGATAGTTTTGTTTCCCCTTTTTCCAATATTCTATCACTTAAAAGTGATCTGCAGATGTAAGTACCCAAATAAAAAGTAGTCATTAAATGGCAGCCTGGGTCTTCAATCAGGGGATTCTTAGCATCCTCAATCTTCAGCTACCAACGACTTCCTTCGCTGATAAATTTATAGCCTCCAAGAAATAAGAGCAGTATTTTAATTTTATCTATCACGATTGTAAATAATTATGAGAATATTTTTATTCACACACACTTTTATTCTGCTTCAAGAAAAATCAACTGATATTTCAGTTAAGAGCTGTCAAGCAAATGAGAAGAAAGAACATGGTGTTTTTTATCTTAATCTCAGAGGTAAAAACCAATAAACTCATCATGCTGGCGAATGCGTGTTGGTGAGTAACCCATCCATATTCGTATAATATATGAATAATCTCATGGTAGTAGTAGCCGCAAGGACAAGAACGTACGCAATGGTCATAAGGGATTTGTCAAGAAATTTGGCCTGATCGGTTCCAAAAGGAATCAAAGGGCCTCCTTGCAGTTAACAGCAAACTTTTTTCTGCAAACATATCTATATATACTTACATAAATTTTGTTATACAACCACATCCACGTGCGTTTATATAAACATTTTTAAATATTGCCGCAGAGAATCATATCAAGATCTCTTCATTATTATTATCCGCAAAAACTAAAAGTTATCATCATTCTTATCAACCGTTATTTGTTAATGATTTTATTTTATTTTTTCTTTGCTATCGACCCAATTTCGGAATAGTAAATGAAAAAAGCTATTTATAATAGATTAACTATTAAAAAAAATCATAAAATCATTTGAAAGTTTTTATCGTCCTATAAAAGTTTTCGAGTTCTCCTGGAATTCAAATACTAGATCATACTTGTTCAAGATATGTTTGCTAACTACCTCAAATCTAGATTTTCTGGATATATATTTTTAGAAATAAAGATAATGTCAGCAGTTTGGGCAAAAGCATATTAACTTGAACGTACTGATAGATTTGGAAAACGTCTGAAAAAACGTAGTATAGGCTTTTAATAACTTAATATTTATTTTTAATTTTTAATGTTGAATAAGTAATAACTATTGTAATTTTTGTAGAAAAATATAACGAATGTTATAGCAAATGTTAGATTAAAAATTATTCGGTATAACATAATAATACATAGTGTTCATATATACATGGTATAATTGAGATAAACGATGCACTTATAAGAAATAAAAATTAAAAACACATGTAAATGTGTTTGACGTTAAATATATATATATATAATATTCAAAGAAATCTATCTATCTATCTATCTATCTATCTATCTATCTATCTATCTATCTATCTATCTATCTATCTATCTATCTATCTATCTATCTATCTATCTATCTATCTATCTATCTATCTATCTATCTATCTACCTCCCTCCCTTCCTACCTACCTACCTACCTACCTATCTACCTATCTATCTATCTATCTATCTATCTATCTATCTATCTATCTATCTATCTATCTATCTATCTATCTATCTATCTATCTATCTATCTATCTATCTATCTATCTATCTATCTATCTATCTATCTATCTATCTATCTACCTATAAGCCACTTCTAATTTAAAATAACATTGGTATTTAAAAGTTTAATTTTAAATAAACAAGTGAAGTATATTGACAACGAAGGTATCAAGATTATAAATAAAAAAGATCTTATTGACAAATAATTAAACAAAAGCAAATAGAAAAAAGAACCTTAATAATATATTTATATAATAAAGAGAGAAGTAAATATGACAAATATTTAAATTCACTAAAATATATATTATAACTATATTTTCATTTAATATAAATATATCTCTATTGATGTGAATGTTATCCGCAACAAAATAAAAAAACTTAGATCAATACCTGTCAATTGCAAGCCAAATTTGGATGCTTTCAACAAAACTTTCTCTTGGATTTAAATCTAGTGCTAAAATAATATAAAATACTTATAATAATAACACAATGAAATTAATTGCATTTCAATAAATGTTTAATATTTCATGGGAAAATAAGATATTTTAATTATACAAGATAATTAATTCAAGTAATATGTAAAACATATCAATTTTAATGTTTTTGTTTATTTTATCATAAAAAAAAAATATTATTAAACTGATAAAACAAATGTTTTTAAAATAGTGATTGACGTTTTGATTAACTGATGCATTACAAATAAACTGTGAGACAGCTATATATATATATATGTATTTGATAAATAACATATAAAAAAATTACATGTGTTATATAAGAGTTATTATTCTCAAATTATTTTAATTGAAAGATTTATAAAAAAAAATATGGACGGAAATTTTTTTTAGATCGCTGGAAAGATTTGACAAAAGGCAACAATAAAAAACGGAAATTTATTCATATTTAATTTCTAATAAATAAGCAACGAAAATAAGGCGCAAATAGATATTCTTTGAAATTTAATTTTATCTAATAAAAAATTTTATTATTTTCTAAAATACTTTCTGGATTAAATAGAAACGTTTATATATATATAATAACGGACATGAAAAAAGACGGCTGCAGAAAGGAGTTCGCTATTAATTGAAAGTAAGACCTTTCGATTCCTTTAATAGTCTTAAAGGAACGAAGCAGGGAAAATTCTTAATATTCACTCCATACGTTCTTCTCGTTGTAGCTACTATTACTATGTGATTATTCGTATAGTATAGCAACGTGGTTAGTCTCCTCACCAACACGGAGTTTAGTGTTATTTTTTACCACTGAGTTTAAGATGAAGAAACGCCATGGTTTTTCTTTTCAGTAGCCTGATAGCTCTTAACTGAAATATCAGTTGAGGTTTTTTGAAGGCGGAATGAATGTGTGTGTGAATGGGAAAAAACATTTCCGTAATAGATATTTACAATCATATTAGACAAAAATAAATCCTGGTCCTTATTCTCAGGAGACTGTAAATGTCACCAGCCAAGACGATGATTGGTAGCCAATGGGGGAAAAGTGCTAAGAATCCCCTGATTACAGACCCAGACTATCATGTGATGACGACTTTTTATTTAGTTACATACAGCTGCAGATCACTTTCAAATGAGGAAAGATTGCAAGAATTGGAAAAATTGTCTCATATTAAATGTGATGTTATTAAACTTTGAGAAGATAAAGATGAAGAGACAATTGATTTAAAAAATGAAAATGTACTACAGTACAAAAGCACAAACATTAGAAATACAAGTGGAGTAGGATTTATTATAAATAAAAAGTGGAAAAACAACATTGTGGAGATTGATGATACATCAAAAAAGTGACTAAACTATTTATTCAACTAAATAGCTGATACCAAATGCAGATAATTCAGATTTATGCCCCATACGTTCTCATAGTGATAAAGTAATAGAATATTTTATATGGATGCACAAAATATTTTTGATCAGACCAAACAATCTTTTAAATTGTTACCCGGGAGACTTTAATGCTAGAATTACTAAGCAAATTGAAAGTACTGTAGGTAAATTTCGTATAGGTCATAGACTTGTGGAGTTTGTAAAAAAAAAAAAAAAACTTTATATTATGAATTTTGAAAAAAATATTAAATGGAAATGGATATGAAAGTAATCAAATGAAGGTAGGTACAGCAGAATCGGTTATATTTTGACAAATAAAAAATATGTATTTCAAAATTGTAATGGTCTTAATAAATTCATCACAGGAAGTGATTACAGTGCCATGTAAGATTCATATTAATGTAAAACTAAAAAGACACAAGTTATTAAGAAAAACAATATTCTTTGTTGATATTCCTAATCTTTAGAAACATTCAAATACATTTAATTTAGAACTTGCAAATCGCTTTCAAATATTTTCAGATTTTGAACATGATTCATATTTGAATAAAATCAAGAAAAAAATAACTGATACACTAAACTGGAACAAAGACATCTTGTAAAAAAAGAAGAAGCCATTGACTAATAAAATTTCTACTGGACCGAGAGAATTTATGATGAAAAAAAAAAGAATATGAAAATATATTAAAATGATGAATTATGAAGGATTGAATATCTCGAATTTTGTAAAATAGTGTGAAAAAGAGTTGATAATGATATAAGAAAGTATAATTGTGAACTATAAGGAAAGCTATAGAAAAAAATAAAATTCTCAAGAGTCTAAAACTACATTTTGGTATTGGTAAGAAAATTATTTCGCAATAAGAAGAAAAAAGACAGAACTATTACTAAAAAGGACAGATGACATCATGGATTGTGTAGAAGAGTTCTATAAAGAATTATATAATTATAAAAACAAGTTCCACCTACTAATATTATATCTTCCAAATTGCCC
This sequence comes from Epiperipatus broadwayi, assembly GCA_028023455.1. Taxonomy (NCBI): domain Eukaryota; kingdom Metazoa; phylum Onychophora; class Udeonychophora; order Euonychophora; family Peripatidae; genus Epiperipatus; species Epiperipatus broadwayi. Next base: position 5,424,841 of record JAQFVV010000078.1, on the reverse strand, counting down.
AGGATTTTAAATGAAGAAGTGATACATGCAATTAAATTTATGCATAATGGGAAATCTCCAATTATAATCGATATCTTAAAAAAAGCAAGTGAAGAAATAGAAAAAAAATTGACAGCTATATGCCAACTGTTAATATTTAAAAATATGGTAAAAAGATATTAGAAATTACAGAAATATATTTTATCAGATTTATACAATTGTTTTACCAAGATAATTACAATCCATCAACAGAAAATTTTAGATTTCAACCAACCAAAAGAACCATCTGGATTTAAAAGTGTCTTTAGTATAGTGGATTATATCTTACTATTAAGAGATATCATAGAAAAGACCAATGAATATGAGTTGTCACTATGCTTTGTATTTGTGGATTATAAAAGCCATTGGATTTTATAAGCATTTTTTCAGTGATCAAAGGGGATCATCAAAGTGTAGATCCAGGATATTGTCATATTTTGAAGAATATTTATGAAAATGTAATAACAACAATTACATTACATAATGACATTAGAAAGGTTAACATTGAAAAGGACCTAAGAGAGGGTGACTCCATATCTCCAAAACATTTTACAGGAGTGCTGCAAGAAGTATTTTATAAATTAAAATGAGAATCTACAGGAATAAAAGTAAATGGAAATTATTTAATTCATTCATCTTAATTTTGCAGATGGTGTACTTATGTTTTTTTTTTCAAATAATGCTTCAAAGCTTCAGGAAAGTTTGCAAGAGTTATCCGAATGAAAGTAAAAAAAGTAGGACTAAAGGTTAACGCTAAAAAAGTTAAAACAATGTTCAACGGATTTTCTCAAAAGATAAAAATAAAGATTGATAATGATGAGTTAGAAGAAGTTAACAACTACAAATACTTCGATCACATTATTATTACAAAACGTAATGGAAGAAATTAACCATAAAATTAAACATGGGTTGAGTGCTTTTGGTAAAAATAACTTAAAATTAAAAAGAAATATGCATATGTATTTAAAAGGGAAGGTTTTTAATAAATGTGTTTTGCCAGTTCTTACTTATGGATCTGAGACTTGGACACTTAACAGAAAAGCAGTCTACTCAAAGAAGTATGGGGAAATGGATGATGGAAATAAGAAGATATCAAAAACCCTGTACATTGGTAAGAGAACAAACAGGTGTTACTGACATTGAAAAAATTAAGAGGCTGAAGTGGAGTTGAACTAGACATATTGCTAGAAGAGATTATTATAGATGGACAGTTAAATTATTATACTGGATTCCAAGAGCTTGTAAAAGATCTAGAAACAGACTATATGTGAGATGAATAAATGAAATAAGTATGTGGAAGAGTTGTGGAAAAGAGAGGCTAAAGATCAGAAAAGTTAGGTTGAACTTGTAGAGACCTTCACCCTGCAGTGGGTTGATAATGGTTGACAATGATGATGATGATAAAAACATTTAAAAAAATAGTGGATACATCATTGCATAAATATGATAGTGAGATATAAACTAGGATAGAATAATTTAAGGTCATATGAAATGAAAATTATAAAAAAAGGCATAAGACTTTAATTCTGGGGGTTCATAAGTAATTATTCTGTGTTCTACCAACTGAGCCAAATTGCACAGAATTAAAAATTGCCAATGACTTTATTGATCAGGAGTTCCTAAGAAATTTGAGACTCAGAATTGTGAACGTCAGAATCAATCTTGGAACTCCATATCCCCAAGTCAAACGCTCTATTAACTATGCCAAATGAACACAAGTGAATGGATAAAAATAACACACAGAAAAGAAGCCTATAGATAAAATGTTCAAAACGAAAATCACCAAAACAATAACGAATCGATTGATTCCAAGAAGTAAATCTATAAAATGATAAGATTGTATAGGTGGTAGAAAATAATGAGTAAAACTATATTGATAAACAATGTGAAAAAAATGTCTGTGAACAATATGAATTAATTAAAATAAGACTTGTAATCTCTTAAACGTATTCATTTAGAAAATTCCTTCATTACTTCTATTGTTATTACATAGAAATAAATCAATTCTTATTAAAAGGTATTTTATGGAAATATTTTTAAAAAATAAAATAATTATTCTTTTAGGTTATAAAATATATGACAAAAGATTATTTATTTAATATAGTGTCTTTTATTGTAAGCGTTAATAATCGATGAATATTAGAGAACAGTGCAATTAAATTATTAGCTTAAACTATTTCTGTTTTTGAGTTTATCATCAGCATCTATAAAACTGATTGCATTGAACAGCAGGTTGTTTAATTATTGTTCCAGCTTTGAATTGCAAGATCCATTGATAAAAAGTCAACATCATACATAACAATGGCTAGTTAAATGTAATACTATCTATTGGTCACTGATTATACAAATTTATTATAGATGGATTAAAACAAAGAACAACTTCTATTGTTGATACTTTTATTTATCTTAAATTAAAGTTTAAGTAGACTTTTGACGTAGTGATTAAGACATCTTTTTATCATTTCAGTACTCAATCCAGGTATTATGAAATTTAAAATGCTATCAGGTCATGAAGAGATTTACAATTTTTTTCAAATAATAAACCCATTATCCACAAAAATTATTTACTATATAGTGGGCAAAATGATTTTCTAATTATAAATTATTATTAAATTTATAAAAGTAACAAAGTATTGACCATAAATGTAAAAAAAAAATATAGAAAATTAAAAATATTTTACTTGTACATTATACATTGATAATAAAAATACTGATCATAAAAGTTTGTTTAAGCAGACAAAGAAAGTCTTTTTTGAGAAAAAGAAACAGAATTAAAAATAAAATATTACAATAAAATATTTTGAAATTGTAACAATTATTAATTTATTCAAAACGTTTTAAATAAAAAAAATTGGAATATTAGTTTCATTGTGAGAAATTACTATACTATTTATAAACATTGCTTTTTATAATTTTTTACTCTTGAGTTATATATCTTGATAGAGAAACCATTGGTAGTGGGTTTTGGATATGATGTTATCACTCCATCTCTGTTGTTTAAACAAATCAAAAGAATATTAATAATTTGTTATGTATGTAATACCGTAATTAGATATTAAAGATATCCCACTTGCTTTGACAACATATTATTAATACTGTATTCATTTATTAAAGTATGAAAGCCATAGAAAAATAATTTACATATAATAATTTTTTTTTTAACTTTATGCTCTTCAAAATAATTCTAATGCAAATTCTAAGTCAATTTTATATAAGTTGAATATTAATTTTAAGCAAACAATTGCAATTACCTTCATTTAAATAATTCTACCATATACTTTATAATTGTGAAAAATACTACTTCAAGTCATATGTTTTCAATTAAGACTTTACTTGCAGTTGATCTTCCATTATAATATTTATTTCCGAATTAATAAAAATAAAACTGTTTTGTTATTATAGTTGGATATTGGTTTGTCAAAACACGCAGTCCGAATCTGAATAATCAGCTTATTTCTGTAAGATTAAAAAAAAAGATCTTACAGAATAATAGCTGGTTAGAAATGAGCTAATTATTCAAATTCCGACTGAGTGCTTTGACCTTGTTTACATGGATATTATTATAATAACAATCCATAAAAATATTTAATTCTAAATACTGTATATAATTCTCTGCAGCTGGTTAAAACATTATTTGCAAATTTTCTATAGAGAGGTTATTCTTTCACATTCTCACATCTATAAAAATAGTTCTTTTGGGCTTAAAACTGTTTACCAGCTTGGATTTGAAGTAAATGAGTACTCCATTTACAGAACAAAAGGTGGTATAGGTAGTGGAGAAAACTAGTTTAACATCAGGTACAAGATTTTTTTATAATTCAAAATATCTTATCTTAGTTCTTAAAATATCTTTATTTTAAATCTAGATTAATTGATAAATTTAAATATATTATCTCATGTTTTAAAAAAAAATATTTATCTCAAATATAGTCTATTTTGCAATAAAACATATCTCAATCTCAGAGTTCAAATTCAGAATAAATTTCATTAGGAAGAAAATGTTAATTATAATACTTTAACTTCTTAGCAAAAAATATGGTTGTTATTATTTAATCTAGACATGGAATATTTAAAATTTCTCTTAATTTATTTTGGAATTTTAATATTTTTAATAAAGTAATATTTACTAAGGCAATAAACTGAAGCATGTGCGATGTGATGATGTGATATGATATGATGTACTGTAGCTTCTTCTTAAAAGAAGGTAGGGACCTCTTACGCCTTGGAAGAAAAGAGTAGAAATGAAATTAGATAATAATAAATTACTCAAATACTTAAGTAATAAATAATTTGTAACTAAAAAAACATTTCTAAATACTTTACAATTATTTAAATATAACTATTTCACTTCTACTAACTAAAAATACAGAAATCTTATATTTTCTGATGCAAATTTGAATAAGCAAAATAAAACAATGCAGAAGGCAGTAAGGGCATTTTTATGTTACCAGCTACAGAACAAATGCATTTGAAATGAAATAAATAATATGACATTTATCTTCTAAAAGCACAGGTAAATTAACCAAACAATTATTAAACAAAATGAATGTATAAACACTATGTGACAATTGAAATGTAGTCTCAAAAATAATTATTAATGCAAACTTTATTAACCCCCCCCCTTTTTTTTTTTATTTTATGTTTAAAATAAGATATTTTAATTTCCATTTCCCAAAACAAAACAAAACCCAAAAAAAAAACAAATTTTATTAATAAATTATAATTAATATAAATTACATTTAAAAAAAAATTATTAATAAATATTTTTTTTTTTAAAATAAAAAAAAAAAAAAAAAAAAAAATTTCTTAAAAAATTTATTTTTAATATATTAAATATAAAATATTTTAAAAAAAAAAAAAAAAAAATAAAAAAAGAAAAAAGAAATGCTTTTTTTATTTTTTTTATTTTTTTTATGTAAAAAAAAAATATTTTTTTTTTAAAAATAAAATATATATATTAAAAAATATTATATTTTTTTAAAAAATTTTTTTTTTTTTTTTTTTTTTTTATTAAAAAAATATTTTATTTTTTTATTTTTTTTTTTTTAAAATTATATAAAATACATAAAAAAAAAAATCCTCTTTTTTTTTTTTTTTTTTTTAAGAGGGTTTTTTTTTTTTTTTTTCCCAACAAAAAAGAATTTCTTTTTCAAGAGAGGGGGGACACCCACCCACCAACAAAGAAGTTTTTTGTTTATATTTAAAAAAGGTTTTTTTGATTTTTTTTTTTTAAAAAAATTAAAAAGGGGGCCCCCCCCTCCAAAAAATTTAAAAACCCAATCAATAACTGTCAAACGAATATTCTACCATTAAAACTAGCAGAATTAGAGTGACGTCAGATGTCGACGAGATACCTCATAAGAGGCGGTTGATTAAAGTACATTTTCTGATAAATAGATGTGCTAATGGAATGGTATTATAAAGACAACAAAAGAAAAACATTTAAATAATATCAAAAATATTTATTTACAATATGTAATAATCCATGCAAAATAAGTATGTATTTAAAATAATATTTTTTATTTCTATTACCCTAATATACTATATTTATTAAATATTAATAATTTTATACATTGGTGTACCTTTTTTCAAACCATTTCTGTAATTTTATTATAAAAGTTATATTCACTACCCAATAGTTATCTTATTCATCAAATATGGTCTTTATTTACAACTAGTACCCATAAAGTAAAATAATATATCTCTATGCATTTGTCCCAGCTACTAGAATATATTATACACTTTTCTTAATCGAAAACAACATTGATAATCAATGTGGAGATGTTTAATAGATGTTAATATGATAGCAACAAATATTATGCAATATAAACCACATATAACATTAACAATACAAATGTGGTAAGAAAATAACTATGCTTGACACTGATAATATATTTTACATAAAAATATATATAATGGAGCTAATAATGAATTGTAAAGCTGAATATGCCTGTGGGTATATACCAAAATATACTCTAATATTGAAATTCTAAGCATAGTAAGTAAGGAAAATGTGGACTAGCAAAAATTATGCAGTCAGTTCATGGAGAGGCTAAACACTTATAAAAATACTATAATATCCACTTAAAATTGCTTCAAAATAGTATTACTATTAATAAAAGGCATGAGTTCAATAACAATAAATGTATGATAATTATCCACCTTGCAGGCACATACAAAAAGCATATACTTCATTCACTCAGTCTGAGATTATATTTATACTGACAAAACTATTATTGCATAATGATGACAATATCACTCACATAGAGATATGCAGCCTGGAATAGGGAGAAAGAATGGGTAATTATTGTCATTAGATGAATAAAAGTTATATCCTGACATTAAAAAAGTGAATAAAGTAAAGGTTTATGTGAGTTAAAAGTTAGAAAGGACAGGTCTGTGATGTCTAGGTGGGTAAATAAACTCTGTTTCTGATAGATTGTTAGGTTTGGTACTTCATTTTTTATAAAAGTTTTAAAGTACATATTATTAGCAAGATTTTAATTAGTATTATTTGAAGATATATCCAACATATATATATATATATATATATATATATATATCATATATATATATATATATATATATATATATATATGAGACTATTTTTTTAAAACCATTCTTAATTTAACATTTTTGCTATTGGTGGAACTTTAACGTTTACTCCAAATCAGTGATTGTAGCACCTTTGCAACCATCTTTCTACCTTTTATCACCCAGTGGATGATATCAATATTTAAATTTTTTAACACAGATCAATGCACAAAATATGTCTTTTATATATGGACCCCATGAAAATCTTTGTATCAATAAATATATATATGTATCAATATATATATATATATATATGAGTTACAACCCTACACCAACCAATGTTTAATGTACTCTGCCAAGTGGAGCCATATAAAAATATTTGCCTAACCAATAAATTGCCAAACAATTGATCAATATTAGCATTTTTCCTTTCCAGCATATATATATATATATATATATAATACCGGTCAACTGCAACCCATTAACTATACACAGAAACTGACTTCGAACCCAGGCCAACTCCAGAACTAAATCCAAAACCAAACTGAATTCAAAACCAAACCCTGCGTACAAATGACTGATGTATAACAGAATCCACAGTACACGGTATTTCCTAAACTAGCTCGGTGGAAAACATAAACAATATAACTGACTAATTTATATATAGATGTGTGGTGTACTCTCAATGCTGTAAACGATCAATATAATATATATATATATATTCTTGGGTTGTCGACACAGACAGTAATCAAATGGCGGTAAAATAACTATTTAATGAATAGAGAGGCGAAAATAGATTATACAAATATTTAATAATTACCATTGCTATTAAATAATATTAACATACAGTACAGCTAACTTGTTATATACAATATCAATTAGTTTACTTCTAGTCTTTAATGGAAAATATTATAATTGACGAACAACAGTTCATTGATATTTCTGGGTTGACTTTATAACCATTATATCCATGCCCCAGTGTAGACAAAATCACAAATGATTTCCTTTCTAAATACAACATTAGCATAACTTAAAACATTTGATTGATTTCCATTGTTAATTATATACAAGATATATGAGAGTCAGAGTAAAATAAAACTTCAAATGTTTCATCCTTATTAGACTAAATTATACTTATTACACTAAAGTAACTTCGTTGGTTTAAAAAAAAAAACAATCAAAACATCACGTATTATGGGGATATGGAATAAGCTTATATTTTAAAATATAAAAGTGATGTGACTGGCTGCTATTAGAAATGAATATAATAAATCAAAGGTAATGATTTGTGGTGCGTTAATGGGAGACTGGGCAGCTTGCATTTTGGCAAGTCTTTAGACCCTCAGGTGAGTCTAGGGAAGAATTTCTTTCTCTCTTGTTTGAAGTCACAGATGAGGCACGAATCAAGCTAATGGAAATGAAAGTAGCACTAAACCAGTAACATCGTGTAACGAATGATCGAAGTAAATTTATAAATATATATAAGACTTCATTTATTCCTGTATTACTTTTCCCACATCATCGTCTGTCAAAGTAATTTAAAACCAAACGGTAAGGCCAAAAGATCATATGCTTAACTATTAATCAATTACATTCTGAATCTCTTATTCTTCCTGACTGTTTGGAAGTAGTAAATACAATTTAATGGTTACCTTTTATTATTATTTTTCCTTTCCCTCGTATAAGAAAATATGCAATCAAATAAATAAAATCGATTCTAAATATTAACTACCCTGTGGCATAGAATAAAACATCATTAATTAAAACCGTAATACATACATCGATATTCCCCAACTTGAAACACAAGGAATCAATTATTTATTCCATATAAAATTTATATTCACTATAATAATCATTATCTAAGTGTAACCTGAAATATCTTTAATCGAGTTGAAAAATATCAATTGCCATTAATTTAAACCGAAGTGTATATAATAATAAATAAAATATTTATTAAAAGTCATCATAAAATATAAAGGCTTAACAAATTGCTATTTAAAGACTAGAGTAAAAGAAATATAAAGGAGGGGGGGTTACTAACAGGTTTACTGTAGACATTTTAGCAAACAAAATCAAATATTTAACATATTTAGTACAAGATTAAAACATAACCATAACACTTTCATAGATCACTTTTGTTATTGGTCAAGTGAAGTAAAACTCTGAAACTTTTAATTGGTTTTAATTGGTCAAGTGACAAACTCTTTGATACAAATATTTTCATCTTTTAATATATATTAATTTTAGTTTCATTTTCAAAAAGTATATTAATTATTTGTAATGTTAGGAAAGTAAACGAAAGTTATTTCAAAAATATATTTTTATTTGTATTTTATAGAAATATTCAAAAGCAGAAAAATCAAAGAAAACATTATGAGCAAATTAGAAGCATTGTAAATGTCATTTAAATCCCTCCCAGATTTCACGTTATGAATTTTTTAAGAATTTTTTAGGAAAAATCTTAACGTCTTTCTCAAAATAATTATACTTTCAGCATATTATTAAAAAATACACCAAAAATACATTATAATGCCAGAAAAATATTCTAAAACATTAATCTTTGTTTGAAAATCAAATAAACAGCTTGGAGCAATCTCAACTCTTGACAAGATGGCAAAATTGTTGCTATGGCTGGTTTCTTTTTCAATTTACAATCGTGGAAAGTATACAATTTTTTAATAAAACCTTACTACTTTTGTAAAATAACTATATTTTTATCAGATTTTATGAAAATTATTTATAATATGTACGAAACATAATAAAAAAAACACTCCAAAACATATATTTTCATTTTAGCAGTGAAAAAATATTTAACGGAATCATCAGCCAATAAGAATTGAGAATAGATTGAGAATAGATTATCCAACCAATCAAAACTGGCCTTCTTCTTTTGTTCAACTTAAAACCCTCCTAATATTGATTTTTTACTTGTAAAATAATTCAGAAGAGGGCAGCATCTTATAGGCCTTGCTCTAAGCTTTAATACAGGTATTTTTTCATCACCATAACTAAAAAAATAGCTGAGTTAGAGCAATCTAAAGGTGACAACCACGATTTCGCATTTCAGGCTGTTAAAGATTAAATAAGGGACCGAAGTTAAACGAAAATGAAAAGTTCATGTAAAGTAAATTTACCATTCTTTCTTTGTCCGGACTCTTTCCTCATGATGGTGATTGTTCAGAACATAGGCGCACATTTTGATTCTTTATAACGACATAATGGATTTCAAAATTGAAGATTGGAAAACTGGAACCACAGGTACATGAAGATTAGAAAACTGGAACCACAGGCACATGATATTTTGGCAGGCTAGGGAGGTTTAATCGGCAGGACAGAGAGCAGCTTTCTGGACTTAGCCCGTCATTATTGAAGTTTACACAGTAACGTTTTAATATGGCATCCTCTAATTTCACTCTCCAGCACTCTTTTTTTGCAGGGTCACCAAGAAAAGGCAAGAATGTAATGTTCAAAAAATGGTCAAAGTTCCCACAATTCTCTCGATTATTTATTACTTCATTTCGGACTCCACCTCCTTTGATTTTCAGGCCTCCAGCAATTTTCACTTTCAACTACCCACTCTGTACATTGGAATGTTTTAAGATAATTTCCCTCTATTATATCACTTACATTTCCACCTATATAAACATTTTGTAGGTAACAAGATTCAACAATTTATCTGAAACCCATTCCCAATTAGGAAATGGCTTTATGAATAATCTAACAATCAATTTAATTACTAATATGGTCGAACAATTTTACTCTGTTCGCAAAACAATTAATTAATATATTTTTTTGTACAATATAGTCAAATCAGTGCTTAATGGAATGCAACCTTTGATCAGGGTTTTTAAATAAATTTGAACAAATATTTTTCTATGAATTTGTACATATTTAACTGTTTAAAATAAAGAATTATTCGCGCAATAAAACTTTCTCTCCCTTTTTTTTAAAATAATCTTGTATTGATATACAAACCACACACACACACACAAACGATATATATCGTACTATTTACAATATTTATGCAAGAAATTTTATTCAATTATTTATACAAAACATGAAACAACCAATTTAACTTTATGTGGCTTGGATGGACAAAGCCTCATCGTGCGGGAATAACGGTTAGTATTAAGTTTGCCATACCAAAATTTGGAAAACCATGAAACTAAGATCGATTCTCTGATCTAACTGTTTCAATATATATATACACACACAATAAACATCTTTTTATTTGAAAAAAAGATATAAACATTATACAACTAGGGGAAAACATATATGTATACTAACACTAAAATAAAACACGTGTTATGTGTCACTAACTAAAGAAAACTATATCAAAAACTTGTATATAAACTTCACAAAACATGACGGAATTTAAAATCTAATCACATAGCAATCAACTGTGGAAATGAAATTTAAAATGTTCACAAATGATTGACTTAATCTTTACTATATATTATGTCTGCTCAGCAATGAAAAATTACAAGGTTCATATATTTAAAAACAACTATGTGTGATCTATAAGTGGTATTAATTGTTATATTGTGTTCTGCCTTCTAAGATAGTGGATTTGTAAAACAAAAGCTAATTTTATTTTGCATAAAAAAATTGAATACAAAGATGGTCATACATATTCAAATTTAAATCATTTTAGAATAATATTCAGAATTATCAGAAGGCAAACTTTTAAAGTAAACAAATCAATTGGAAGAAATAATTTAAAAGAAAAGATTCTATAATTTGGTGATTAAAAAACTTTAGTTGGATTCACGTAAAAGAAGAAAGATAAAATAAATAACTGTGTTATTATATAGAAACATCACCACTAAATACCTGATTAAAAGTAAATAAACCAATATATATATATATATATATATATATATTGGTTTATTTACTATATATATATATATATATATATATATAGTATTATTATTATATAATGTATGCTTGCTAAAAAGTTCATACCATAGGGAATATTGTGCCATCAATAAAGCCATGAAAGCATAAGATTTTACGTACCCATTTATAATAAACCTGAAGAACATCCTTTGTCTTGGATAAAATACCTACTAAAATTCAAGAAGAATTAACTGGAGAAGATTACTGTCTTTTGATCCAAACAAGAGATTGCCATTCTTCGAGGGAGCAGTATTTCTTCTTCATCCAAAAAGACTTACCTTGCAAATAAATACTTTCCAACAGACTTATCAAACTTTAATTAGTATAATGAAATAAAAATTGTGATTTTTGTTTTATTATTGTTATTTTTTATGCAATTGTAAATTTTTCTGTATATTGTCATACCCACAATTGGAAGCAAATGTGTCAACATTTTTAGAAAAGTTCATTAGGAGAGAAAAAGTGGAAAAGTATTAGATTTAACTAAATAATTTTTATTTTTACTTATATTAAATAAAATCTCGATTAGTTTAACCTCCCAACCTTACTGACTTTGACAGCATAATGTGAAATAAGAGGTAAGAGTTTTCAGTATTATTTTACATTGCACAGTAAATTAGATTATGACAGATTTTGTGTTATTATTAGTTAATCTTATTTATATATTGCTTTTGTATAAATGATTTAATAATCTTGTATAAATTTATTGTCTTTTTTTCTTAATATTAAGAACATCTGTAAAAAGAGGGGGAGTTACCAAGAAGATTTGCAATCATTGATCTAATTGAACAACAAAGATTTTTTTTTGCAATGCGTTTGTATATAATTTCAATTAGTCAGATACAATCGCGATCATATAACCTAACAATATTATATATTTGTTTTTATAAATATTTTGTCAAGTGCATGAATTTCTACCATTAGGTTGAGGGATAAGGACTTTAATTTTATAAATATCATTATTAGATATAAATATGGTAGAATCTCATCTTTGATATAGCAAATAACATGTTTCAGAATGAATTAGTATTTATTATTTTATTTTGTTAATCAATAAATGTTAATATAATTCGTTATTTTAATCTGGTCTCTAGCTCATCATTATTGATATATCCATCACAAGCATATTATCTTAATTATTCTTATACCTATCAATATTATCCTATTATTTTAGAAAAAATAAATAGATACAATCAAGTTAATTATTATAACCTTTAATATATACTATACATTTTGTTCTATGTCATATGATATTTAGATATACTTATAGGATTTTGATAATCAATTATCTCCTACATAGAGGTGCAACAACTGCTATTAGTGTGATCTTCTTCCCTGATAAGAGAGTCCAATCAATTACTTCCTGAGTTCTAATACTGTTGTATAATGTGGCCAGAAAAGGACATGAATTGGATGAACTGCCTCAAATTGTATTTAGGCTAATAAAAATATGTAGAGCGTGTCCGTTGGAAATATATACAATCATAGGTTATGTATTTCATTGCATAAGCACTTGCATCCTGTCCAAAGACCCAAAGTCTGACCATAGTAAGATGCACCCCACTATCTCCTGGGAAATCCGCTGACCCATTACAATATATATATAATTATTTATAAGTTCATGTAAAACAATTAAATAAATGGTCATTAGGTCCTAATTATATAGAATGGATCAACGTCTCTGTGAAATAGCAGATATAGACCAAAGAGAAAAACAATCAGTAGAGGCTGTGAGTAAGCTTGCAATAAAGACTAGAGTGACACTGAATACTTTATTTAAAATATAACAAGAAAAAAACACAAAAGTGTTGTTATGAAAAATATGAATGAAAAAAATCATGAAATGTTGTAAAAAGTCAATAAAATAATGAATATAAAGGTCATGGATATTATTAAAGGAAATGATGAGGACTCACATCCAAATAAACATTTGAATGAGGAGAAATGAGGAAAACATTTTACTAATCTTATCAGATACTGTGAAAAGTGTTAAAATGGACAAGAATAAATAAAACAACAAAAAAAATGAGGTGAAACCACTGGAAAATTTTAAACTGTAAGAAAGAAAATATGGAAATTATAAAGCAAATAGTAAAAGAGAAGATTGATGAAGCAAAGGTTTCTGAAGAAAATGTAAAAATTAAACAAAAGCAGAAGTATACCCAATGAAAAAACAAAGCATTGTTCTGCAAAAGATAAATAAAGATAGGAATTTTATGCTGATCAATGCAGTAGTAAAAATATAATACTGCTTAAATTCAAAATTGAAATAAAAAGTCATAGAATTTTATTTTATGCATGTGATGTAAATATTTACAATTTCAATAGAGAGGTATTTAATCTGGTGCTCTTCTATCCATTTTCCATTCAAGAAAGAGTAACCAGATAAAACTTAATCTCAAATTATATTCACAAGACAAAAAAATATTATTGATGATTCTGGACATGTTTTGGATATATGTTTTTAGAAGAAAATTATAATAGTGTAAATAAACAAACCAAGAAATTGTGGAAGTTAATATCATATTATACAAAGCCTGATCATGTTTATTACAAAAATGTAAATCCATTGAAAATAGGTAAAGAACAATAGAGTCAATAAAATATTAGTATACTAATTCATCATGGATGAATTTGGGGATGTGAAAAAGTTGATATATATCAACTTTTTCATATATATCAACTTTTTCACATCCCCAAATTTATCCATGATGAATTAGCATACTAATATTATATATATATATATATATATATATATATATATATATATATATTGTAACCATATATTTTAGTATAAAATATATTAATTGATGTAACTAGTATAACAATTTCTCTTTCTTCTTTTGGTGATTTGATTGGCTTGAGCTGCACTTTGAACAGGTTACTCTCTTATATTATTTTGATAAATTTAAATTTGCCTCTTCCCATATGCTAACTCATATCAAAACATTTAACTTTTTAAAAATTTGACAACACATAAAAATTTGGTAAAATATTATTAAAAATAATAATTTGTTTTATTTGTTTAAAATTATCTTAAGTTATTATTTCTATTGAATTAAAAAACCATTTGTTCAATTAAAATTAGTTACTAAAAATAAATACAGTAATTACGTATGCGTCTCAATGTAAAAAGAAAAGAGCACGAATTTCTAAGAGAAGATTGTCTGATAGTTTGCTTTTGGAGGGAGAAAGAAAAGAAAATGGTAAAGGCAAATGGTGTAAATTTGATATGCTTATTTTAAAATAGTTTATAAGTAAACGGATTACCACAAAATTTGCTATAAACATAAATATAACATAGTGGTAATCAATTATAAGATGAATTGCTAAATTTAAAAGTCTGTTCAAGTCGGCTGGCCAAGTGGATCGAATCACCGGTAATAAATTTTCCAATATTACATTTTAAAATGTCGGAGCTTCCCAGTTTAAGTTTGAAAGAATTAAATACAAGATTTTGGTATGTTTTGAAATATTTATTATTCTACAATTGAAAAAATTAAATAAGTATTTTAATTACAGAAGTTTTATGAATATAAAATTTGTTTTTTAAAAAAGAAGAAGTTTAAGTTAAAGTAAAACGTTAAAGTTATCAACATATTTTAATATTTCCATTTTTTAATTCTGATAAAATATAATATTGATTGATATTTAACTTTACAATGCCAGTAATATTTGCTAGTTAATTTGTTTAACATTTGGATAATAAACAGTTTTCAAATAATTAATCAAAGCTATTTTATAATTTTATCGTCGGTTTAAAATGAATAAATTAATTGCTATAATTAGTATTCCTGGATTAACGTGTGGATAAATAAATACTTGCATGGATGTGATAAACTTGGAACATTTTTAATAGAGAAATGTAGAGATTAATAACTTTATGAAAAACATTTTCATTTAAATTCTGCGTATCGTGTTTTAAAATTGTTTCATGTTTGGGGAGCTACGCAAAATCGTTAATCTAATAGTGATTATAATAACAAGTACAAACGGATAAAATTGCATGTATGGAATTCAACTAAAGATATAGCTATTGCTTCGTATATTTATTGTTTGACACATCGTACATGGATTCCACGGATCCTATTTGGAATTATAAAAATAGAGTTGCATGTATGGAATTTAACTACAGTTATAGCTATTACCTCGTATACTCATTATTCTACACATCGTACATGGATTCCACGGATCACATTAGGAGTTATAAACTGCTATACAATCCAATTTGTGATACACACATCTGCTAAAATTCATGTATTGAACTATAAAATGCTATACAGTTAGTTTTATCACACACACACCGTTAAATTTTATGTATTTGATGAATAATGTATTGTTTAATTTTATCGTTATATGAACTTGCATGTGAAGTTCAAAAGTTATATTTATTAAGTTTAAATTAATAGGGGTTGAATAAAATATTTATTCAAGAGAATAGCGCTCGCGAAAAAGCTTAAACGGTACTTAATGAATTCATGAGATATATCAATCTTTGTGAGATGTTTTGTGAGTCTTTCCAGATTTATATTCCTATGCCAATATTACTTATATTATATTACACATGTTTATTTTAAGCAAGATAAGTAGTACATTCTGATTAGCGTAACATTTTATTATGCAAGAACCCACATTTGCTAAAGTGTTAGTATTCTGAATAGTCAGAAGAACTGAAGAGGATGATTTTGCACTTTAATGTGAAGTAAATAATAATGCTGTTTTAGAATGTTAAAGGGCTTTAATCTGTGCTGGTGGTTAATCCGCAGATTATTTTAATTGCCAATTTTGTATTTTATACTCATTCCTGCGCTGGTGGTTAATCCGCGGAATGGTGTACTTGTACTTATTGCTTTATGAAGGTGTATAAATCCACCAAAGTGTTTAGTGTTATTTAATTCCTATGTGTAGATGAATACATCCACAGGAATATGTTTGCTTCACAGATATAAGTTGGGCAAAGTATTTTAGTTGATCTGCTAAATCATCTTCTTTCAAGTGTAAGTAGAATTTATAAGTTAGATTATTAAATTGTAGCAGGACACTCTATTCAAGTTACTTCATGATAATTAACTGTTGGTTGATTATTATTTACCGGAATGTAAGTTTACATTTTCACTTTATTTAATGAGCGCATTATAGATAAATCATACAGACATCATATTATTTATTATATTATTATAGGTGTACAGTAGGGATTTATTGAATCTGGAAATGACGTTAAATATTTCATGGGTTGATGCTGAATTTCGTATAATCTCATCAATATTCATTATATTAGAGTGATATAAGGTATGATTAGATAAAAAAAACTGTACCTATGAGAAGTTATTGAAGAAAGTCGATGGAATTATAATTTATTTATTTTATTTGTTTATTATGTTTTTTAATTATAACATTAGAATTAATTACTTATTGTTCATAAATTTGTAAATAAAATTGATTTATAATTAAACTTACTGTGCCGTTGCTATGTGTCATTCCTAAAATCAGAAATCATAGACCTTGGATAGAGCATACATTGAAGTACATACTATCGTCAACATGATATAAGAGTTTATTAATATTTTTGAGAAAACATTTAGATGCTTCTCGTCTTTGGTAGTTTATGATGTGTAAGGTACAATAAAATCCCATTTACCTTTTCCATCATTTTGGCTTTGCGTAGTTGATTCTAGTATACAATACAAATTAATTATTAAACTTGTAAACAGATTTACCAAATAATGACAAGATTGAATATATTTACTTAACGTTTTTAAATTGTCATTTGTCAGTATAATAAGAGTCTCAGTAATATAGTAAACTATAAAAAAGAACCCAAGTATTTATATTTATTTATTGCAAAGCTTTACCTGGACTAGCATTCGTATTAAAAATCATATAGAAGGTTTAAAATTTCATAATCTTATGTATTTCCACAAATTATGCCATCTTGTACATGGTCGGCCATCGGGTCGCATACAATAAAATTTGCAAATTAAGGTTTGAAAGTAATAAAATTACACTTATAATTTGTTTAATGTGTTTTATCATACTACTATGATATGTCTTCGCGGTACACCCTGGCTGCAATCAAATTAAGTCATAAAAGTTTATGTTAGATCATTGGTTTGATCTGTGGTAGGTTGCTTCAGATGTTGATTGTGGTCTTTGGTGCATAAAATAGATAGCATGAAATGCTTTTGGATACAGCTCTTAATAGCTGATAATGTGCAGCAGGAGTTGATCAGTGATAGAAGTTAAGATTCTTAGTGCACTTACGTTACGTAATTAGGACCACACAATCAAATGGTTACAATTTATAATGCCGCAACATGTTCATACACGATAGATAGTTGAGAGGGCAATGGCCTTCGGTGGCCATTAGCTGGCTATCAAGAATTTACAGTTACAATTTTGGCGCGCAATGTGGTCGGCTCAATATGTTGTGGTTACAATTTTGGCGCGCAACGTGGTCGGCTCGATATGTTGTGGTTACAATATATATATATATTGGTATTTGTAGAGCTGCTGGAGAGCTTATGATTGTGATACATAGATGTGAACTGTTAGTTCTGAATGTTATGTAGTGAGAGTTTTGTATTTAGATGATCATAAATAGTTTTGTATAGGAAAATTTTATAAGAATTTTAAGACACCAATTGGAATGTCTTAGGCCATTATTATCTGTCACGAATAGTCTTTTTGATGAAAAAAAAATTCTTATTTTAGATAGTAAAGTAGTCCTTACTTTTTCTGTTATTCTTATTTTGTTCAACTTGCCATTGTAAATACTTCTGGTTATATATATATATATATATATATATATATATATATATATATATCAGAAGAGCGTATATATATATATATATATATATACATACATACACACACACAAGATTATTCTGTGTCACTTGGCATTTTCTATAGAAATAAATCAGATGTTTGAAAAATGGTACCTCTACATGTTTTAGTCATAGAGTTTGATGGTAAATGTGGAAATGGAATATGAGTTGTTGGAAAATTCTAAAATTCACCAGGAACAAATACAGTTAAAAGTGTAAAAGTAAATAATAAAATAGATCAAAAGAGCATGAGTAGATGAAGGAATAAAATGATTTGGTAAATAAAAAAACGTATTCCAAATAGGTTAAAGTCTATGATCATATTCATTTTAGCTTTGGTGAGGAGGAATGTACCAGAAAAGTATGGTACATGACTTTAAACTCTGTAATTTCCCCCTCATTAAAAATAGAAAGACATTTTCTTTAAGAAAAACAAATAATTTTTAGTATATTTTTAATTGTTTAAAATGGTATATTTAAATATATATGTAAAGCCCTGTGCAACTATGTATTGTTGTAAACAAAAGAAATTCAATTATTTAGTGTTATTAAACTTTTCAAAAACAATAAAAGAGACAAAAAGTAAACATTGCTTTTGTAAAAGTTACAATATTTTGCTTTTAATTAGTTGTTTTTCTATACTGTTAAACTTATCTGTTTTGTTAGTAGATAAACATATTTAATTCTTTGGTAAGAATTATCAAGCTATTGATTTTTCAATTTAAAAATCATACTGATTAAAAATAAAAATGATAAAAATATTTATGTTACTTTTTGTTAGTTTGTAAGGGTCTGGTCATGCAAATGAGCAATAGTGATCTACAAAAATTAGTTTCTTTTATTGTTCTTTCTATTTATACCCTAAGCTGACCTAGAGTGAAGGATCCTAATTTACTATCAGGATAAAGAATAATTCACTGCAAAAATGCTTTTAAAACTGCAGGTAATAATCACAACTGAAGTAAAAGCTCATTTTTCCAAGGAAAATAGTAATTTGGTTAATGTGAGTACCAATATGAGTTAGTAAATTTGGATTTATAAGTCCTAACCATACTTTCATTACCAGGTAATGGCTGGAACTATGCATAGAATGTTTCTATATGTCTAGAATTTTCTTGTGAAAATCTGCTGAAGAGAGGGAAAGAGAATGAGAGAATATTGGTCAAAAATGAACTCTTATAGTTAATGCTTTCCTAGAAGC
Source organism: Epiperipatus broadwayi (assembly GCA_028023455.1). NCBI lineage: Eukaryota > Metazoa > Onychophora > Udeonychophora > Euonychophora > Peripatidae > Epiperipatus > Epiperipatus broadwayi. The sequence continues at coordinate 5,405,365 of JAQFVV010000078.1, read as the reverse complement.
CAGACCTGCAGACAAATACATTATTATTTCACCTATGTGCATGCAAGTTAAATTTGGAAGAAAATATAAATTTATACCAAAATTAAGAAAATGCACAACCTTTTTATTAAAACAATAACCAACTGTTAAACCATAGAAGCATCTATCATGACATTTAAGCAAATTGAAAAAGAAATATATGTACACATGTAGCAACAACTCCAGAGAAATCTGAGATACTACTTTGAACTATGTCATAAATGAGATCAAAAGCCACAGGTGAGAATTTGCTATTTTGTTTATTGATAATTTTTTTATTTTTTCATGCCATTGAATGTGTTAATTGTCAGTAAATATATATATTGGAATTGATATTTTTTGTATTTGAATTAATTGTAAGTACATATTTGTAATTATTTTCATGTTAAAAAAATGCTTATTTATTTTGTGGGAATTATATAAGATTTAAAAAAAAATTTGTAATTTAATTTTTATTGTTATTAAATTATTAATTTTATAAAAAAATGTTTTTCTTCTTTATTCTTGGGAGGAGTATGCAATAGTTATAAAATTTTGTAGTTTGTGGAATAAGTATATATATATATTGTAACAATCCGGAGAAATAGGAGCTTAATGTAATTTGCACAACAGGGCGCCATCTAGGCATTTGAACCTAGAAAAATTTATAAAGTAGGCAGATATGTAAGTCAAAAAAAAATTTTTTTTATTTTATTTATATATTTTGATATCCGGTCATTAGCCCATGTCACTAGTTCATTGGAATAGCAGAGATTTATATTCATAAAAAAAAATCTTATCTAAGAATAATTTAAAAAAAGAATAAAATAAGCCACTGCCAGTAATTAACATACAAACATTTATTTACGCACATATATATATAAAATTTAACATTATTATTTTAGTATGTTTGTTTTAGATTTTAATTTGATTTTATAATTTAAATTTGCATTTTAATTTTTATAATATTATAAGTTTACATTTTAATTAAGTTCACACAGATGGATTTATGAAAGTTTGTTTTATAATGTTGAGTATAGATCGGTTACATAGATTACACGGTTAAAAACATTTCAAAGTAAACATAAATGATCAAAATACAAAATCATTGATACCGTCAATTGCATAGGGAATACAAGAAACCCAATGGTGTTCGTCATTAGACACCGCATTAACACCAATAACTTAAAAGACATCCGAATAAATACATTTTAGATACTCACCGTAAGGTATCATTATTTACTGAATGTCTATATATTTTGATCAAATATGAAAACCCAAAACATAATTAACCGATAACAAATCCATGCAAGCGTCTATAAACAACTTAAATTTAATGCATTTTTATTTAGTGTCGAGTATGAATAGACTACATAGATTTGCATTTGAAGATAAAACATTCTATCCTCATTTAACCTTAGGCTAAAAGTTCGCAGTCAAACTGGCGTCAATCCATCTGATATATTTATGTATTCAATGTAGCATGAAAATACGACCACACAAAATACTATACTGTCAGGAATATACATCTGAACAGTAAGTAGAGTTAGAGAAGACATTGTCTCTCTACCAACAGGAATGCTACATCTGTTGGTGAGTAGAACAATAAACAAAAAACTCCATAGGAATGGATTGCAGTTCTTTGCTGACTTACAAACCCATCCATAGGCAGACAGAAGGTGTGTGGCATATATATACAATCCTGCCCATAGCGGATCTCATAGTACATCTACTAACTACATCAATATATCCAATCCATTGACCCAATTCAACTATGAAACAAATAACCTAAGATTACCCTCCCCTAATATAACTTTACAAATCTATATAACCATTCACGCCCGACTTAAGTTTAACATTTATATATTTTAATTTATCGGAAAACAAAAATAATAAATAAAACTTAAAGAACAAAAAAATATAAATGAAAATGATTTACACAAAGGAAATACATCAAATAAAATTATAACTAATGAATAAATAATTTAGTTTGGTCAGATAGGATTCTATTTCTATAAATTAAATACTAGGAAAGTTTAAAATTTAAAGTTCTTAGTGTTTTCAAATTAATATTGTTCATTATATTTTATAAAGTTCTTACGGTTTTAACACTTCCGTAGTTTTATCCGTTGCTTGCCATGAACGTGAATTCCCATGCCATCCTAAAGAGATTGGTTGAGTTAGCCATTGTTTTTTATTTATCCAGAGGTCTTTTACTTTAGTTGGTCCTCAATGTAGAAAACGATAGTTCATTTCTCTTTCTTTTTTAGCAGAACTGAAGGGATTGAAGAGTGCGTCTTTTCAATCCCTTCTTCTTCGACTCCGCACTAACACATATCTGTACTCTCATAATAACTAATTAATTCTTTTATTTTCCAAACTTTTCCTTTTATATTAATTTTAAGGATCCAATGGACATTATGTCATCGATGATGATATGGTCCTTTCGCTGAGGTCCGATTCCATTGTTTTTCATTCATTGGCTATTAGTTTCTATTGTTTTCCTATCTGACCGATGCTTATACATTTAAATGCCCAAGGCTAGTTTACATTTGACTAATTAAATTAATCATTTCCATTTTTTCAATAACATTTTAATTTGTTTTGTACAAACTTAGATATATTTTTATCTTTAAGTCTTTACTGACAATTTAGTTTTAAAATACTTTTTCTTTTTTTTTTTTAATAAAGTCTTATTTTAATAATTTTTTTTTTCATCTGTGCGATTATATAGATACGAGTTTAGTATAGGATTTTAATTTTCAATTTTTAATTCTTAAAAAAAGAAGTTTTATTTGCAAACTTTTATTTTTTTCATGTTTACTAATAAAAAACAATGTAACGATGTCTGTGCTTGTTACAATATATATATATATATAACAATCCACTAGAATAAAATTACAAAATTTTAAAAAACGCCTATATAAAATTGAAGATTAATATCCTTTACTATAGCCAGCTTCAGCATATTCCACCATCTTAATTAGCAATACATTAATATTTAAATTTTATTAAACTCTCACACCAGTAACAATCTCACGGGAATTACTTACTTTCCATAAATTATGAATATTAACACAATTACACTGTTTATTCAATACATTATCCATACTATTTATAAAATATGACTTCTTAATTTTTCTTTTTTCAAATCATTTTCCACATGCAAAATAAAAACTCTATCAAAACAAAATTCTTCATTACAAATCACTGCATGTTCTGCAAATAAGATTTGTACATGTCTGCATAATAACACAACTTATTATATAATAATTCATGCTACCCAATCCTCTTTTTCAATGCACATTTAGTCTCCCCAATGTAATTATATCCACAATGACACACCACTTTATATATAATATTTCATTTGTTGCTTTTATCAATAGAATCTTTATCATTAATATCCAATCTTCCAGTATTTGCAGTGACTTTAAATGCAACATTAAAATTAACAGATACCAATGATGTAATCTTATTACAAACAATATCCTTTACATAATGCAATGCTACCCACATTTTGTTTTTTATATTATCTCTTCTTCATCTATTTCTAAATTTATATAATGCACATAAAATATTTTTCCTACTATATCCCACACCTAATAAATCATTCACATATCTTTCAATATTAATCATTTTATCACTCTAAAACTTGCACAAAACATCATTTCTAAAAAAAATGTTCTAAAACTAGCCAATTTATAGGTAAGCAGAACATTTGACTTTAGAAGAACAAGTCCTCTAATTGATAATGGTTTCAACACCATTTTATTATTAATTTTATTATCTTCTCTTCATAAAATAAAAATTAAAATAGTTTACACTCTTCTCACTATCTTCAGAAGCAATAGTCCACATTAACCCAGCAATATCACTTAATTTAATAACCAGTTTTTGCACTATCATATTTGATCCTACAATAAGCACATCATCCACATATCTAAAATAACTTTTAACACCGCATCATTAAATATTCTTTTAAAATCATCCCTTCATAATATGATAATACATAACTACATATAATTGCTGAAAAAGGCAAATCCATAGGCCAACCTCCAAATGTAGCTATCAAATTCTGATCAATAAATAATAAATCCTTCACAAACATACGATAAATCTTGCACACTCCTTTTTCATATAAAACTTGATTAATAATATTAATAGACTTCTTTCTTTTAATTGAACCATATCACTCTGCAAAATCCAATGTAAATAATTTATCATCATTATCCAAAACAATATTTGCAATCTTTTTAACTAAATCAAATGAAGATCCAATTGCATAATCACCAAAACTCAATTCATCTTGCAAAAACTTCCCAACAAAAACTGCTGTATGATAATAGATACATCCTCCAAAATCCAACATCTGTCTAATAGGTAATTCTTCTTTATGCACTTTTAAATTTCCAAAAATCATTGGCATAATTTCATCTGATGAATAAAGAGATAGATATAACTTCCTATCAAACACTTTCTTTAAATATGGATTAAGTATATAATTAATAAATTTCAATATGACTATCAATAGAATAAGCATTTATCAATTTTAATTTTAATTTTTGAATTTGCTGATAAATCTTTTCTCTATATAAACTTTTAAACATCAAACATAATCTTCCACTTTTATCTTCTTTAATACATGTAATATTATTATCTGATAAATATCTTCTTATTAAATTAATTTGTTTATATCAGGAATCATCACATTTTACATTAGAAATATTCAACGAAGATATTTTAGAAATCACCTCACCTCGAACATGTTGCATTTCATAAGCACTTTCTCTTGCTGCAATAACCTCCATTTTATAGTTTTTAATTGGACCTCCAACAAACTTTATTCCTTTCTCCAAAACTGAAACATCAAGCAAATCCAAAGACTTATCAATTAAACTCATTATATTCGATTCCTTTTTCTAAAGCCATTCTTCTGCTGAGACTGTTTATTAAACAAAAAAATTAATTTTTTTATTATATTTCCGTATTAATCTCCGTTGTAAAAATTCTTTATAAAAATCAAAATTATTTTAAAATTCCAGCCAATTCTCTGATTCATTATCACAAACAATTTTTTTTAAAACATTCTTATATTTTTCAATTGATTTTAATTTTTCACAACATGAATTTATTACTTCAATAATAATCACTTGTTTAACTTAACCAATTACTATTTTATGTCCATCAATTATACCATTAATATTTACGCAACAAAAGTTGATAAACATTATTGCTTTGACAAAGTTTTAAAAATTCAATCCTGTGAGAAAGTTTAATAAAACGTTTATAATTCCTTTGCCATTCAGTCAATAACCATGGAAACATAAGTAGAAATTCCAGACAAAAATATGTAATATCAAATAATATACGTATAATAAAACAATCCATTAGAATATATATATATATATTCAATAGATGTCGTTTTACCAAAACCACCGAAACAAGCGTATATTTGTTTACATAAACGTCAAAAGAGTCAGAATTCACTATCTCTTTCATTTGCTCCACCTTCAGATCAGCTGATTTCAAGCTAATTTGCTATCATCAGTGAAGGATAGAGCTAGAAACTAGATCTAAACACTGACTCCAAGCGTTTATGCAACAATTTTCTATCAGTTTGCAAGCATGAATTTTTCAGACACGTAATGTCTTCAAACCCAGCCTAACATGCCATATAGCTACATGGATCTGATATCAGTTAAGTTTCACCACATAGTCAAAGACTCTGCAATGTATATCATTGCAAAAACCTTTAAAGGTACATTTATGAAAAACAAAAACAAGTTATAATAACGTAACTTGCTATCACTTGTATTTATGATCAATAGATGTTGTTTTACCAAAACCACCGAAACAAGCATATATTTGTTTACATAAACATCAAAAGAGTCAGAATTCACTATCTCTTCTGTTTGCTCCACCTTCAGGTCAGCTGATTTCAAGCTAATTTTCTATCATCAGTGAAGGATAGGGGTAGAAACTAGATCTAAATACTGACTCCAAGCGTTTATGCAACAAGTTTCTATCAGTTTGCAAGCATGAATTTTTCAGGCATGTAATGTCTTCAAACCCAGCCTAACAAACCCGATAGCTACATGGGTCTGATATCAGTTCAGTTTCACCACATAGTTAAAGCATCTGCAATATATATATATATCATTGCAAAAATCCTTTATATATATATATATATATATATATATATATATATATATATATATATATATATATATATATATATATATATGATTTGTAAAATTTGTTATCAAAAGGAATATTAAAGCACTAGTGTAGGTAATACCAGTCTAAGAGAGAATTGACAATAATAGCTGTTTTATCATAAGGTATTGAAAGACATAGTATTTAAAATGGCTGTCTCTCATTAATTATAAATCTTTCATTATCACATGATCTATTGGTTAAACACAGTAGCTTTATAGTGAAAATATTGTTTAGCACTCCTTAAAAGTATATATGTATATGGTAAATAGAAATAGTCAGTCTGGGTCATTTGGTCAGACAATGAAAAGTATTTAAAACTGTATAAGAACCTTTGACTGAATGATAGGATATATATATATATTGAACATACCATTCTCAGATTTTTTATAAAATGGATGCCTGAAGAGTTGGAGAATGGAGAAGATTGAAGCTTGTCCATTAATATTTAAAAATTTGCTATCTTAATATAAACTGAGTACTGATTGTATATTTGTGTGGGGATGATAATTTGGACCAACTAATGAGTGCTAGTTCAGCATTAAATATGTATATTGGAGATTATATCTTTATCACATGTATGTGGTTATATGTATCAGTAGTATAAGATCAATTAGATAGATGAACGGAATTTGAAAGATTGAGTTTAAATTACTTATAATTGCATTAAGTTTTTTATATATATTAATATATATATATAAATAATAAATTTAAAGGTAACAGACTATAATAAACAATCCTTAAATCCGTAGAACTGCCTTTTTTTAAAATTTAATGGCAGTTGAGGCAGGTTTAAGAAATTAACCGAAAGTATTTTTGTGGATTTAAGGATTGTTTATAATAGTTTGTTGCTGTTAAATTTATTATTTTTATTATAATTATAATTTTGTTATAATTAACGGACATTTTACTTATATATATATAGTCTGTATTGTAACTAATTAATATATATTGTAACTAAAGTATTTTCTATAACAGTTTAAATTTGTTATGTTACATAGCTGAATCAAAAATAAATATAGTAGTTGTCTTGCATTGGTGGTCGAGAGGTCAGCGCGACTGCCTTGCACTTTGCCCGGGTTGCGGGTTCGCGTCCCGGCCGATGCTAAGACATTTAATAAAATATATATATAGTAAAAACTTTTATAAATTGAATAACAAATGTGTAAATTGCTATAAGTGTAAGTCCATGATTAGTAGATATAAAATATCCTTTACTTTAATACATTAATTTAATGAAGTAAAAATAACATTAGTTTTTACATTTCAGTATAATAATAACTGTTTTACAAGGAATACATTTTGTAATTGATAAAAAGCAATAAACTGATATATTGTACTTTGTAAAGGAAGAAAGAAAAAATAATTATGATCTACTCAAGAATTTGAAATGCACTGTCTATAAAAATTTAAGATATTTTGTGTCTCTTTCTGATCTGCGAATTCTTAAAGAAAATTAAAGGACCAATCTAAATATGTTATTTAAAATTATTGGTCAATAAAAAATAGATTAATTTTTAAAATTTGACAATGATTTTTTTTTCTTCAGTATAACTAATATAAGTAAAAATAAAAAACTATATTCTTTTCTTCACTTAGTTATAAAATGATTTAATTTAAAAATGTGTGTAAAATTAATTGTTTCCACAGCGTATTGTGAAAAAAAGAAAAAATAATAATTATTAAAAAACATGATATTTTAAAGAAACAGATGCCAAAACTTCTAACTAGCTTTGATAAACCTGTTGTTTGAAAACATCTCGAGTCCATTCCATAAACAGATATTAGCTAGTGAGTAGAATATAAATATATTAAAAATGACATTATTTTAAGTACTTTGCTGTTAAATATAAAATATATACATTGTAAAAGTAAATAAATGTTGAATGAATTATTAAACAAAAATAGATAATATGAGAAGAAATTAAGAATAAATGACCAGTGTGCTCCCAAATATTTTTTTCAGTTATCATTCATAACAGATATTATATGAAATTAGAAAAAAAAAATTAATAAATCTTGCTTAAAGATTGTAAATGGGGAAACAAAAGACAAAGAATTTTTAAAGTAGTTTCAAACTGGACTACTAAAAATAATTTATGCTTCTAAAACATTGATATTCCAATATGGGAATGTACTAATAATCTGATTTGTAAGATGGAATAATTAAATTTTAAAACAAAATATTTTATTTTATATTAGCACATATATGTATATATGCCTTTATTTCATATATATTTTCAATATTGAATTAATTTTATGTTATGAAAATATAATAATACTGGTGTATAAATTTCATAAATTTATTATTGACAAATGATATGTCATTGAGATATAAACACTAATGTGTTACCACATAAGTAAAATTGTCAATATGCATGACATTAAATAATATGATTTTCATTGGCTTTATAACACTTATAATACATTGAATTTCTATTTTCATAAAACACATCTGAGTGCTTATATACATATGTTTTATGTAATCTTAGATTGATAGATCTCTAAATTATAATATTACATGATTACCATTTCTTATGCTAGCACATAACTGTTATTAACACAGGCAAAACTCTCCATACAGTAGTGCCACTCAGTGCCAACCAGAGTAAGCCTTCTGGCATCCATTGATTATTCTGGTTGGTACTGAGTGGCCCTACTGTATGGAGAGTTTTTCCTGTGTTAAATTATATTGTGTTTTCAGTTTATGAAAATATTTTCTAATATCTGTAAGTCAAAATCAGAATGATGTATTGATGCAATAAAGCACTTAACAGACTTTTAATTTCACGTGTATTGTTATTATTTCTTATTAATAAATTTATCATTGTTTTTAGTTATTTCATTGCAGTTACTTAATACTAAAATATGTATAAATTATTATGTATTTGTATTTTCTCTTATCCAGTGCCCCTATATCTAGGGTTTTTGCATCCCACACTAATAGTTTATATAGATGTAGGTATATACATTTGTATTTGGACACCCATAAAGTTTTCTGGATGGGGCAAAGGTAAAGATCACTCTAAAGTTCACTCACTTTATGATAATTATTATTTTATTGATGGTCATTTTACTCAAAGTGACAGGTTGCCATGAGTATTGATGACAATCAGCATGATATCTTGATCTCAGAATTTATTCCTTTGTCATTTAAATATGTGCATGAAAATAACTGGTTATACATTATGCCATAAAATTGACATTGATTATAAGATAATTTGTCTGAATTTTATAATGTATCTGTTTTAAATTACAGTCACAGAGGTTGATTGACTATTTGATAAATGCTGGAAATTTTGTTAAGTTTATAACTTGTATCACTTTAATGTTGTCTCTCTGCTCATATTTGTTTTATTTATTTTATTGATCATGGGATGATCTAATGCCACTCCTTTTATGTACCATTACAATATATTCACACTGTACAACTCATCTGCATTGTATACAAAAAGAATTGCCATTGATACAATTTTCAAACTGTATTCAGTAAACAATGTATTTTTTGCTCAAAATTTGCAATAAAAACTTTGTCTTCAAGGATAAATCTTCAAAATTATAAAATGAAGTTCTTAAAACCTATTTATTACTAAAAATGGCACAACTAGTTCAGGTCATGTTTGAACAATACTTATGGTAATGTTTAAGCATGTATATTCTTTTCTCAAGAAAGCAGTTTAAATTAATCCTTTTGTTGAAAGATGCTCTCTAAGAAAAAGTAAATCGTCATTTAGCAAATAATTTTGAAATTGTATGGGGAAAAACATCTTAATTTTGTTTAGAATGCAAACTAATTTTCCAAACATTCCTGACTAAAAATTCAATGTCTGGAAATAGTGTTTACAATAGTTTTTATTTAAATAGTATATTATAGAAAAAAAAAAAATTAACTTAAATAAATGTAAAAATGTTGAATTATTATCACCTATTTTACAATGTTACCTATTAGAAAAGGTGATAACGAGTATCCTTCTGTTCAATGGCATTGTCTAAGCAATTGAGTTGTGTATCACTATTGGTGTAATGAATGTTATTAACAGTAATAAAAATAAATTTTAGACTATAATTTTTTTGGCTTTATTATTTTTATAGATAATAAATACAAATTATTAGGGCTTATAATTAAGAAACTCCAAATGGGTAGCCATTTTTATTTTTGGACAGTTTGATTTGTCAACTTTTAATTTATCAGCAAAATTATTACATTCTATTAAGAATTCGTCGTCATTAATTTTACCTTTTGTTTGTAAAAGAGTGATAACATAATCTATCTCTTTAATACAAAAATTGTGATCGATCTTTGCATGGGCACATCTTTCTTTTCCAACATCAGAGTTAACTAATTTCTTTACTTTTTCCATAAACTTTCCATCATATCTATAAATAAATAGAATTTTACATGTCAAAAGCAAATCTAATCAATATAATAAACAAAGGAATACCAATTTTTAATTAACTCATTGTTCAAAATAAAATTATAAATTCAGTATCAATAATTTTACATTCAAGGTATGTTTCTGAAATGCAAAGTAACAAAAAATTAAACAAATATATAATATTCTATCTTTCCATAATTCCAAGAGCTTGAGTTACGTTGTCATTTTTAAAATATTAGTAAATAAATCTTTATTTTTATTATATTTTCACATGTTTAAAATTACTTTTGGAAATATAATTTTAAAAATAAAATTTTGCAAGTATACAAAAAAAAAATACTAATCTAAAACAGACAATCTGAACAATAGTTTTATTTTGTCATTGGTAATATAAATGCCTTTGGGAAAAAAATATTTATTTCAACTTCACTTTTACGGAATGTCTATAGCAATAAAATTATGTATTAAATTAATTAAAATTATTAAAAAGAAAAAAAGTGATCCTATAATGTTTACAAAGACATTATTTTTTCAGTCATAAGCATTATTTTATTTTTGTTTCAAAAATTAATATTTTTGAGTTAATTATAAATCTAATTATTATATTCTTATTAAGATATAAATATTTTACAAATATTTTGGCAAAATAACCATAAATATATGAACCAATTAACCTGAAATTGCAATTACTGGTACATGAGACACTACTAAGAAAATTATTATTTTCAAAATTACAAATTTGATATTTTTAATTATAAGCATATCTATCTATCTATCTATCTATCTATCTATCTATCTATCTATCTATCTATCTATCTGTCTGTCTGTCTGTCTGTCTGTCTGTCTGTCTGTCTGTCTGTCTGCCTGCCTGCCTGCCTGCCTGCCTGTCTATCTATCTATCTACCTACCTATCTATCTGCCTGCCTATCTATCTATCTATCTATCTATCTATCTATCTATCTATCTATCTATCTATCTATCTATCTATCTATCTATCTATCTATCTGTCTATCTATCATCAACCATTAACCATTATCAATCAACTGCAGGATGAAGATCACTTCAAGTTCAATCAATCTTTTCCAATCTTTAGCTTCTCTTCTCCACATCACCCCTGCACACTTTCTTATTTCATCCATTCATCTCACATGTGGTTTCTTTCTGGGTCTTTTATAATCTCTTGGAATCAAGTTTAAGATTTCAATTATCCATCTATTATCATTTCTTTTAGCAATATATCCAGCCCAACTCCAATTCAATCTTTTAATTTTTTCCATAAGGTCAGTAACACCTGTTTGTTCTCTTATCCATATATTGTGTTTTCAATCTCTTCTTGTTACTCCCAACATGCATCTCTCCATACTTGTTTGAGGGATATGAAGTCTCTGTATTGCTCTTTTATTAAGAATTTAAGTCTCATATCCATAAGTAAGAATTGGTCAAACACATTTATTAAAAACTTTCATTTTCAAACACATAGGTATATTTCCTTTTAGCATCAAGTTATTTCTACCAAAAAGCACCCCAACCAAGTTTAATTCTATGATTAATTTCATCCATTATGTTTCCAACTGTATTAATAATCTGACCAAGGTATTTATAACTGTTAATTTCTTCTAACTCATCATAATCAATCTTTAGTTTCATATTTTGAAAAAATCCATTAAACATTACTTTAATCCTACTTTCCTACTTTCATTTGTTAACTCCTGCAACATTTCCTGCAGCTCTAAAGCATTATTTGAAAAAAAACAAAAACATCATCTGCAAAATCTAAACGACTTAAATAATGTCCGTTTACTTTCATTCCTTTGGCTTTCCATTTAATCCACAAAATACTTCTTGCAGCACTGCTGTAAAAAGTTTTGGAGATATGGAGTCACCCTGTCTTACACCCTTCTCACTGTTGACTTTCCCAGTATCATTATGTAATCTAATTGTTGCTGTTGCATTTATATATATATATATACTTAATCTGTATGTAATTAAAGGGGATTTAAACCCAGAATTTCCAGCTTCCTACAGTCATCCATTTCTATCCAATATAACAAATACACATGATCAATTGATGAATGCTGGTTCAGCATGAAATATGTATATTGAAGATAATTTAACTTTTTTTACATATTGTACTAGTCAAAACATGTTGATCCGTCTAACATAAGCTCGAACTCAAAAATGTACTTCAAACCCAGTCAAGCCTACAATTTAGGTCAGGAACCAACCTGTATTTGAACCCACTCCCTAAGCCTCAGATCAAACACCTAATGAATAACATATAATGATGGCACTCAAGAATTTATTCTTAAGTCTGGCCCTCTAGCAGAGCGGAGAAGACAATGAGACTTATATTAAGTATATTATAACTGAACTAAAATAGACATATGCATGGGTGTACATGTGGAAGTGGAGAAAAAGCAATTTGAACGACTCAAATAAGTTAGACACTAAAAAAAATAGCTTAATACCACGTATTAATTATATAAATTAATGTGTGCGTGAATGAACGGTCTATCAAACGGTAAATAATTACATATTGGGATTCACGCTGACGATTCTCATATGCTCTTTTATTACCTAAATAATATGTATACATTAACACACATTTTTGGTGGGTACGGTATTAAGATGCCAATCATTTATTAAAAGGATTACTTAATATTGCTATTAACGCTTTGGATTACGGTTTATGATGTTTGTAAAATGCTAGTAACAGGTAAATAGTCATGCAATTGATACAGATTCATATGTAGTTATTATTGAAAAATATTATGGAGTGTTTCCATGACTTCTAAAATGGATAAATAATGTTTAAAAAATTGGGATATGAAAAAAATATTTTTCAAAAAATCTTATATATATATATTATATTATAATAATATTAATCATACTCTTTATCAAAATCACATGCCTAATTGTTTCCTATTTGCAATAATGATTTTCTATGTATGTCTACTTAAGAAAATTGTCTTATATATACAATATAAATAAAATGACCGTTAATTAGAACAATATTGTAATCATAATAAAAATAATAAACTATGATAAACAGTTTTTCAATCCGAGTGGATTGAAAAACTGTTTGTAATAGGTTATTACCGTTATATTTATTATTTTTATTATGATTATATATATATTGTGAATATTCAGATTAATGATCAAGGTATTTTTAAAAAAAATAAAGAAGTTTGTTGATCTTGTTTGATTTTTCTTGTGCTTGATAGCTAGATAATGGAAGATCTTGGAAATATAGATTTAAATTGATCACCATGGCAACCTAAAGCTTTTAAATAGAATTGTTTACTGTTGATTCTAGCTTTAAAATAATAAATTCGCTATAATCAAATTTAAGAAAAACATATAGGTAAATAAATAAATTTTGAAAACAATTCAATAAAATAAAAGTTTACTTAAATAGGATCGATATTATTTTACATATTTCATGTATATTAATGCAGTCACCATAGTAACATTATTACATATAATTCAATATTTTTATGTTATGTATATTTGTTTATAAATTAATTTTAAAAAAATATTATTATTAAAATATATGTATATGTGTAAATTATTTGTGTTTATAAAGTGAATAAAAGGTTGTTATATCAATTTTGTATTTTGGTTTACAAATAATAGGAAAAACATAATTGAATTTGGATTTGATTTCCATGTATCTTTTCTCCAAACTTACATTACAAACCAGCGCGAAAACTGTTGTAAAGAAATTGCTTGGCATTGAGGTTTATTTGAGTAATATTCAGTGGTTGTTATGATACCAGAACGTCAGAAAGAAAACACATAAATAGCAGCCAACAGACTATAAGAGAAGCTATCATCTTTTTGTGATTGCCACTGACATATTTTCTAGGTTCTTACAAATAAAAGTTTTTCAATATTTTTTTTTCACTGTTAAACCATAAAACATGAAAAAATAAACTTCAATTATCTGCCTGTTCAATCATTTGAGGGGCAGTTGCGAAGGATTTCCAAGAGAAAGGCAACAAAGTGTAAAAAAAAAAATGCTATAAATAAAATCAGCTATTTTAGTTTTAAAAACAAAGATATTTCTGGTTTAAAGTTTGGCGTATAACCACCATTGGATTTGGATAAATATCGTATCACGAGGTAAGGAACACAGGATCAACTGAATTAATTTGCATCATAAAACAATAAAAAGGCTAATTAAATTGCACTCTCCTCTCTGAAAAGGAAAAGGGACTGTTAGTGAAGCATTATAAAGTTCGAATTATTATTTCTGAGAAACAAACTTCTCTTTGCATCATAAAAATGGAGGATAAGTCAATGGACAAATAAATAGTGAAAACGGACACTCTTATATATGGTATGATTTTTTTTTATATATAAAAATGTGCGGTATTAATTTTTTTACATGTATTTAAAAAGGATGATTTGTATTTTATTTAAATTATCTTTATGAGTAATAGAATTTATTGAATAAAAATGATTGGAGAGATTCCTTATTAATCCTTTGAACTTTTTGTCTAAATATATATATATTAACATAATTCGATGTTGTTGCTTTTTTTTTTTTTAGTATGTGATTTGATGCTTGCATGTATAAAATTTAGTTAAAACATCGAATAGATAAGAGATTCAAATATATCATATTATTTTATATTCATTTATCGGTTATTATTTTGATAAACAAATAGACTTCGATCCCCTCCTATTTCATATCTTTGGTATCTGTTATATATAAACTTTTTTAGTAAGATATCCAAAAGTCTCTCCATTCATTCATTCATTCATTTTTTTTATGTCGTTATTGTTTTCGCAGCACATTTTAGAGATACACATAGTAATTTTATCATTTTTTATTTATTCAATCAATCTGAAATATAAATTAATTTCCTATGTATTTTGTTATGAATCTTGCCAATTTTTTTTCATATAATCAAATAAATTGAGTGATTTAAATTTCAAGACTCCCTTAATTTTTTTTATTATTATTTGGATTGCATGAGATGATGTAGCTATTTAAATATCAAGGTTCAAACTCAGCTTGGTAAGTGGTATGTTTTGCATATTAGTATTTTATTTTATTCCCATATGAATTTTATATTTATATTTGCATTCGGATATTATATATATTATCATTTATCTTAGTTAATATTACAAAGTCAATCATTTCTATGTTTGTCTGATTCCGTCATAAAAATCTAAATAGATCATACTTTATCATTGGTTCAGAATAGCTTGTCTTAGTTAATTTTTTTTTTTACATCTCTAAAATAAAAGGTGCAAACTTTGTTGAATAGTTTACTTGAATATTATCTTTAAATTGGTATGAATCTAAATTATAATCATATATTTTAATCATTGCCAACCAATTTTATATTCAATTGTTTAAAGATTCAAATAAACAATATTAATACTCATAGGTGAATAAACACCCAATAGAAACTTAACATATCTTTTATATAATATGATTGGACATTATAAAGATAGAAAATGAGCTAACATAGTGTTGATAATTAATTCTAGTGAAGTATTCTATTTTAACACATAAACGAAGCAATAATTAAGTATCACTTTATTGGAAGATATGAATAAATTATTTATATATTACTTTATAGCTTCTTATTAAACTAGACGTAGATTAATTTGTTTAACTTTTAAAGGAGTGCATAGGTTTTCAAAGTGTTTGTAAAATGATATTAAAACTAGTTGATTTCAATAGAAAATGATTAATTAAAGATTGGAGGAGAAATAATTGCGTATAGCTTATTGACACGAATGTTTATACTTTCTATTTAGCGTTTATTAAACTAGATATATATTTGAGTCAAGTATTATTTTGTTTTGATATTTAAATAGTGTCTATATGTAAAAATGTTTTATAAAATACAATTATAGGTATTTAGAAGCTTATTCTTTAAGATAAAATGCAGCATCTTTAAATAATGAAGTAGATTTAAATTACTATAATAATAATAGGCTAATAAAATATATATTGGAATCTGTTTTAGTTATTGATTGGATTTGATTTTCATTAGATTGATAACCAAGTAGTTAACCTAATCATATATTATTGTCTAGGGCAATAGTAGACGGTTTCACTGCTCATTGCAGTTTATGTTGTAATTGTGATGGATTTGTTGATGTCTGGAGCAGATAATCTCATTATTCTTTCGTTTCCATATATAGCTTAAACAAATTAGACTTTAAAAGAGATTATTTGTGCTTTGTGATGGTTTATTATATAGTGTCGACCGATTGAGCTAGACTAGATTAATTTAAATTGGATTCTGGATTTTTCATCAGATCAGATTGATCATTCTACCATCACCCAGATTGATCTAATTCCATCAGTTACAAAATGGCACCAACGTTTGGGGCTTTCTTTCTTCAATTTAAATGGAATACAGCATTGATTAAATTCAGTCAGTTACAATATATATGAAATATTGTGTTAGGAAAGCCATCTTCACACATGTGTTATAGAATGGATGCATACTCCTCCATCAGTCTTTGTTTTTTTTTCATGCGTCAAAGCATCAGCAAGGAAGCGAACCCGGGAATCTGCTTGTAAGGCTTATGTATATATATATTAATTTATACACATACAGTATTATGGAAATAACTATCCTTTATACATGTGCTATAAAATGACACACCCTTTTTTTAACAATAAATGTTTTAAAAGCATAAATGTCACCACTATGGTTAGAGTTTATTTTATAAATAAATCTACATGTATTGACTAGGCTTACTCTTATGCTTTTAAAACATTTATCGAGGAGGAGTATATGTCAATTTTATATCAAATGACTAAGGTGTAGTTTCCTTCCATATTATTTTTTGTGTGTATAAATCACAGTTTTAATTATTATATATATATATTTACTATATAGATTTTAATTATATAAATAACAGCAAACAAAAAATAAAGAACTTATCGAAAAATGCATTAAATTGCTTTATAATAATAAATCACATGAAATCTGCCAACTATTACTAATTCCAAATATCTTCAAACAGCTATCAAGTAGTAGTATAGTTTGAAAGTTTTAAAATAATTATTTATTAGTCAACATTCAAACCTGATTACATTTATCTATTTAATGGAGTTTATTGAATTTCTATGAATTAAAAATCTCAATCTGTTACAGTCTGAATTCAATCTTTACATTCTATATTGCCTTCTTAGACTAGAGAGAAAAGTAGTATCACCACTCTCTTATAAATACACCTTTTCCTTGATATCAGATTGAAGATTCTTCTGTTTCTGAACTTTAAAGTAAATATAGTTTTTTTTATAATAATCTAATTAAAAGTTCTAATCAGATATAACTAAGGCAGCAATGAATTAAGGCAGGTTGTGCAAACCTAAACCATACCACGTAACAATATATATATATATATATATATATATATATATATATATTGTTACGTATATTTATATATATATATATATATATATATATAAATTAGGTTTGATATCTGTATTCATTCCACAATATATGTAATATACAAGTCAATATATATATATATCAAAATACAGTAAAATTTAAATACATTATATTATTTTTAGAAGTATCGACTATACATTTTGTAGTCTTTATCAACTATATAACATTGAATAATCAATGTTATATAGTTGATAAAGACTGCAAAATATATAGTCGAAAGTATATATATATATATATATATTGAACTGGGTGGGGGAAGATCCAATAGAAAACTAATATAGAATAACATTTTTACTGTTTAATAGAAAAACAAAATTGTGGATACATTATAAACAAATTGTTGACTTCCTTTTATATATAAAAATTATGATACAATTATTTATTATAAATTCGATCTATCCCAGCTGCAATTTAAATATTACAGCACCCAATCCATCAGGCAGAGAAGCACAATACCAGAGGTATCTGTAGCCAGACTGAGGTTATATAAGGTATAACCTAAAGCCATATTTCCAGATTACAGAACTTCTCGACTGCTGAATTCAAACCCTGTCATTCAAAGTACTTTATTTGTTTTGAAGTAAACTTCAGATGCCAGTTAATTACAAGAAGTAACTAACATACTCTTGATGACAGCTACTAGTTTAGTACCTGAATATCCCAACTAGCTCAAGGTAAACAAATATAATAAACTGCTTTAATTAATGGTATGAGTAAAAAAAATGACTGACAAATACTAATTTCCAAAAATAATTTATTTTAAATACTTTAAATTCGATTAGAGCACTAATTCATTCCATTCTTGAATAAAATCATAATTGCATAATATTTTGGGCACATGCATAATAACATAAAACATTAAATAAGCATACACATTAAAACATTATATATCATGCACTCACATTTTTCATAAGTTATTTGTTTGTATGATTTGGGAAATTTCTGGGAGTATTTGCTGCTTACACTAATTGCACATAAATAGTTCTTTTATGCTAGTTAAGAGTTCAGTTCTGTTGCTTATGGATATTTCAAAGATGGCAATGTCTACAATATACCAATGACACAATGGGAATAATAATAAAATAATAATTACTGTTAGCTATAGGATATTTAAATGTTTCTCTTGATATATAGCTGCTTCTTCCTGTATGATGCAGGTTATACCAACTGTTTGGAATTTGGATTGCTGAAAAATGTGATTCCTTGCTGCATTTCAGTCTGGCAGACAAATGTTTAAATGACTCAGGTTGTTAGATATTCATTGGCTAATTGGGGACTTTTAGATATTCTAGGGTGGTCAGAGACTGGAGCACAGCAGTATACTTTTTATTAGCAAGAATGTTTTTTTCTTGGCGTTCACAAAAATAAAATTTATTTGTACTGAATGGAATAACACTGCTGAAAAATTATCTGATCTGATGATGACTTTTTCAGGTTAATTTATATACTATTCCTTTTATTGTTCAGCTTGATAAACATTTCTTTTGATTAAATTTATTAATTAAATTCCTATTATCTGTTCACATTCCTTATTATATTAATTTACTTAGGATAAGATCTGACTGTTTAATTATTCCCATTGTTTATTTGTAGTTATCTTTGAATTTAACTTAATTTTTATATTATAAACTTTATTTTTCATTTTTTAAATTTAACTTTTTTTTATATGTACATGTATATACACATTTTAATGTATTTTTAAAATCAACACTTGCATTTTCCTATTTTCTTTTAAATAAATGGAAAAAGAGAAACATTGTTTTTAAATCTTTTTTTATTTAGTTAAATTTCTCCCCCCTCAAATTGTTGCTGTTGTTGTTGTTGTTATTATTATTATTATTATTATTATTATTATTATTATTATTATTATTATTATTATTATTATTATTATTATTATTATTATTATTATTATTATTTTAAGCTAGTAAAACTTACACCAATAATCTGAGCTTATCAAAACAAAAAAAAAAAAACTCGTTAAACTTTCTGAATCATACTTCTCTTTCATAAACTTTTATAATTAATTCTTTCAAATGTGATTTTTACTTTAATCATTTCTTGATAAAATAATTCAGTAATATTTTTGTTTAAACTTCTTTAGCTAATTATAAATTCTTTTGACATTAAAATTTTATGATAAATAAAATTACAAACATGTATCTCTGTCCAAATAGCGGTACAATATATATATATATATATATATATATATATATATATATATATATATATATATATATATATATATATATATATATAATGAAATACAGAGAGCATACCAATAGCTCAAACAAACTCTTAATTGATAAGTACAGAAATCCAATTGGTCTGAGGATAAGAATATTTTGGATAGAGATTTTAAATATTTTCTCTTACCGCATGTATAAGTAAGAGTTTGTTTGAGCTATTGGTACACTCTCTGTATTTCATTTTTGTAAATACAAGCTTATAAAAGCAATGTCACGTTATATATGACTTGCTTTATTGATAATTATAATTTTACCTTTATGGCTTTGGCTATGCTGAAGTTATTAATATATGGTAGATCTGAATTCAGTTCAGTCCCATATAGCTATTCAAGTTAGATAGCTAGAGTAAAAGACATTTTCATGTCCCAAACTTCAGAGTTTCTACTTAAATATTATGTATAAAATAAATTATGAATTTTGAGTTGATATTTTAGATCTAGTGTCTGAATATTCTAACTTCTGACTGAAATGAGCCATAAGCCCAAAAACAATTGATCTGGAGATAAGAGTATTTCAGATAGAGATTTTAAATATTTTCTCTTACTGCACTTATCAATTAAAAGCTTGTTTGACCTATTGGTACATTCTCAGTTTTTATAAGAATTGTAAATATAACAAGTAATATTAATTATTATGAACTTCCAATAATAACCAAATGGAGAAATATATTCACTCAGTATTGTTTATTATTGAGCTTCATCAGTTAAAGTTAATTTCCATTGATATTAAAACTTTTTGAATAATAATAAAATTAAGATTTGTAAATACTGATTTTCATAGCATTTCTAATTCATGCAATATTGAAATACAATCTTCAACTGCTATTTACTCAATGTATTACCCTCTTTTGTGAAATGTTCCCTTCCAAATATAAAAATGATCAATTTATATTTCAATTCATTTATTCAGATATTTATATAATCTCATTAAGTAGTTTTTATTAGTAGACCAAGTTAGACTTAACTTTTTCATATTTAAAATCTAAATATATTGAATCTGTAAATACCATAAGTATAGTGTTTCTGCCTATATACAAACACTGAATTGATAAATTGGAAAATTGAATAAATAATCTTCTTGAATAAAGTTTATAGCTAAGAATTGTTAAAAGTTTACTTTAATTAATGTTACTCGTCTGATTTGACATGATACATAAAAAGTAGGAACATATAATGGAACTGGATTCATTTTCTCTTTGCAAATAAATTTTGACAAAAAAAAGTTAATATAAATAATTCTTGGAAGTTTTGTATTTAATAGATCCTATTGCAACTCTCACCACTTCATGATATTTGTACATGAAAACTTGTAGATTATTTATACTAATTTGCATTTACATCTCACTTACAGATACACACACATGTTTGTAAATAAAATTATGTATGCTAATCAAATTTCAAAATTTTTAAAGTAGTTCAATTAGTTTAATATTTTTTCATAAAAAATGTATTATTATAGCACAATTATTTGTAAAATTGAGTTTTATTATATACACATCTAATATAAAATGATAACTAAAAATATAAGGTAACTTAATTGTGTTTGAATCTTTAATCTAGTATTTATCATATATTCTATTTTATTTTTTATAGAAGGTATTTGAACGCAGACTTTAAAGCTTCATACATCTATTCACTCCATCTTATACAACTGATGTCAGTTCGTCCAGACCATCATCTCCCATATATATATATATAATCAATGCTCAGTTTATGTTAAGATAGCTAATCAGCACAAAATAGATATATTGGAGATCATTTATCTTTTCCCACATGTATGCGGTAATGTGTAACAGTTGTATAACATTGAATGGATAGTGTAGAAAGCTTAAAAGTCTGACTTCAAATCTTTTCTAATTTCACTAAGTTGTGTATAGAGAATATATTTGTATTCACATATCATGTATTATTTATATTGTAACGTTATAAAGAAATAAAATATTGCACAACATTTTACTAGTACTTATAAATAAAATAGAAAATCATATAAACATTACAAACCAAGCCAAACAACAAACTTTTAATAAATCATCTCATGATTGTGATTCCATCTATTAACAAATATACATTCTCAAGCAAAATTCAGCAAGCTATAAACAATATATACATGGAAAATAAAATAGCCTTCCTATCATTTTATTCGAGAATCAACCACCTTTATTATCAAAGGGCCTATTAATCTTTTTCTTTAGATTTTTTTTTTTGATCAAATGCTTTTCCCCCTCATATGTATTAGCACTTCTGTAGCATTAAATTTATTATTAAATGTGACATAAATAAATCTTGTTTAACTATGCAAAATTTAATTTTTAATATTATGTGACTTTCATTTTGAATAATGTTTGCAATAAATTAAACTATTTATAAGATAATTACTATTAAAATTAAATTTAGAAATAAGTGAATAAAGAAAAATATATAAAAAGCTATAGATTTATTTTATAAAGTAAAAAAATAACAAACAGTACTTTAAAAATTAGAATAATATTTTTTTTTTATGATGATAACATAAATTTAAATCTTTCTAATAACATAATATAATTAATAAACCAGAGTAGATTTTATATTTACTATTAAAAATATCTTTAAATTAATACAAATAATATTGCAGCTAAAAAAATATTTTAAAATCTTTTCTGTTCTCCAAATATAAAATGAACAAACATTAACATTATGTATAACTTGATATAGCTATTGACAATATCCGACATCTGAGAACAAAAATACTAACATATAGATTTATTTCCAATGTTATTGAAACAGTTTAATATAAAATTGAGATACAAACATTAGGATACAAACTATTCAAATGCCACACCATGAGTAATTTCAAGATTGAAAACATCAATCAAATTAGCATAGAAATGGCCAAAATATATTAAAATAATTAATCAATTTGTTTGTTTTTTAAGTAATAGTTTAAGAAAAGTTTGATGATAGATTTGGAAGAACAATAAACAGTTAGTTTGACTGCATTTTATGTCATAACAGTTTATTTCTCTTGAATTATGGCAAAATATTGAAAACCTTTTTGAAAAAGTAAAAAGCCGAGAAAAAAAAAAACCTTTTGTAATAATTAACTAATAGCAATTTGTTTGCAGTTCTGATGAGTTTTAACTAACATTCGTAATAGAATATGAGAAAATATTGAAGTTGAAAGTGAAATGAATTAATATATTCAGAAGATAGATTATGAACTAGGTCAAATAAGTAATAAAATTAATATTATAGGCACGTTTTTTTACTCTTATTAGAATATGGTTATAGGCACGTTTTTTTTTTTTTTACTCTTATTAGAATATAGTAGAATTTATTACTGATTAACAATTATAAAAATGAAGTTGAATAAAGCTGCTATTTTCTATTGTTCATCTTGTTGTGGGTATTTTTTTGACCTCGGAATAAAAAGCTAAAAAAGATGACAATACATAACAAGAAAAACTATCTTTGAAAAAATATTTTAAAATAATCCATGCTTTCTTTCAATCAATACCTACATTAAAGCAGGGCAGCAAAAGATAAATAAACATATAAAACAATACTAATTACATTGTAATAAAATAGTAGTCTAATACTTACTCTTCCTTGCACCATGTCAGACCTAAATATATATATAAGCATGAATTGTTAAAACTAGTCACACAACAAACAGTAAGTTATTGATATATATTGCATGATTCAATCACAAATAAAATTCTCAAAACACTTAGCAGTATTAATTTTATTAATATAAAATTTTACTAATACAAGCTGAAATTTTCAAATTTATTTATAGATTATTATATGCACCATATAAATCTATAAACTATAAAATAAATATTTTTATAAACCTATATTCACAAAAATATTCGATGTCAGTAACAAAAACACACTATTAAACGTCTATTAAGTAAATATAATGACCATTACTATTACTCAAAATACAATATATTGAAGACAGTATTTTCATTAACGGTACTAAATAATATGGATTAATTATAATTGAGTTCAAAGTTACATTCTCAGTTTTGCATATACATCATAATATTGATTCTATTTAAAAGTAATATTCATTAAACAAACATTTTGCAATATTACTAAATAATAACACTGCAAAACATTGTAACATTTTCTTCCTACTTCTGCAGTCTCTATAAATGCTTTTTGTAGCAACATATGCTACTTTTATTATTAAGAAGTAAAAAATCTTAGCCACTTAATTGCATTTATTTAGTCAGGAAGAACATTCTTAGATATTTATATTCTGTAATATAACTCAAAGAAGTACAGCTTTAAAAATAGTTATATCTAAAATTCTTTAATATGCATATTAGACAGGTAAAAGTTAACTAATATTATTAAAATAAAATGAAGGTTGTGGGTGATATGAAGCTTGTAATTGTCAAACTTTAAGTTCTATTTAATAACTTTTTTTAAATATTGGAATTGATTGGACATACTATTTTACAAAATAGCTCTTATAATTGTCATAAATTTGGAAATGAATGATTCTATTAAATCCATTGTTAATCCGGTTGTTGTTGTTGCTGTTGTTGTTGTTATTATTATTATTATTATTATTATTATTATTATTATTATTATTATTATTATTATTATTATTATTATTATTATGAAATAAATTCTAGATATGGTATGTAGATGATGTGTCTATTTGTGCATTACAGAAATACATCAATAACATATGCCATGATTTAACACAATGTTTTCCGTTGGCATGGATTATGGAACAACAAAATTAATATAAAGGCCTTAATTTTTTAGACCATTTATAAAAAAATAATGATAAGCTGGTCTATAGATAGATGATAAAAACCTTCAATATTTAGGGAGCAATGCATCCCCCATTCATGCTTGCCTACTTCACAAACCGGCAGATTAAGAATGTTTTCTATGAAGAAATTTAAGCTTATGTAAAATTCGAAGTAGGTAGTAAAGTCAAAATTGAGGTTTATATTAAAGTCTTGATAAAGTAGTTATAATTATAACAATTTGGTCAGAACATTCAAGAAATTCTATTCGAAAATAAATATTCACTCTCCAGATCGCAATAACACAAACAACTGAAGTTTTTATTTCATACCTGGGATGTCAGCTCATCTATATAACATATGTTTAACACATTCAACACTAGTATTTGAAACTCTCCTAACCTAAATAAACTTATAAACAACACTAAGGATGAGTTGCCCACAGATCAGGCTTTTCAGATCGTTTATAGAATTGATTACAGTAATTCTGCTTGCAATGCATTTTATTATGGGCAATTTCATTCTAATATTGCGATGAGATTTGCACAGTACAAATATTTCTATAACTATGAAAAACATAATCCAAAAATTAATTCAGTATTTCTCAGGTATGAAATAAACTTTGGCCACTTGGCCCACAAAATGTTAATGTAGTTGGTGATTAATATAAATATTGAAAGGAATGACTCCCTCACGTTAAGCAAAAACAAAGACTCTTACTTCGCTTTTACCAAAAAGTGGAACATGCTAATTTATGAATTAGCATGATGCTTGCTTTATTAGTATTTTAAACTCACCAAGAGAGACAGCCACTGAGTTTGACTGCTCTGAATTAGACAGATTGGGCCGCTATTACGATCAGCTATATATTGAAAGTTTAAAACAAAATATTATTTTATAAAGCACTTACGATATAATTATTATTAATCCGTCAATGTTATATATATATATATGTGTGTGTGTGTTTCCATTCTAGTTTTGATTTTTAGTCTAGTCTATAGACTGAAATAGTTTACTAAACTCATTATATATATATATAATATTATCAGGTCTTTTATTTGCAGATGATGTATTCTTATGCACAGAAAGAAAGGAAGATATGGAAGGTATGCCGAGGATATGCACGAGGATTGGTACAGAGATGGGGATTAAATTTAGTAAGGAAAATCAAAAGTAATGATGATTAATGCTGGGGAAAGAGTAGACAAAGAGTTTTTATTGGGGGATATAAAATTAAGTGTGATGAATAGGTATAACTATTTGGGAATCGTCTTAAGTAATCAGAAAAATTGCTTGAATTAATGCGAGAAAAGATTGATAAATGAAGCAAAGGAAATAAAGAGACTGATAAAGAAATTAACAGTATTTTCATATAATAAATATGATGTAACTAGAATTGTATGGATGGAAGTGGTAGTAGCAAAGTTAACATATGGTATTGATGCGTTATGAGTTAGTAAAGAAGTATTAGATTACTTATATAAAGGACAATAGGAAGAAATGCATTAGAAGCATGTGGGAGGACAGCAAAGGAAGCAATTCGAGAAGAAATGGAATGGTCAAGTTTTTATATGAGAGATGCAAAAAACAAAATGAAAATGTTAGGTAGATTGCAGTTTATCGATAATAAGAGAATAGCTAAAATAATATTTAATTGGGTTAATAAAAAGCAGGCAGCAAGAGGGATGACAAAAGTAGTATGGTATATAGAAGATTTGGATAAAGAATTTATGTCAGTATACTTATACAAAAGATGGAATGATTACATTAAGATAATGGTTGTATGTTATAGTGGTAAGGAATGGGATAAATAATAGATGCATTAATAAAGAATAGGGATTTGGAGAGATTGGAGAACTAGTATGGAGAGTGAAACTTGTTTAAATATATATAAAAATAAAAAGAATATTTGATGCTAGTTTACTGTTTAAGGCACTAACAAAATCGTTACAACAAGGAAATATACACATAAATGGATAAATGTGGGTGATATAGTGTGGAAATTGTGTAAGGAAGGCATAGAAAATATTAGGCATCTACTAATTGAATGTAAATGTCCTAAAGCAGAAAGGGTACAAATAATAAAGTTGTGGAAGAATAATATAAACAAAGTGATTATTCAAAAAGTGGGTTATTGGTTTTATGTTATGTTTAGAAAAAGATAATAGGGATTTAGATATAAAGGTCAGAGAGTTGACAAAGATTATGTTGTGGAAATGGAATGGAGCAGAATAGAGAAGAATATAGCAAAATATAAGGTAGGGAATGGAGAAGTAAACTGGCTAACATGTTCCTTTGGGCATAGTGACTGAGATATTTCTGATTCCGTATAAGAAGTCACAGTGCATCGCATCGTATCGCAATATGCATTGAGTAAATTTCACATAAATTATAGTTATTTTTAGAAGTACTTTCAACTATACATCTTATAGTCTTTATCAACTATATAACATTGAATAATCAAAACGAGACAACCTTTCACAATACCCATAGTTCAATTCAGATTTCCCTCAATTCAGTCAACACTTAGACAATCCTACTATGGATAAGAATCAAGAATTTCAAACTGCTGTCAAGGCAATCTCGTTTTAGCAATATATATATATGTTCAAAAGATGGCGCTATACCAAAACCACCGAACAAGTGTAAGATTTGTTTACATAAACGAAAAAAGAGTCAGAAATTAACTACCTCTTTCATTTGCTCACCCCCAGATCAGCTGATTTCAAGCTGGTTTGCTCTCCTCAGTGGGGGATAGAGTATAGAAACTAGATCTAAACACTGACTCTCAAGTGTTTATGCAAAACGTTTCTATCAGATTGCAAGCGTGAATTTTTCAGACCGGTAAAGTCTTCAAACTCAGCCTAGCAAGCCAGATATTTATATGGGTCTGATCTCAGTTCAGAATCACCATATAATCAAAGTCTCTGCAATATATATCATTGCAAGAAAACTTTAAAGGTACATTTATGAAAAACAAAAACAAGTTAATCACGTAACCTGCTATCACTTGTTATTTATGTTCAAAAGATGGCGCTATACCAAAACCACCGAACAAGTGTAAGATATATATATATATATTAAACATCTTAATATGAAACAAATTAAATTTTTGATTTCTGCATACACAGATCCTGAATATAACACTGGCGCGTTAATGTATTATATACCCATCTACACATATCCCTATATACACACATTCACTAACACAAACCCCCTCATATATATGATTGTATTTTAGCAGAATTTTTGAAATTAAATAATTATCTATATAAATAATGCAAATATTTATGTCTTTATGAATAGGTACTTAATACTATTTAGATAAATATTATCTTACCAAAAAATGTTACAGCAAGTATAAAATAAAGATATCTAAAAAATAAAAATAAAAAGTTAGGTTTATTTTATTTTTATAAAACATATTTCTGTATTTCAAAATAAGATATCAGGGAAAAATATGGTTAATACCTATAATAATTTTAAATTATAATATTGGAAAAAATTAAAGACGCTCACCAGTATATATATATATAACTTGGAATCATTTACGTTAAACACTAATAAAAATATAATTCTGGATTTTGCTTCTTTAAAACAAAATAATTTTCGATACAAAATTTAAATTCAATATAAAATTATATGAACTTGTATTTGATAAGATAATTCTGAGATAGTTTCTGAAGAGAGAATTAATACAGGCTGAAAAATCAAACAAGTTTGATTCACTGTAGGAAAAGAATATGTGGTAAATCAGAGAGCTGATAGCATTCCACTGATTAAAAAGTTTGTTTTTAATGTTAACGATGAATACAAGTGTTGATAATCTTAATCATATTAGTTAATGTATTGACAGTATATTTCGTTTCTTAAATTCCCGAGTCTGCATATTATAGAAATGTATTCATTGGAAATTTATATTTATAAAATGAGTGTTAAAAACGTTCTCTCACTACAGTTTTTCATAAAGTAATTATAAGTAGGCTATTAGACTATTTGCTCTTGATTTTTGCAAGTCTTTTATTTACACAATGTATGCACACTATGTTAATGTCAAACCAAAACACAAAACAAAACAATTACATTATAAAGTGAATAACACTCATGACAAAATATTTAAATATTACTGCAAATTATTATAAACAGAATTAAAAATACATATGTAATTAAAATACTTTAAAAAGTGATAAATTAATAATTCCCTCATCAAACATCAACTTTGCATAACGCTAAACTAAAATATAGTACAAATTTATGATTTCTAATAATATTTAAACACTTCGCCCAATCAACTTCTTAGTTTTTTATACTTAGAAATTAATATATCATGATAAAAGCACTAGTCAAGTATAATTTTTTATAGTATAAAATTAAACCTTAACTGGCTGTGAGTTTACTTACCATTTACTTCTAACATAATACAAAGGTTATTTGCATAAAAATATCAAGTCAAAGACTAATTATATTTTAAAGCTATATGAATCTTTATAGAGACTTTAAGAATAACAATGATAATAAGGATTTTATTCCTCCAAAAAAGCAAACCTAAATCTAAGCAATAGGTTATTATAATTAAATAATAACAGTTAATCAATCTTGATAGTCGTCATAATGGTTTCTAAATTCTTACAATTCTAATAATATTTTATATTACTATTACATTTGAGAAAACAACAGTAACTTATTAGTGACTGAAAGAATGACATTTAATAATAATGATATTTAGAAAAATATAAATGATAAAATATTTAATTGTAATACAATTGTACTTTAAAACTATTAAAAAAATTCAACTGCTAGCAGTATGATTAAAAATAAAACTTACTTCTGCATCTTACTTTGTCAAACTGATACCTATAATAAAATAAATTATATATAAATAGATAAATTATTATATATGATGTGATGTACTGTAGCTTCTTCTTAAACGAAGTCAAGAATCTCTCAGCAATTATACCAAGAAAAACTTGTTAGCTACTTAATTTTACATTCCCCAGTCTAAGTTTTCCCATATTTTGCTCCATCCCATTTCCACAACATAATCTTATACAATTACAAATATCCAGTAATGCCCTCTTTTTAAATGTCTATATCTCAATAATAGACTTTTAAACAGAGGGCGTTATTGAATATTTGTAAGTGTATAATGGTTTATATATTTGTATAATTATTTTTTTAGTGTTAACAGTAACTTTCTTTCATATATATAATATACTAAATCTCCGCAATTAAAAATATATATATTGCAACAAAATATAGTGAAACAAAATACTGAATGAATTCTACAATTTTCAATGCAGTCAAGCTATAATAAATAAATAACAGTTGTATCTAGAATAAATCAAATATATATCTTCTCTAGTGACATTTACAGTTAAAAATTAAAAATCAAAATGTCATTAAAATCATACAATATTAATTCTCTGTTGTGAATAAGCAACTTTTTACAATTTGTGCTTATTTATACAATTTACTGTTTAATTAAATTATTCATATATGGTCTGATAGCTAATATTGCTGTTAATTTAAGAATTGGTATCATTACTGTGCCAGTTTACATTGATTTTCTATTGTTTTTTCCCGCGTGTCATAGCATCGCCGGGAAGTGAACCCATTAACCCAGGACAACTGCTTGTAAAGCAGCTGCTGCTGACCTCTAGACCATCAATGCTTGACGATTTTTTATTGTTAATGCTAATGTTAACAAGTAAGTATTGATTTATTGGTATTAAAAAAATCTGTAGAGGGCAGTATAGTTCTGCTGTAAGTGTTTAACAGTTTATATTCATTGTATTCTAGTTACAACAGCTTTTGTGAGTTTACATCAAGGAAAATTTTTGATTAACAAAAAATATTTATTTTGTGTACTTTATTAAACATATATCTCTTATTTTTAAAAAATACAATTTAATCATTTCACCTGTAAGCTAACAAAAAATGATTGTTGGTAAGTTAGCCATGCCTTGTGACAATGGTTGTGTGACGTCATTACTTGTCATTACCAACCAGTGTTAAAATCTTTTAAAATATTCTAAAAAATAATATTTTAATACAAAATTTGATAGTTCATGTTTTCAAAATAAATTTTTATCAAAAAAAATTTCATTGATTTTTCTGAAGAGACTCACTTATACTATTTTCATGCCAACCATTAAATAATGAAAACAACATCTGTTCCAAGTACAAATTTATTTTCCCAATATTTGGAAATATGGATTACTAGAATTTTTATAATTTGTAAAATTAAATTTCTAAGAAAACAAGTCTAATTTATTAAATTTATTATAAAATAAACATTTCTTATTAAAATCAAATATTGAACATTGACAAAAACTGCCACTAGGGTAATCAATATGAAACATCAAACTGTTCTAGTTTTAATACATTTAATTTCTCATTATATTTATAAAGTATGCATCTTTGATTTTCCTTTTCCTTTAAATGATATTCCACAAGTAAAAAGAACATTATTCAAAAAATATTTCCAATTATAATAACTGTATAATCTGCGAACACAGATTTAAATATTTTAACAGAAAATGCAATATTTTATACATTAGTCAATATTCATGAATTCTTTATTTACTACAAATTTTGATTTAACAATATAATTTGACTTTTATATTCACATATGCTAGATATTACATAACATTTATTAATTTTTTTTATCAACAGCATTCTATCCATTAGCAATTAATGTATCAGTACTTGGTGCTACATTAAAATTAAAAAGAAATACAGCAAAATGAAGCATAACATGCATTATTCTACTGATTTGTGGTAACAAAATCCTTTTATATCTTTTATTCTACATCTATGTGTATAGTTGTGTGACATATTTCAAATGTCTTGTCTATTATATCCTACATATAATAAATAATTCATTAACATGTATTTCATTATTGGAAAACTGATCACATTAATATTAACATAACCCTTTATTTTTAAATAATCATTTTCTAAATTTAATATAGTTGTATTTGGTAAGAATTTTTCACAGGTAATATATGAATATGTGTATGTATGATCAATAAAAGGCAATACAAATTTAATAAACAAATTTAAGTTTGTATATTGTCATTTGAAAGGATTCACGTTTACATGTAATTATGTATCATTCATAATAAACCATTTAATTTCTTTATGAATAACCAACTTATCAAGATTTAATAAAAGCAAATGATAATTATATCCAAATTATATTTTTTTCTGCAAAAGTCTTCTAATATAAACTGTTTATTTTTATAAAATATATAATCTCACAAAATAAACATAAAGTTGACTGCTAAATTTCTTTATGGGTGTTAAAATTTAAAAAAAAAAATATTGATAAAATAAAGATTCATGGATAAATATGTATACAAATTTATATTAAAAACTTATTTAAATAAGATTTAAATATAGAATTAATAAGTTTTATTCTTATTATATCAACAAAGTAACTATCTAATAATGTAAATTATAATTTTTCATTTTGTAGATAACTTTTTTTCTATATTATTCCTTTACTCACTTAAACACATGTAATATTATCAAAATTATTTTTAAATAAAAATAGTCAGCACTTATCATATGACATCATATCTTATATCAAAAAGCATACGTGAAGACACTTTAGATATTAATAGTTTAAGTCTTAAGTAATTCATAACCAAATTACATGTAAACAAAAAAGTATATTTCCGTCTCCAAAACTAGATTTTTTTTTTAATAAACATAAAACTAAATATTTTTTTAAAATCTAAAAATCGTCCAATTAAATTCACATTTATATTTTCTGCTGTAGCCAAAAGAATATTTTTGAAAAATAGTTTATTAGATAAAAAAATATTTTTTTTTATTCCATTTCCTCATTAATTGCTTATCCATAAATATCTTATAAATAAAAAAGTAAGTTTAAAATCAAACAAACTTTCAAATTCATTATCACAAATAAATTTTTTGCTAACTACTTAATACATTTCAAATAAGTTTTTAAAAATATGCCGATATTTTTTTCTTAGTTTTTCTTTATTCATACAAAATATTTTTTACATCTTTAATTTTTAAATTTTAAAAAGTACATGAAGATTATTGCTTTAAAAAACGTTTTGAAAATATAGGCTAAATAGGGAATTTATTCATAAATCTTCCTGCATTCATTGATTACAATATCTTGCACTTGATGGCACTATTGTATGTAGAGTTTTTTACTCTTATTAACATTATATGAAAGCATATGAAATGGGGATCATGTGTAGTTTGATGGTTTTATATTTATCCTTTCCATAGAAAAATGGTGACTGTGGTTTTTAAAAACCAAAGACAGCATACTATATAGATGCTGATCTGAGTTCAGAACTATATTATTATACAAGCCAATGATCTTAATTTTAAAGCAATGTAGTTTCTTAGTTATATTTCTATTTTATGAAAATATATTGATGTTTTATAATGTATTATTTAAAATATCGAAAGATATGACAAAATTTGACTTTTTATTATAAATAAAAAATAATAATCATTTAATTAATTTGTATTGTTTTAAAAGATATCAAAAAAACTGTTTTATCTGATTTTCTGTCATTTATATAAACAGTTAGATAACAGAAAATGGAAATATAATAATATTTCAATGCTTGATCAAAAATATTTTCCTTTTTTGATTTAAAATTATATTATAGATTTTGTAATTTACTGATATTATAATAGAAATAATTTATTAATGATTTAAAAAAGAACAATATTTTTTTATTATTCAAACTAAAATTTTGATTTGGTAGAGTGATATTTATTATTTTAGAGGTGGTATAACATGTTCTTTTGGCTCCTGCTTAAGACACTTGTTTTGCTTTCTCTTCTGTTTACTTCTTAAGTTATTATGGTTTTCCAGCTCAAAACACTTGTTTTGGTTCCTCTATCTTGGTGAACCTGCTCAAGCTTTACTATTCCCATTGTTATAGATGTTTATCAGGGAGCAATTGTATCTAAAGAACTATTAATATTAAAACAGGCAAAACTCTCCATACAGTAGCGCCACTCAGTGATGTTTAGTGGTTTAATTATTAATATTAGCAATATATGATGACAAAAATTTATAAAGTAAATGAAATCTGGAAGGCTAGTCTGGACTCAGGATCGCAGGGGTCTCCAACCCTATGCCCGCAGGCACCATGGCACCCGCAGACCATTTTATGTGTGTCCACCGCTATCTGAACACGATAAAAAATTATTTATCTGATACAAATAAATTTAATTTTTGAATTTTTTTAATGAATTATTGTATTATATCGTAATCAAATTGTAGGGCATACTCTACTTTTACAGCGTAAAAATATAAACGTCAATTATATGTTAAAATTTAATTTTTGAAATAAATATTTTTTTGTACGTTATGTGTATTATTAACAATATCCAACTATAAATTTCCATGTGATGTGATGTGATGAACTGTGGCTTGTTCGTAAACGAAGTCAAGAATATCTCAGCAATTATGTCCAGATAAAAAATAAATGGTGCCCGCCACCTAGCTAAAAAAATAAATGGTGCCTGCCACCTGGCCGGTATTATGGAATGTGCTCTTAAGTGCAAAAAGGTTGGGGACCCCTGATGTAGAGCATGTACATCTCTTGTGAACAAATCATCTGTTGCATGTCTGTAGTGAAAACAAAGATGATAACCAAGATCATCTATTGTCTGCCTGAGTGAAAAATAGTTGTCAATTTATAAGGCATTTATCATTATACCTGACAGAACAAATAATTAACTATACCTGCCAAAAAGTTATTAATAATGTAATATTTGTTAATGATCACATATCTCTATTTAACAATAATCAAATTCTCCTAATCATGGTGTCATGAATTAACTAATGATTTTGGGGGTGATTTTGGAAAAGATGGAGGTTTATTTTAGTTATTATTTTAGCATTTAAAGATGTCAAAAGTCATTACAATTCATTAATATTATTAATTAAACAAACAAAAATTTTAAGATGTAATATGTTGGACTATTTCCATCATTTATGAGTGAATATTGAATGTATAGAAAATTTTAAACTTTATTTAAACTTTTCAAATACAACAACTTGTTAGTAATAACACACAAATATACAATACGGGTTAGTAATTACACAACGTTTCGAGTAGTATTATTCTCCACTCTTCTTCAGGTGTTGCTGGCCTATATGCACAGTGACAACATTTGCTTAGAAGTTGAACTCGCACCTTTAGATTCTTGTATATTGAATTTAAGGCAAACGCTCTACCAACTGAGCTATTCTGTCAAAGGCAACATATAGTAGAAATTTGATATATTTATACTTGAGGGTTGGTTCAAATCCTCCTGAGTCCTTCAATATATATATATATATATATATATATATATATATATATATATTTTAACAAGTCTAATTATTTTTATTTTTATTTTTTCCTAAGAGCAAGATTAATTAGAGCCTTCCATACATTGTGTATTGCCACACTTAAGAAAAAATAAAATTAAAAATAATTAGATTTGTTAAAAAAAAATATTGAAGGACTCAGAAGGATTTGAACCAACCCTCAAGTATAAATATATCAAATTTCTACTATATGTTGCCTTTGACAGAATATCTCAGTTGGTAGAGCATTTGCCTTAAATTCAATATACAAGAATCTAAAGGTGCGAGTTCAACTTCTAAGCGAATATTGTCACTGTGCATATAGGCCAGCAACACCTGAAGAAGAGTGCAGAATAATACTACTCGAAGCGTTGTGTAATTACTAATCTGTATTGTCTATTTGTGTGTTATTACCAACAAGTTGTTTGTATTTGAAAAGTTTAAATAAAGTTTAAAATTTTCTATACATTCAATATTCCCTCATAAATGATGGAAATAGTCCAACATATTACATCTTATAATATACCATCATTACAAACCTTCAGACAAAAACAAAAATTTTATGTTGCATTTTATTTGTTAGTATAAATTTATATTTGATGTTTGATGTGTGTTTTTAAATATATATATGTATCCTAAGGTGTTTAATTAAATAATTTTTATTTATTTATTTGTTTATTGATAAAATCAAGTTTTTTGTGTGTGTGCATGGGTTCATTTCATTTTAGGCAAATAAGTTTCAACTTTAAAATTATCTTTGTGAATTTATGCTTTGTCAATGAGAGAATATTGATGAATACAGAAGCAACCAACAGGAGAGAGGTGTAGTTCTAAATATACTCTTTAGTCAGATCATATCATTTGTCAATTAGAAATAGTACTTAAGTGTAATTCATAACCCTATAAAGATATTAAAAAAAACATTAATTGTAGATTGATTAAAGAGGATGATGGTGTTAGATGGTTCTATTAAATGTAGTCAAATAAATAGTTATGAATAAATAAACAAACAATAAATAGTAGTTAAATGGGCAAATACCACATAGATAATTTAAGGGTAAATAGCTCCCTTACTATATTTGTATATTATTGGAGTTCCATTACTTAAATGACTGATAAGTTACTCCATATCTACACTAGGAGTAAGTATGTTCTGTTATAATATGTAAATATTGTAACCAATCAAGTGACCTTCCCATCTAAGAGAAGCAGGACAAAGATCATTCACATTTGGGTCAGTAATATAATAGCTATAAATTTTCTACAGAGTATGAGCCATCTTACATAGACAAACTACATTACAAATGCAACTATTAAAATATTTCAGGTTCTACTTATACATTTAGCCTATAGAATAGATGATTGAATATTATAAATTTATGACATGACCATTTACGTTTTATTTTATATAGATTTAATTTTAAGGCCAATTATTATTTTTTTTTATATAAATTTAGCATTAATGGGTCATCTAATTTTATGATTATTTTATTGTGCTTCTTCAGCTGGCATATATCACTGCTTCAGAAAATTTAGTAGCTGGGTACCTTTTGAATATGATCCACATGAATGCGGGATTATTCCTTTCAATTTCAGCTCAGGGGACCTTCATTGTATCACCAATTGGTCAATGGATCATTCCAGCCTGTTGGTCAGATTTATTAATTATTATATGAAGATGCTTATTCATTACTACCAATTATCCATTTATTTCTTAGTGACTTGAATATGACCTTGCAGAGACGAACATATTCCAGTCTGCCTCGTCATTGGATTTTATTACTGTAGCAACCTACTATTGCCTTCCTTCTTTGTGTATATTAAAACCTGGTATTTAGGCATTCATGGGTCATGATCATGAGAGTTATGCATTTATCTATTTAATCATATTTTCTAGAGTTAATTAAACTTACCTTGCTTCATTTATTATTATGTACCTGCTTGAGGGACATCTGCCCCAAAGGTCAAATGTGTTCGTCATCCAAGGTCCCTTATTTGTATATCTGTTATACATTGAAACTTTGACATTTATACTTGCTAATTCATGTAATTCCACTATTTTATAAGTCTAGCAAACAAATTAAGCAGTAAAGATGGACATGCCTTAAAATTTTCTAACATATTTAAAATACATCTTAATAATAAATTATAGACAAAGTGAATAATAGAAAACATTTAGAATAGTACCCAAAAACTCTGTGTATGCTGTAATGAAAACTAGTGAATCATGGAAGCTTAACACATACAAAAGCAATAAAAATATCCACATAAAATGACTAGATTGATACCTATCTCAAGCAGCATTCCAATTAATAACCACACAAGGCATGAATTTGATAATAATAATAATAATAATAATAATAATAATAATAATAATAATAATAATAATAATAATAATAATAATAATAATCATCATCATCATCATCATCATCATCATCATCATCATCATCATCATCAACTCACACACACTTTTATAAATATAGTAACACATCTACCTGGTCCAATACATGTGTGAATCAATACCCTGTGACTGCATAATGATTTAAAACATTAAAAATTTATATGCTATCTAAATTCACCCACCAATTTCTGAAGCATTTTCATTCATAATCATATGACAAATATAAAAAAGACTGGTTTTACTCCACTTACAATAATTCATTTTATTATAATAAAATAATAATGAAGAGAACTCTCAATAATAATAATAATAATAATAATAATAATAATAATAATAATAATAATAATAATACATTATATGAATTTCTTTATCTCACAACCTTTATATTCTAGTTTGTCCTTCAAACACAAAGTCCCATGATCATATTTGTGATCATTAAAAACTTACAGTTTATCCATAAACCAACAACTTTGTTCTTTATAACTTTGCTGTTTGTCTGAGTAGGGACCAAGTAGCTGCATAAATATATGGGCTGGTGATCTAGTTGTCTCTAACTTGAATTTTAATCAATTTATTCTCAAATGTGGCTGCATGCCTTCTGGGGTTATTACCCAATAAGAAAGCACACCTAGTGCAACAAAGTGCATATAAGACAAACATTGAGGCACTTATGGCTGATACAGACCTATCTTTGTAAGTTGACATAATTTGCATCATTGTAATGTTTTGTTTTCTACATTTCCCCTGAAGAATGCATCTAGTCTACTCCATGGCCTTGCAGTTAAAAATTATGTGCTGTAAAGTCTCCTCAGCCACATGGCAAAGGCCACAGAATGAATCAACTGACCTGTACATTCTTCTGTAATGTAAAACATATTTAGTAGGTAAAGCATTCAAATTCATTTTGATTATAAAATCTAGCAACTTAGGTTCTAGTTGCCATCTTTTGTATTGCTTGATCAGATATTTGTTTCCTATTTCTAGTATTGATGGGATCTCCTCATTGTAATTATTTTGATGTATAAACGTATATATTTCCCAATATTTATACATTTGCTGAAATTGATCTAGGATTGTTTTTTCTCTCCTGCATTGGTAGATGGTGACTGCCAAAAAACAATCTTTTGGAGGAGGCCTATCTGTAGGTGTTATCTGCTCTAAGTATCTTAATTTAGGAAATTGAGTAAGTATAGCATTCCTTGTTTTGAATATTTGAAATGTTTGTAAGCTATGCAACCCCAGTCCATTTGCTATAAGAGGGTGATTTATATACCATGAGATTTGAAATCAAAAAACAATGATGAAATTAGATCTCCTATTTCCTAAGAATGAAAGAAAGTATGATCCCGATTATGCTCCTATTTGGACAATAATGTGATTAATTGACATTTCTAAAGTGGATAGAATCATTTATAAATTGCCTATATAGATATGTACTTTTAACAAAAATGAATATTGTAGCATTCGAAATTGAACTGACAATAATAGGATTAAACATGTACCTTGCTACAATTAAGTGGCATTGTAACACTATGTAACTAAAAAAATAATAAAGTTTATTATTGTTGAAACTTAATAATAATAATAATAATAATAATAATAATAATAATAATAATAATAATAATAATAATAATAATAATAATAATAATAATAATAATAATAATAATAATAATAATAATAATAATAATAATAATAATAATAATAATAATAATAATAATAATAATAATAATAATAATAATAACAACAACAACAACAAAAGCCTTACACAACTCTGACCTTCAGCACACAGATCCATAGTCCGACCAGCCTACCATAAGATCCAACTTAACAATTCCAACCAATTCTAACATAGCTTTGCCATCCCACCCCTCTGCAACACTCATCTATACAAATAAACCAAAAATAAGCATGGCAATTCCTTTGTGCCTCCCACCCACACCAACACTTTCCCCAATCCATATTGCCAATGAAACCAAGAGAAAGCCTGGTAACCCAAAGAATATACCCTAAAAATAAAAATACTGACATTGATTTCACAACACCAGGCCAGACTTCACAGATAATTGCCACACTACCATGGAAATTTCTAGTCCTCATCTCTGTTAAAAGGCAACTCAACCACATATAGAACTAAACTTGGATTGCATCTGTAGATACAGTAGTCCAGACTATGTAAAATTTAAACAATCTTTTGTAAACCAATAAAACAACTTTTACATGGGTAAAACTGCAACTATAGACTACCCATGTAACCACAGCAATCTAAGCTATGTAAAACCATCCTAACTAATCCACAGCATAAATAAACTTTTACATACATAAACCTACACCTATGGATTGCTGATGAAACCACAGCAATCCAAGCCAAGTAAAAACCTTGTAACTAATT
The DNA here is from genome assembly GCA_028023455.1 of Epiperipatus broadwayi. NCBI lineage: Eukaryota > Metazoa > Onychophora > Udeonychophora > Euonychophora > Peripatidae > Epiperipatus > Epiperipatus broadwayi. The sequence continues at coordinate 5,365,200 of JAQFVV010000078.1, read as the reverse complement.
TACAGCATGACAATTTTTTTGTAATCTCATGTAAATCAATAAATCAAACTTTTATATATGTAAACCTATATCTATGGATTCCCCTTGTAACCACAGCAATCCAAGTTATGTAAAACCATGTAACTAATTCACAGCATGTAAAAATTCCTGTAATGCTGTGTAAAATAATAAATCCATTTTTATATATGTAAACCTACAACGACGGATTGTCCATGTAAACACAGCAATCCAAACTATGTAAACTCTTGTAACCCTTTAAGACAAATAAAGCTTATCATTGAAACATAATAATAATAATAATAATAATAATAATAATAATAATAATAATAATAATAATAATAATAATAATAATAATAATAATAATAATAATAATAATAATAATAATAATAATAATAATAATAATAATAATAATAATAATAATAATAATAATAATAAAGGTTTTCTCCCATTATCACCACATGAACATTGATAAAGGTCTTATTGTTTTTGGACTTGATGGTTATCATGAACTCTAATATCTAGATCTGTAATCTAAATGTTTGTAATACATGATATTTAATTATATGAGCTGTACTTCTTTTATAATGTAAATATGAAACTATGTATGCCTAATGTAAAACTGTAAAGAGATGTAACCTTTCAGTTAATAGTCTTTTTGAAAGTAATAATAATAATAATAATAATAATAATAATAATAATAATAATAATAATAATAATAATGATGATGATGATGATGATGATGATGATCATAATGATGATGATGGCGACGATGATGATGATGATGACATTCATAAAGGATAAACACAAGATAATAATTTTCCCTATGTGTGTTTGTTGTTTCTATTGTATAAATTTACATAAAAATATAATTTAAGTCAAATTATCAATGCTATAAAATATGTTCGATAAAATGAACGCTTAAATCTTATCCAAATACAAGTGGTAACCATTCTATACATTTTCATTTATTGACGAGTTTGTCTTAGTTTTTAGATAGCTTTATGGGGGTTTACATAAACTTCTGGTTTAATTTCATTTGCTTTTTAGCTATCATTATTAATATTTGATATTTATCCTCTTAAAATATAAAAAAAAACAAAAACAATCATTTTGTTCTTGAGATTTGTCTATAGATAATTAACTTTTTTCTTAATTATAATGATGCAAATATGTTTCTAGTAATAAATTATAACACTAAATGTTAGTTAAAATAATAACTTATATTACTTTTAAATAAATGTCAAGTTTTCTTCATTCGAGCTTCACTGTGTTTAAATTTTGTGATATTAATAATTTTTTTTTTTTAATCAGCCATCTTTATGCAATTACTGCTTATATTTTTTAGTTAGTAAACATTTAGTTGTATAATTTACTCTTCTATTAAATTTGTTTAATCAAGGGAAAAGAAAATTGTTTTTGAATGTTTATTTTTTTTTTTTAGAAATAATATTCGTGCTTTTTTTTTTTTTTTTACAACTATACAACTTGTATATTACCAGGGGTAAAATGCTATTGAGAGGGGAAAATTGTTTAACAATCTGACATAATAGTACAAGTTTATATACATATATTATAAACTTTCCGCCTCAAAGTAGAATAGGATAAAGACTTAAGTAATAAGATATTTTCACTAGGGATGTTTACTATTCTTTAACAATCATTTTGATAAATTTATTTCTTTGCCTCAAACGTATAGCTGCATTATTTGTATTAAAAAATTGTGTTGTGGAAATGAAATTAATAGATAAAATTAATTAAAACAAAACTTATATAAATCATATTGTATATGTATAATATGTAAATGAAAAACCATATTAAAAAGAACAAGTTCGCTTTTAAAATTTAGTAGCATAAAATAAAGGTTTTAAATATATAACAAGAATTATGGACTAACTATACATTGAGAAGAATAGTCCACCACTCGTCTATTAAGTAAATGAAATACTAAAACAGGCAAAACTCTCCATACAGTAGTGCCACTCAGTTCTACCTGTTTTAATAAATGGTGATCATATGATGTTAAATGAAATACTCTCAGTCCAAAGCACATAATAAAATTTTTTTGGAGTAAAGATCGAGTCTTTTCTCTTTACTTCAATTTATATAAAGATACTAATGTTAAACATATTGGATATAAAGCATACGGATTTTAAATCAATCATATTATTTTATTAAAGCTATTCCATTTATTTAATATGCCAGTGTTCCAGTATTAATTTGTAAGTATTATACAATATTAACTGCTTAGGAGTTTATATATATATATATATATATATATATATATATATATATATATATATATATATAAACTCCTAAACCGTTTGTATCGTTATATATATATATATATATAATAACGATACAAACGGTTTGCAAGTAGGATATATAGTTACAATATATATGATATATTTATATGTGAGAATTAGATATTTTAAAACTTTACATAATAATTTACAAAATATATACCTTTTTATATTTTTAATAACCATTTTTTTTTGCTTTATTTATCATTGATAGATGATTCATGTTATTAAAAGAAAAAATTAAATTCTAAAGATTGTAAAAATCGATTAAATGTTCTTTAAATGTTGAAAGAATGCAAAATGTTTTACTCTAAAATAATTGAGGTTAAATACTGACGTCAAGAAAATAAGTCTGCTGAAATCATAGCATTTTAAACCCATTTTTGACTTTTTTGACTTTTAATAATATTTTGTGAAAAGTATTATTCCTATTTATAATTTAAATTCTTTATTGAATAAATCATTCCAAATATATTATTAAGATAATTCCAAGTAGCCTAACGAATCATTTAAATTAAGTTCAAATAATTTTTACCATTTAATATATCAATGCCTACATATTTCTCAATCTAATTTGTCTGACAAAATAGTTTGTTTTAATATTTTTTTTAAAAAAGTGATTATTGTTTGTAAGTTCATTAAATAATTATTTAGGAATATTCATTGTGAATTATCTAAGTAACTATTTTCAGATTTGACCTTATCTCGTAAATGGGTTTATATTTTTAGCTGTTGCATATGTACTTTCTCATTAAAGTCATAGATTATATCTATAATAGAAATAAAAATCAAAACCAATATGGGTGTATTTTGCAGCCAATTGAGCTAATAAATAGCATGAATATCTATATATCAACTACAAACTAATTCTTTGACATATATATATATATATATATATATATATATATATATATATTAAAAATTGTTTAACTACTATATATATATATATATATATCGATGAACCCCTGATATATATATATATATATAAATGACTAAAAACAATTTTATTTTTATTTTCTGTATAATATATCATTTTTGTTAAAAATTTATTATTTATCTTAAAACATCTTACAGTAATATAGCTTTATAGTATTACTAAAGTAATAGAAAAAATAAATTCTTTAAATTAAGGGAAACTGAGTTATATTCTTTCTTTTGCTATATTTTTTTCTATGAAATAAATAGTTCGTACTAATATTAATAAAACTTTTTACATTTTAAAAATCTCCTCTCATCTAAAGATTATTTATGTAGCTATCTGTCTATTTATTTATCTATATACCGGATATTTATCTACCTATTAAGCATTTTGAACTTACCTATTAAGAAACAAATGCTTAGTATTTTGTATTTTACATAATTTTTAAAGACAAATTATTGATTTTATATTAATTTTGAACAATTATTTTTTTAATGTGTAGTTAATTTCCTGTTTAATTTTCGAACAAACTTTTATTAATTAAATTAAATCTTAGTATTTGGTTGAATTAATTAATTCACAAACACTTTCCCACGCTCTCTTACATAACAATGTTTTTTTTAGGATTTCTATATATTATTTTTTACAGTTTGGTATAAATATTAGGAAAGAAAATTAATCATTTATAAAATATTCTCTTTTTTAGATGCGCACTCATATACAAAAATTTTAAATGTTTCCATAAAACTGTAACTGAATATATATATATATAACAAGAGCAGATCTTTGTTCTCTTTATAAAGATATATATATATATTACTCAGAACAATAAATTTTTATTAGGTAAGTGTTAGCTACACTACGACAATGTACGTTGAAACACAATTCAATGACGTTTCAATCTGAAAAATATTACTATTTCATTCTGATTTCAAAGATTTTGTAATGATATTTATAAGTGTAAATTCGAATTAGTAAAGTTTATGTAAAGCTGCATAAACATTTTGTCTGAATTAAAATTCACTTTAATGGATTAATTTCTTATATAACATCATTGAACTTTGATAGCAAAGGCATTGAAATAATATACTCAGCACCCCGAAAAATTTATCATGTTGTGTGTTACATATTTTTCAGAAATGTAAGACCGGGCTTCAAAAACTTTCATTTCTAATGCTTTTCAAAACTTTTTCTAATCTTAACCCTTTTCACCAAAAAATAAAAATAAAAAAATAAAAATTCTATCTGATATATGTTTTTACTAATAATAAATAATAAAGGAATTTTTTTAAACAATTATTTAGAAGACTTATAATATTATCATTTCTTTAAGATAAAGGTAAATTGCTTTATTTAATGATATGAAAGTGCTTGTTTAATTTTCTACAAAAAATTAAATCTTAGGCTGAATATTTGATGCTGTAAAATTAATTAAGATATCTTCAAAGTTTTTCAAAAGTGATCAACATATTGAGTTTATAATTCTCAATACTGTAAACATTCTATCTTGCAACAATTAAGTATGTTTACAAACATTTTAGAAATTTAAAAAACTCTGTTCATATTTTTTTTAAGAAACTCAACTTTTAAAGCTGTAAGCAATTGATAATTCGGGATTTTTTTTAAATTTTTAATGAAAAGTGATTGAAGTTTTTGATTTTCATTAAATATGGTTTATAAATCTATGTCAGTTTATTAAAATCAAAACACGAATGGAAGTATTTTTTTAAACTATCTTCAGGCAGTTCAGAAAATCAATTATACTTTTGCAATTAAATCTTTACATTTATCCATATATTTATAATACAAAGAACTATTAATCTTAAATCATTCATGACAAGAATATACCCACATTGAGAAGTCACTCTTAAAATAATAACTATAGACAAATGTTCTCCATACACAAAATATCTTCATATAATCTTATAACTTATTAAAATCAATATCTTATCCTAACATAACATTCCAACAAGACAAATGGTGCTACTGGAATCAATATGTACTTCTATCCAGAAACACAAATTATAACTTAGATTGCCAATACTAGAGATTAATAATAAGATGTTAATATCTAGTTGTAAATATTGACACTGAAACCCATATTTTTTTTATTTTCTCATCAAAATAAACCTGTGGTCATTAACATTATATTTCAGGATATATAAGAAAAACATACTTAACATTTTCAGTATGTGTGTGTGTTGTGCCACAGATTACAAGAAACCAAAAACATATGCTCTTTTAGTGTAGTAGCCTACAATATACTTGATCTTATATTACAAAATATTGTTAGAAAAAAATGCCACTATAAGTTCAATCATCAAATTTTTTCTAAGTGCTTGGTTCACAGAAATAAGATGTACAACATTTATAATATATGCATTATAGTGCAAAAGATGCACTTGTTTTTACAATGATAATGCAATAAATTTTAATACCTTTAAAAACAAATTAGAGACAGTAAAACAAAGAGATAATAAAAATCATCCCACCATGCATTTTCCCACCCACTTAGTCACTTGTCCATCAATGCTCTAACCTCTAGTGAGATATATTTTCTGTTTACTATTTTATTGTAAATGTTATTAATAATAGTGTAATTCACTGAATGCTAATGAAAATACCTATTATAGTATTATTTGAATAGTTTTGTATATTTTTTTCTTTTAAAGTAAAATATTTGTATATATATATTTTTCTTTAAATTGAAATATCTGTAGATATATATTTCCTTGAATAAGGTTTCTTCTAAAACGAAAATCTTTGTGAAGATTGTCTTAAAAATCGTCTGTAGCTAAAAATATTTATAAAGATCAATTTTTTACCCTATTCAAAATGCTACATCTTTAACTATAACTTTCAATGTTATCTTTCACCATAAATATGTTACCCCTTTTTTGAAGTGGCATGTAAACATGTTTAAATCATTGAATTCCTAGTCAACAAATAATACATTTTTATAAGTCATAAGTTATTTTGGAAAAAAATAAATATGACAACTTTTTTGACTTCTAATAATCTGCTTAAACTTTTCTGTCTATCTCTGTATGCAATAATAAATATTTTAGTCAGAATCCATATCTCTGAAAATTTTCAAACAAATGACTTATTGCAGTACTCTTTGTGCATGGTATTAAGATAGGGTTCATTTGGTTTAATGCTCACCGTATTCAAAACCACATTATAAATGAAGACAATAGGATTTTTCCTACTAGCAGTAACATTAAAAGTAAATCTATATTGCAAAAGTAATTACATATATTTTCTCTCAATTTATATTGGCTACAACATTGTGGTGAAGACCCTTTTATACTGTCGTCAATATTTTTGTCTCTTGACTAAATTTAGTTGTATAACTATAGCCGTAATGTAAATAAGAAGTAGTAATAATTTCTGTAATAAATATTGGCTTTAATTTATAAAATAACCTTTGTTTACTTTTAATTAAAAATGATGTTTACACTGGATAAATATACAACTATGACAGTGGAGAAGAAATATTATTGGTATTTCTCTTTACCTACTGCATTAACATTTATTTTTCTGTGAAAAAAATAATAATAACTGGAATTTTTAAATCAAAACTTCCAGCACAATGCAACCCAAAAATATTTGGTGGTTACATTCAGGAGAATAATGCATTAAAATATTGAAGGTAATTTCTGGAATCAAACAATTATGTTTTTGTAAGAACAAAAATCTTTATATAATAAAAACATAGCAATTATAAAAGTATAATAGTTTTGAACCTGAGCCAAAGTATTTCTGGCAGTATTCATTGAAATTACATAAATGATGATGTGTGAATCATAAAGTGGAATGTTGTATATTCAGAATCAAAGTTGCAGTGTATGCTCATCATGCAATACAAACCCACATTTCCAAAAATAACTGAGACTCAGTATATCAAAATGTCTTTTCAATCCTTGCACATTCATAAACCCTTTTACTATTTCAAAATGTTTTATGACCTCTGCCTTCACTTGCAAGACGCCATATAGGATCAGTGACCTCAGTGTAAAAACTTTTGCTTTACTGTAATTGTGTTATATATAATAATTATATATTTCATTTGAAAATCTACCCTGCTATTTTAACAGATGAAAATTTTTGAATTTTATAATATGTGAAAATATCTGTTTGAATTGCCATATGATAAAAATCACTGTCAGATGTTAATAGTCAGTAATTAATGAAAGAAAAGAGGTTATGGATCATAAAGTGTGGACTAAAATTCACTCTGTTTGAATGTTGTAATCACAATGCATAAAATATTAGATCTTGTCACCGTTGAACCAGCATTCATCAGTTGGTCCAGATCAGCATCTCCCGCATATATATTTATATGTGGGAATGATAATCTGAACCAACTCATATATATATATATATATATATATATATATATAGTTGGTATATATATATATATATATATATATATATATACCACTTGATGAGTGCTGGTTCAACGTGAAATACGTATATTGGAGATTATCTATCTTTTTCACATGTATTTGGTCATGTGTATCACTTGTATAAAATGGTATGGATATCTATGGTAGTTTGAATATATATATATATATATATACAATCACTGCTCAGATTATATTAAGAGAGCAAATCTACAAACTTTAATGTATAAACCTTAATCTTTTCCACTCTCCAACCCTTTAGTCATCCTTACTATTGAAAATCTGAGGATGAAATACTCAAAACCCTTGTTGCTGCCAATATTATTGTCATACTCATGTTGATCTTAAGTCAATCTGACCCCTGACACCTGTGATCTTAGTATAGAAATTTAATATGATGTGGATGGGAGAGTGGAGAAGAGTGAAACTTGCCCATTAAAGTTTATAGATTTGTGATCTTGATATAAACTCTTTAAATACAATGAACATATATATGCAATATATAGCTACTTTTTAGTGGCTACTCTCAAAACGTGCGATTATTAAACATAATTATTGGTACATATCGTAAAATAGTAAGTCGTTCAATAAAAACTAATAACGTAGCATAGTGCATTAAAGAAATACATTGAAAGATCATTTATAATAATCATTAATGTAATCTGCAATAAAAAAAGCACATTATTGACATAAATAAATATTGGATGGATGTCTGAATTGGCATTTTCTGGCCATCTGAAAAAAAATTATAAGCTTGATGGAAAATTAGTAGTTAGAAATTTTTTTTTTGTATTTTCATATTATAATTCTCGAGTTAAAAGCATGCCGTGCAAATGCATTAAACGTTACATTGTAAAAAAAAAATTAGCACTTCATATATTTATATATATATGACTACAGCTTAAGAGTAGATAAGTTTTCTATAGACTCTTTTAACTTAAAATGTGTTTATATATATATATATAATGTTTTAAATGTGATAACGCTGAGACGTTTTGACTTTGACCGCATGTCAATGCCTCTAATGTTTATTTTTCATTAGATTCACTTGAATAAATTATATTATTTTAATATATTGGCTTTAATAATTTAATAACTATTGATTAATATATTATTCAATAGAATTATTGGAAGATTAATTTTTTAATATAAAAACAATTATCAATAATTTTCCTGTCAACAAAAATATATTGACTTTTTCAGTCAGGTGTACTAATTTTCTAAAATTCAATTTATAATTTTATTTCTAAAAATACGGCTTCAATTATTAACTACTACGTTATTAAGTATTGCATATGGGAATACAGCGCAACACCAATCTTATCAGCATAAACAGATTACTATATATATATATATTGTTTATTGGAACGAGTGTGTTAATGGTAGTTTATATGTAATTAGATGTTGTCATATTTACGTGCATATGTGAATACAGAGTAATACAAATCTTATTAGTATAAACAGATCACTATATATATATATATATATCAAAATACAGTAAAATTTACATAAATTATATTATTTTTAGAAATACTTTTGACTATACATTTTGTAGTCTTTATCAACTATATAACAAAATGTATAATCGAAAGTACTTCTAAAAATAATATAATTTATGTAAATTTTACTGTATTTTGATATATATATATATTGATTTGTATATTATATATATTGTGGAACGAATACAGATATCAAACTTAATATATATATATATATATTGTTTGAAAGTTTGAGTTAATGGTAGTTTAGATGTAATTATATGTTGTCATATTTACATCATTTAATGTTGATTAATTTAAAAGCTTTTAGAAAAAAAATCAAATTTTATTTAAACTATTCATATACAGGCAACTGTTAATGATCATGCAGAGATTAGTATATAGCACAATGTTTCGTCTGTTAAAATTATATATATATATATAATATTCAAATATAAGTATATGTCTATACTAAACATAATGTAATTAGAAGGGACCTGAAGCCAAAACATCCAAGCTCCCTACAGTTCTTCACTCCATCTCATTCAACTGATACACATGACCACATACATGTGAAAAAGACAAATGATCTTCAATATATGTATTTCATGCTAAACTAGCACTCATCATTATGTTTAATATAGACAATATACTTATATTTGAATATTACACATTCAGTCTGTATTCTACCCATTCCTCTTCTGTGTATTTAAATGGACATATTAAGGTCCTAAATGTGAGAAGTCAACATGAGTATTACAATAATTCTGTAAGTAATCATTATATGTTCAATGATATGAATGGCTGAAGTGTTGTTGGGTGGAAAAGATTGGAGCTTGTCCATTAAAGTGTAAAAATTTACTATCCTTAATATAAAGTGAGCACTGGTTGAATATATGTGTACCAGATGAAGATCTGGAGCAACTGATGAGTGCTGGTTCAGCATAAAATATGTATATTGGAGATTATTTGTTTATTCACATGTAATCATGTGTATCAGTTGTATAAGATAGAGTGCAGAGCTGTGGGGAGTGTGAAAGTCTTGAGTTCAGGTCTTTTGCAATATATACATAAGGTATAGCAAATTTGTTTATTATTATAATCAACTTTAATCAGCTTTCTTGCAAATTTTACAATGTTTTGTGATTGATGACTTTCATAGCGATAACTTATACCATTAGGTAATTAAAAATATCTGAGACTCACCAATTTATGCACAATGGTGCTTTTGAATTATAACATATCTTTATAATATTCATGTCCTTTTTAATCAAATATACCTTCATTGCTACATAATTAATACATAGATATATTCGTTCTTTACTCCTTAATTGTTAGTTTGTGCTCTTTTAATTAGTTCTTTAAAGAAATGGTTTATTTCATTTGACATATGTTTGTCATATTCATCTATTATTTCATAGATGCAGTTTTCACTTTTTTAGCAATTCTAAGTCTATGTTATGCACACATTAAGATTCCATGTAGTGTCATATTGTTTTGGAATTCTATTCTTATATAATACTGCTTGCAGATTTCATTTTTTATTACATAAGAAGTATTGTTATCATTGTTAAAAGTGTAGAGGAATGGGAAATTTTTAATATTAAATTATCTTCATTCACATTAAATTTAGAGTATGTAAAGTCTATTTAAATGTTTTCAGAAATCAGTTTGGTAATTCATCTTAACACCATAAACCATCAATGTTCTTGTTTTATTTAGAAAAATTTGTAATAAAACATATTCACATTTTACTTATATATTTACTTTTAATATTATACAAATAAGACTAGAAAATGTTTTGCTTTTGATTAATTGAAATAAATGTTATCTTTATGTGATATTTTATAACTTTTATTTCATTATTCAACATGCATAATCTTAATAAAAACTTTATCTACTGGAATTCAAGATTTATGATATGATGATGGCGGTGTTATTTTTATTACGTCAAACGATGATACAGGCAATATTTAATATTTTAAATGCAAAATAAAAAACAACAACATATATTTTGCTAATTTATATTCAAAAACACATTGTTTATCAACTAGTGATAAAAGAAAAAAACGCCAGCAGCTTTTAACAGAGTTGTAAACTTAAGAATGTAAATCAATTTAAATATCTTGATAACATTTTAAATAGTAGTTTTGATCTTAGATGTTTATTACAATATAATTTTCAATGTGCTTGATTTGATTTAATATGCTAAGTGATAGATTGTTTTATTACTGCGAAATTTTGCATCTAGTTATGTATAGATCGTATATATCGAGCTATTATTTTATCTAATTTACTACGTGTAAGACTTGGATATTCATTCTTGTAATAGAAAGATATGAATTTTAAAGATACTTTTTAAAATTTTAAGAATAATTTAATCATAAAGCTAATTAATAAGTTTATCAACATACTGAATGCGATATTATAGATTCTATTAATTATAATGTAACGGAATAGCGTTACATGGTATTCAAACCCAGGCATATGGGGGTATATTCAACTATAATCAATTGACGAAATAACTGACAGGGACAAAACTTTTATAAAAGCGGTCTTGCTTTAATAATAAGCGAAGAACAGCCGTTTCTAAAAGCCGATCGCAGCTATATAAGAGTACCTGTCAGATTTATTGAAAAAAAGAGTAAAAATTGTTGTTATTTTATTATTTTGTGTGTGTGTGCTAAGAATAAATCTATAATCCGTCGTTGTAGTTTTTTTTGTTATTTATTTTTGATCAATTAAAGAAGAATGATTGAATGCAAGTTTAACTTTTATAAAATAATTTAAATTAATTAGCAATATGTTCTGAAATTCCAAGCAATCTCAGATTAATTTGTACAAACGTAATTAGTAAATGTAAAATTAGAAATTGAAACAATAGGCAGGATATGTGCTGGTACGCCGAGATAAAACAAGCCAAAATTAGAAACAGAGGTGTGAGAAAGTGTACACCGCTATTGTACGACTCAGATTTCTGTCCCCAGAGAAACAATACCTAAGAAAAACGGTTAAATTCCAAACTAATGTCAACAATCCCAGAAATCTCGGAGTTGAGCTGACACGCGATGGACTTATCAAATAAAGGGACTCACAGGTGCATGGGATTGATTGGAGGAGAAAAATTCAAGGTGTGAGGGCGTGAAGGCAAAGATCAAAAAGGCCGAACAGCGTTTTCAGAGGACAGTTTGTGCTCTTCTTTTGAGAGATTATTAAGAGACTTGATTTTTATTAGACGTTATGAATCTAACTGCCATGCGTTGCTGAATATAGAATTCGCGGCTTGACCGCCGGACCTCCGCGTCCAGTCCAGCTGATTGCCATCAAGATGCTCATACCACCGGAGAACCTCATATTAGGACCACGCTCGCTTGGAGACCGCGCAAATCGCCGGAATACATCATTAAAGAATAATCTTCGCTCAGGATCCCATTACAGTCGTTCTACATTTCACAGGTAGCTATCGTAAAATTTGTTATATTCAATTGTGCACTTAAAGAAATAACTTTTATATCCAGAACTATTAGAAAGACATTAATCTAAAACAGTATAATTAATATTAATCATTTATGAACAGTTCGAGAATTTTTTTACCTAATAAATTTGCCGACTGATCAACAGTCTGAAATAATATGTGCAAAGTAATTTGAAGTTTACCGTTAATTGTCTCGGCTTGCCGATCACATACCTGCGTTAATCATTATTAAACAGATTAAATAAATATTTATGTAGCTAATTTTTTTTGTTATTTAATTGCTTGGAATTTCAACATAAATTTATATATATCGGAATGAATGCTTTAGCGTAAATTTGTTTGTATGGAAATGAATGTAGTTGATATTTTGGGGGTGGGATTTTATTGATTTTATGCTTATGTCGTGATGTTTTTTTTTGACTAAAGTTAAGTTGGATTAATTTGTTCTGTGGGATGTAGGGCGGGCCTTTCTATGATTATAATAACGGAGGTAGTGTGAAGGGTAATTGTGGCTGTGTTCGTTTCATGTTTCCGACTGGAGCGAGGCACGGGCATGTTTTGTGATATAATTGAGTGGGCTTATGCACATACGTGGCGGACTCTTCTAAAAGTTCTCCTGGCGCCTATTACTGGGATTCGATTCGAATCTATGTATAAAATAAATAAAGCGTACGTGTATAGGTGTTAGAAATTATCGTCACAGAACATCATGTAATCCCCGGACGGAAGAACACAGCGGGTGCCAACAAAAAAAGGAATCGTCAAGCAAGGAGTAGCGAAGGTAGTGGTGGTTGTCACGGTCGCGGGCGGTTACATTTGGCGCGTCAACGTGCGGCGAAACTGTTGTTTCAAAGGGCAGAACCGACGTGAGTACAGCTGACGTTAATAACAACGAAAGCAAATCTAAAAAGAGGGCGCTCGAAATAACGGAACAAATTGTCTACTAAAGCAGGGGGAAAATTTTCGGAATTATCGTGAAAAAAAAAAAAAAACTAGTAAATATTGCTTGAGAGAGTGGGAAGGGGATTTAGTTCTTGTAGTATTAACAAAATAATCAAGCGGCCGGATATAACTGATATTTGTAGAAAGCTGTGGAATAGCGGGATTCCGTGGAGGAAATATCGTGTATCAAAGGAAGCAACTCGTAAATTAATTTCTATACTAATAAGACAACTGCAAATAATTTTAATCGCAAAAAAAAAAAAAAAAAAAAGGAAAGGAAAATCATTTTAATATTAGTGTATTCTTGAAAAGGGAACGAACTGTATCTGGGATCTTGTTAGTTTCGTGTTACTTAAAAAATAAAAGGGACGTTGCGTATAAACAACACGGATATGTAGATGACCACAGAAAAAAATATATATATATATAAAAGTTAAGTAAAGTATAACCGTACATATAACCGAGGGCTACCGTATATAAATGAAGGGAACAGTGGGACCTGGGATAATCTGAGCGTGAGGAACCAAATTGAAGGAAGGATAGGAGCTGTGGGAATTTTGAAGGGCAATGAGCATCGAAGGATAGGATAAGACAGTCAGGGGGACCCGCGGAGTAGTAGGTGACGAGTCGTGGATTATTATAGCCAAAGATAAACTAAATATTAAACAGAATGGAGGGAAAGTGGATTAAGCTGGAACATTTTACAGGAAAGGGAGACGAAAGCCCGTGTCGACATGTGGAAAGTCTAAAGAGGTTGTTCTCGTGCGGGCAGTTTAGTGAAGAGTCAAAGATAGCGATTGCATGCAGCCACATCCAAGGGGAGGTCGTGGACTGGTGGGAGTCGATGAAAGAGAAACCGGAGACGTTTGAAGAATACCAAAGAGCCATCATGGGAAGATATTGGGGACTAGCCCAACAAGAAAGGGAAAGGTGGGCGATAGAGCAAAGCGAAAAGGGAGAAGATGAAACGTACAGTACCTTCATACAGCGACAGGTGGCAAGGTTAAGAAAAATCAGTGAATATCGAGTACCGGAAGAGCGGCAAATCAGGATAGCGGGGCGCAACCTGCCCAGGGAGATTAGACAAGTAATTGAGGGGAAAACTGAGATAAAACGAGTGTTGGAGATATTAGATGCGGCCGAAAATGATGACTATTTCATCGGAGAAGGGAAGGATGGGATCCGGATAGCTAACATAGCACAAGATGAAGGGGGGAAGGACCCCGGGGAAAACAGGAGTGCCCCAAGATCGAGGTATCAATCCAAGGGGTGCATGCGAGGGCGCTGCTGGATACAGGAAGTCAGGTGTCAGTAATGGCTCAGGAAACGTTTGACAGGATCGCCCAAGGGAAGACAGGACTGAAAATCTTGCCATTGAAAGGGACCCAGGTTATACTGGCCAATGGGAAGAAGGCAAAAATACAGACCAAACAGGTGTGGGCGAATATAGTTATTGCAGGACAGGAATTCACCCAGGTGGTGTTAATACTTGAGGGGCTGATACACGACTTGGTGTTAGGGTCTGATTTTATGAGAATGGCAAAGTGCAACATTGATTATGGGACTGAACAAGCAAGAATCGGCAGGGTCACGGTGCCGTTTGGGGAAACCATGGATAAAGAACCGGAAGGGCAGAGGAAACTGCAATGTATCATGATAAAAGGGGAAATTGAGAAAAGGGTGAAGGAAATGGCAGGGCCAGATGAAGGGCAGAGAGAGAAGATCCAAGGAATACTGGGGACTTACGAGAGTGTTTTCTCGGATAAACCGGGAGTAATCAAGGGGTACGAACACCGAATCCGGTTGAACACCAGCAACCCATATCAAACCAGGGCGTACCCAATCCCATTCCAATACAGAAAGGAAATTGAAACTCAGCTGGAGCAGATGATAGAGTGGGGGGTTATCTCGAAGTGTACCTCACCGTACTGTAACCCCATCTTAGCCGTAAGAAAGAGTGACGGATCGATACGATTGTGCCTCGATGCCAGACAACTGAACAAGGTGACCATTCCAGATACAAATGCCCCGCCCATCATGAGCGAACTGATGACGAGATTTCAGCACAAGCGAATCTTCTCCACCATGGATTTGACAAATAGCTACTGGCAAATGAGCCTCCATCCGGATGATCGTAAATACACCACATTCAAATATAACGGACGGGCGTACCAGTTTAACCGCGTGCCTTTCGGATTAAAGAATAGCGGTGCTGGCTTAGTGCAGTGCCTGGACCAAACCCTATCAGAGGAAGTTAAGAAATTCGTCACGATGTACGTCGACGACATTATTATAGCGTCTGAAAACATAGAGGAGCATTGTCGGCATTTAGAAATGTTGCTCCATGAATGCGAACAGAAGGGCATAAAAATAAATATAAGAAAAAGCCACTTCGCGACCCAGGAAGTCAAGTTCTTGGGACATATCATAAGCCAGGAGGGAATACGGCCTAACCCCGAAAAGATCCAGGCCATCCAAGAATTCCCTGTTCCGAAGAAGAGAAAGGATATCAAAGCATTCCTCGGAATGTGCACCTTCTATAACAAGTTCTATGAAAACTTCTCCCATGATATGGAACCCCTATTACAATTGTTAAGAAAGGAGGAAGCGTGGATATGGGATGAGAGACGGGAACGGAGTTTCCAGAAGGTGAAGGAAGGATTTTTAAAACAGACCATATTGGCGTACCCAGACTTCGACCAGATATTTTGGTTACAGACGGATAGTAGCGACATTGGGCTAGGAGCCACATTGTACCAAAAGGGGCCGGATGGGGAACAAAGGGTGTTGGCGTTCATTAGCCGACTGCTCAAAGATCCCGAACGAAGATACACTGTCACTGAACGAGAGGCCCTCGCCATAGTGTGGGCTTTCAAAAAGTTCAGACAGTACCTGGTCGGATCCAAAGTGAAAGTAATTACCGACCATCGGAGTCTTGAATTTCTGAACAAGAGTTTTTTGACGAATAATAGATTAGTGAGGTGGAGTTTAGCCCTGCAGGAGTTCCAATATGAAGTGGAATATTGTAAGGGGAAGGATAACGTGGTCGCGGACGCACTGAGCCGGTACCCTGTGGGACCACAGCCAAATGCCGAGGGTGAGGAGTTCGCATACATAGCCGCTACTACCAGGCGAAGCAGGGAGGGTGAGTTTGGAGCGAACAATATTCGGAAGAGCCAGAAAGAGGATGAAGAATGCCAACAGGTAATACGATACCTACGTGAGAAGAGGCCGAAGGCAGGGCCCGCCCAGAAAGGGGAAGAGACGGGGGGAAGTCCGCTATGGAAATATCGGGACCGGTGCATTATTCTGGAAGGAATAGTCCAAAGGAAAACCGGGAACGGGAGACAAACCCGCATTGTAATACCGAAGGGAATGCGGGATCGAATGGTTGATGAGACCCATCAGGAACGTGGCCATTACGGAACGAGCAAGACGGAGGGGTACCTCAGTAATTGGTTTTACTGGCCGGGGATGCACCGCGACATTGCCCGAAGACTACGGAAGTGTGAGGTTTGTGCGAGGACAAAACCGTTAAATCAGTCGAATGAAGGACCTCAGATACCGATCATCGCCCGGGAACCAAACCACACCCTGGCTATCGATTACTACGGGCCATTGCCAATGTTTGGGGGGAAGAGGTATTTGCTGGTCACATATGATCTTTGCTCCAAAATCGTCGCCGCGTACCCCATGGCCCGGGCTAATGCGAACCAGACCATCAAACTGTTGGAAACCAAACAGTTTCCCATCATCGGGAAACCTAAGTGCCTCTTATCGGATCATGGCACACCGTTTGTATCAAGGATATGGAGGCGATGGGTGAACCAACTGGGGATCAAACATCATATGACGTCTATCCGGAACCCGCAGAGCAACCCATGCGAGCGGGTGATGCGGGAGTTGGGGCGGCTATTCCGCGTATACACGGCCGGAGATCATCGGAAATGGGTTCGGGAGATTCCCCGGATTATTGCCATGATCAATACCTCGAAAAATGAGTCCACTGGACTTGAACCAAGTCGACTCCATTATGGACGACCTATACCTTACCCGTACGATGATAGACCGTTGATCCGGACAGGAAGAGTTGACCGAAAACAGGACAAACAGATGGCTTTACGGAGATTGGAACATATGGGGGAGAAACGAAGGCAAACCAAGAGGCCGTCCCAAAATACGTTCACCGTGGGAGACAAAGTGATGGTAAAATCCAATCCGGTCAGTCGACCGGAACAGAACGTATTCAAGAAATTTCTCGACATCTATGAGGGCCCATATGAGATCGTCAAGGCGTATGGAAATAACGCCTTTGTACTAGCACAAGGGAAGGGAACATTCAATGCCAGGGCACTGAAGAGGGCCGAATAACTTCGCTCCTTCTCAGAGCTAAAACCCGCAACATCGGATTTTACTCTACACCGGGCGGGGAGATATGTAACGGAATAGCGTTACATGGTATTCAAACCCAGGCGTATGGGGGTATATTCAACTATAATCAATTGACGAAATAACTGACAGGGACAAAACTTTTATAAAAGCGGTCTTGCTTTAATAATAAGCGAAGAACAGCCGTTTCTAAAAGCCGATCGCAGCTATATAAGAGTACCTGTCAGATTTATTGAAAAAAAGAGTAAAAATTGTTGTTATTTTATTATTTTGTGTGTGTGTGTGCTAAGAATAAATCTATAATCCGTCGTTGTAGTTTTTTTTGTTATTTATTTTTGATCAATTAAAGAAGAATGATTGAATGCAAGTTTAACTTTTATAAAATAATTTAAATTAATTAGCAATATGTTCTGAAATTCCAAGCAATCTCAGATTAATTTGTACAAACGTAATTAGTAAATGTAAAATTAGAAATTGAAACAATAGGCAGGATATGTGCTGGTACGCCGAGATAAAACAAGCCAAAATTAGAAACAGAGGTGTGAGAAAGTGTACACCGCTATTGTACGACTCAGATTTCTGTCCCCAGAGAAACAATACCTAAGAAAAACGGTTAAATTCCAAACTAATGTCAACAATCCCAGAAATCTCGGAGTTGAGCTGACACGCGATGGACTTATCAAATAAAGGGACTCACAGGTGCATGGGATTGATTGGAGGAGAAAAATTCAAGGTGTGAGGGCGTGAAGGCAAAGATCAAAAAGGCCGAACAGCGTTTTCAGAGGACAGTTTGTGCTCTTCTTTTGAGAGATTATTAAGAGACTTGATTTTTATTAGACGTTATGAATCTAACTGCCATGCGTTGCTGAATATAGAATTCGCGGCTTGACCGCCGGACCTCCGCGTCCAGTCCAGCTGATTGCCATCAAGATGCTCATACCACCGGAGAACCTCATATTAGGACCACGCTCGCTTGGAGACCGCGCAAATCGCCGGAATACATCATTAAAGAATAATCTTCGCTCAGGATCCCATTACAGTCGTTCTACATTTCACAGGTAGCTATCGTAAAATTTGTTATATTCAATTGTGCACTTAAAGAAATAACTTTTATATCCAGAACTATTAGAAAGACATTAATCTAAAACAGTATAATTAATATTAATCATTTATGAACAGTTCGAGAATTTTTTTACCTAATAAATTTGCCGACTGATCAACAGTCTGAAATAATATGTGCAAAGTAATTTGAAGTTTACCGTTAATTGTCTCGGCTTGCCGATCACATACCTGCGTTAATCATTATTAAACAGATTAAATAAATATTTATGTAGCTAATTTTTTTTGTTATTTAATTGCTTGGAATTTCAACATAAATTTATATATATCGGAATGAATGCTTTAGCGTAAATTTGTTTGTATGGAAATGAATGTAGTTGATATTTTGGGGGTGGGATTTTATTGATTTTATGCTTATGTCGTGATGTTTTTTTTTGACTAAAGTTAAGTTGGATTAATTTGTTCTGTGGGATGTAGGGCGGGCCTTTCTATGATTATAATAACGGAGGTAGTGTGAAGGGTAATTGTGGCTGTGTTCGTTTCATGTTTCCGACTGGAGCGAGGCACGGGCATGTTTTGTGATATAATTGAGTGGGCTTATGCACATACGTGGCGGACTCTTCTAAAAGTTCTCCTGGCGCCTATTACTGGGATTCGATTCGAATCTATGTATAAAATAAATAAAGCGTACGTGTATAGGTGTTAGAAATTATCGTCACAGAACATCATGTAATCCCCGGACGGAAGAACACAGCGGGTGCCAACAAAAAAAGGAATCGTCAAGCAAAGAGTAGCGAAGGTAGTGGAGGTTGTCACGGTCGCGGGTGGGTACAATAAAATCTTTTTTTTTTTTTTGGATTGGAAATATGAAAAGGGAGTATAAGACTTCCTAAAAACTGTCATGATTTTAATGGGATAGGTTGATCCTATTTCATTAAAATGATTAATTCATAGACATTTAAAAAGTGTAATGTTGATTGTTATTATTGCAAAATATTACAGATAATGAAGAAAATACATTAAAATGTTCCAATCAGTCTAAGTCCTGAAGAATTTCTGAAGACATTTTTTGGACAATAAGTTAAAAGGCAAAATACCAAAATAAACAATAACGGAGCCGATTTTTATACAGAAAAGAATTGGCTGTCACTTTTTGGTTTGTCCAGCCATCACAAAATCCATCTTTAATTTATTATAATTATTATTATTGACTTATTTATAATTATTATTGTTATAGTAATTATTATTGTGTGTTTTATTTTTTTGTCCTTTCTCTTGGAGATAAATACTCGTTTGTGAGTGGCTACCATTAGTGATGACAAAAATATATGCAATAATATTTTAATAATTTGTAATAGTCAGTCATTAGACTAGAGATTGTCAAATAATGAATAAAAAAATTATTCATTATAAGCAATAGTAGTTTTGTTTTTAAAATGTATTGAATTCAATTCTTTTGTTTGTAAACTCAATTGTAAGGGTATCGAGTTTTTTACTGTTATTAAAAATCCCCCCCCCCAAAAAAAAAAAAAAATCACTGAAACACACAGGCTTATTATGGATTGCAAAAATAAAATAGAAAACAAAAATGTATGAGAGTGTTTATAATTGTCAAGGATTTTTTTTGTAAAAGTTATTAAGTTTATTTAGTGTTACTTAGTCGTATATTGGTGATTATTTATCTTTTCAACACGCGTGTAATCAAGTGGGTCAGCAATATAAGATGGCACTGAGAGTTGGTTGTATATTGGTGATTATTTATCTTTTCAACACGCGTGTAATCAAGTGGGTCAGCAATATAAGATGGCACTGAGAGTTGTGGGTCGTGTGAAAGTCTGAATTCGAATCCCGCATATATCACATATATAAATTCATGTGTTAAGCCTGTACAGTATTTCAATAAATTTGTTACATAACTTAATTAAAACACTGATGACTGAAGATTTTTTTCTGAAGACGAATATTAGTTAATAAGCTATCTTTTTAATTCATTATTTTAGCTAAGTGATAGTTTCATTTTTATATAAAATTTCTTTCATCCTTTTTGTAAAAAAAAAAATGATTCGATAAAACTCTTTTTGATTTGTTTTACTTTACTATTGACATTCATTTTTTAACTTTTTTTAATAAATATTCTTTATATTCTCTATATCTTTGTTATTTTAAACATATCTATTATTATACAAAATTGCATTCTTCCTTCTTATTTTTATGCAACACACTTTTTTCTTATTTATTTCCATTTCCTATATTGGAGAAATGTATTGTGAAATTAGTTTCTCAATTTTATTATTTTTGTTATATTACTGGTTTAAATGTTTTATCATTATAATGTATACAGTATTTTGGTGCACAATAGATTAAATATTTTTTATGTTTTTTTTTAAATTTATTCAATAAATTTCAATTAACACATTACACATTATCACCTTTAATAGAAAACCATTATTTTGTAGATTTTAAAAAAATATATAACTTGGATATTTTTTTCAAATAATATATCATTTATGAGAAGGTAACGTAATTAAATATAGATGTGTAAAAAATGTATTCGAAGGACTATGTTTAGGAATCGCTTATTAACGCCGGAAAAGCTCTTCGGGGGACACTTGGGAGCAACTCAGGCTACTGGATGAAGAGCCTATCCTCAGGCATGCTAATTTAAAATTAATTCAAGATTAAAAAAACGGTTCAGTTAGATGGAGAATGACAAAGGATCACTGCAATCAAAATATGGACTGCACAATGATCACTGGCTAAGTCACTAAATGAAGAGCCAGTTGTTCTGATATAAAACTAGTACACAATAATTATAGACTAAGTTTAAACGATGAGCTTCTTGCTCTGATGATGAAATTAATTTGTCATAATAATAACTAATGTATCAAATGGGTAAGATTTATACTGTAATTGTAAGTGTATTTTCCTTAATAAAAAAAAAAACGTAATTAAATATAATTACTTTATTTTTAGTAAAAATGTTAATTAATCTTCATAACTGGAGTCTTATATTAGAGACAGATAATAACAATATGTAAATATTAAGTAAAAAATCAACGTTTCACAATTTATTTATAGATTTTTTCAAGAGTTTTTTTTTTTTTTTTTTTTTTTAAAAATGTGAATAAAGTTAAAAATTAAAAAAATAGCTATAATAATACGATATTATTTACCATCAAAGTTATATGTTTGCAGATACAATTAAAATATTTTCATCTGGCTTTCATGATTTTATATAAAACGCAGTGATAATACTTTAAGAGATTGAATATTATATTAGTAGATATATCAAAGTAGACTTATTTATATTATAAGACTATTCAAATGAGTCAGTGTTAACATTTTCTTTGATTTAACATGCGACTCTATTAAAGTATTATTCTGAAGACAACTTTTTATACAAGATTTTTGAAATCTTATGATGTGAATTTATTTTCATCTGTATTAGATTACTTTGAAACAAGAATAAATGACATTACTTTGGCTGGTAGTTTAAAGTTGAAATTTACTACTAGCATTATAAAAATTTCTCAAGTGTAAAATAAAAGAAGTATGTGAAATTACGATTTCATAACATAAGATAATAATGGTTATGATATTGATTGTTTAAAATCATATTATGCAATAGTGAAGAAATTAAGAAAACGTACTAAAATATACCTATAGGTACTCTTGATTTCATCTCTGTGTCTTTGATTATTGTATATTAATATGAATAGTTTAATATTTATATGTATATATAAACCAATTACACCAATTATTAATTAAATTGATTACCATAACATTTTTTCTTATATCATGTGATCTATTTAACAATATTATGACATATATGAATACTAATATCAAAAATAGCATAACTGAATAATATTTTTATCTCAACTTAGATAGTTTTTGAGACACATAGTTATAAACAACGGATATTTATGTTTGTACAGAATTAAGTACTGATTGAAAAATAGATGTAGATTACATTTGTCAGTTAGTAAACTTGAGGAAAATACATATGTTTTAAGACTGATCAATAAATGACTTAGCAATTAAATTATTATTTCCAAGTAAATTTGAAAATTAATAATAAAACTAAAGAACATTTTATACCATTATTGAGAAGAAAATTTGCAGTTGCCTATTTTCGAAAAATAAAATTATTTTTTAAAATATTTTTTAGCATAAACTGTAATATTATAATTATTTAGTCAAATATTTGAAATAGTACCACTATATAAGTCTCTTTATTACATTATATGAAGTTAAATAATTTTTTGAACTTTATATTCCGAATCATTTTTCTCAAGCTATTGAATCTAAATACATCTGTACAATATAAATATAATTGAGTTTTAACAGTAAAATATTTAGTTATTTTAATAACTGAAATACAGGCTTATTATATACTTTATCACCTCTACACATATATGCAATAAGTGCTCCGATATATATTAAGATAGCCAATCTTCATACCTTAATGGACAGGCTCCAATCCACTCCACACTCCAACTCTTCAACCGTCCACCCAATTGAAAATCTGATGATGAAATGCTCAAAGGCCACCCTGAGGCCAAGATTCTTGTCACTCCCATGTTGACCTAAAGTTACTCTGACCCCTCACATAAAGGACATAATCCATTTAATACATACACAAGGGATGGGCAGACATCTCTATTATGTAATAACTGAAACACAGCCTTACTATATACCTGTGTCTATAAATGTAATATATAGGGTATATGAGCACAGACTTTCACACGACCCACCACTCTACACACTATCTCATAACACTGATACACTTGAACACACATATGTTGAAAAGATAAATAATCACCAATATACATATTTCATGCAAACCCAGCAATCATCAGTTGGTCCAGATTACTATCTCTACACATATATGCTATAAGTGCTCATACTTTAATGGACAGGCTTCAATCTACTCCACACTCCAACTCTTCAACCATCCACCCAATTGAAAATCTGATGATGAAATGCTCAAAGGCCACCCTGAGGCCAAGATTCTTGTCACACCCATGTTGACCTAAAGTCAATCTGATCACTTATGTAAGGACATAATCCATTTAATACATATATAAGGGATGGGCAGACATCTCTACTATGTAATAACTGAAATACAGGCTTATTATATACCTGTATCAATATATGTAATATATAGGATATATGAGCACAGACTTTCACATGACCAATGCTCATCACTCTATCTTATATCACTGATACACTTGAATATATATAAGTCGAAAAGATAAATAATCACTAATAAAATACGTATTTCATTCTAAACCAGCAATCATCATTTGGTCCAGATTATCATCTCTACAAAAATATGCAATAACTGTTCAGATATATATTAAGATTGCCAATCTTTATACTTTAATGGACAGGCGTCAATCCACTCCACACTCCAATGCTGGTTTAGCGTGAAATACAAATATTGGTGATTATTTATCTTTCCGACATATCTGTGTTCCAGTGTATTAGTCATATGAGATAGAGTGGTGAGCAGTGGCTCATATACCCTATATATTAGTTATTTTAAATATTTTATATCTTAAAAAACCAATTATAAAATATACTTATCATTTTTAATAACAACTTAACCCTCTGATTAACATTTATACGTTAAACCTGTTTGTTTTAAGATTGACATTAAGAATTATTTAAATACATTGAATGACCACCTGCAAAAATATATAGAATAATAGGTATTGAAATCATTTTAATTCTGTACTTATATTTTACATCTTAAATTATTAATAACATATTTGAAAATGCAGTTTTAAATTAATGATTTCTTTAAAGAAAATAAAAATAATAAATTTTGCTTATGCAGTTATACATTGCAATTTAATGTTCAGTTTGATTATTTTAATTATTTTATTTTCATCAGATTTATAATTTGGGAATGTTTTAGATTAACCACATTTCTTAATTTTCCATCACGCTTATTTTTTAAAGAGGGTAATGAATATTGTTTATGATGCCCTTTATGCAAAAACGCACATAGACAAAATTTACAAGCCTATTAATTGTTTTTTTTTTGATATTTGTAAATACTGCGTTGATACTACAAAATATATATTAGAATTATAATGTTCAATAATAAAGCGTCACGTGACCCTCCTATCTTAAATTTGACATCTTTATTAAGAGCAGTAATATTATTTTATTCACATGTATAATAAATATTAATCGAAGTTTAATAATAATGTTCCTTATTGATTTTTGCCAGTGAGATAGTTTGAATTTTATTTTTGAAACCGTAAATCAGTTTATTTTATTTATTTTATTCGAGTTAATAACTTAAAAGTTCATCTTACCAAGATTTTCAGTTGAAATCAAATTCATTTTCTGGTTATATTTCCCAATGCTTGGTAGGCAACCAATATTATATTGAACTCAGTTATATGATATTTGTAATGCCTTTGTTAAAAAAGCAAAGTTTAATCAGAAAGAAAATATCGTACAATTTGCTAGATTACCATAACAACTGTATTTTTTTTTTTTTTTAATGTCATAGCATCGGCCGGGACGCGAACCCGCAACCCGGGCAACTGCCTGCAAGTGCAAGGCAGTCGCGCTGACCTCTCGACCACCAAATCAATATCTACAAACTAGAATTGAGGGTTTATTTATATTGTTATCTAGAATTTGTTAATACTCCTCCTCATAATGTCAATTCTACAAGAAGGATGACATGCAGGGTTATCAATTATGATGTAAATACTTTAGATTAGATAAGGTATATTAATGAATGACCAGTTATTTATACCATCTTTCTTTTTTCAGGTTCTAATTATTAAAGTGTACTTACAGCTTATCTATTTTTTCCAAGAAAATATTAAATAAACACCTCTAATATAACAATGTCACAAACTCAAAAAATATTAAGAACTACATTTTTGGAGCAGGATTAAAATGTTATTGAAAAATATTTATATTTTTAACAAAAATATTACATTTACAACACAAATTTATGAGTACAATTTTTTGAATAATAACTTTTTTGATAAACCAATAAAGTACCATTTGTGACAATAATTTAAAAATACAATTATTATCATTTTTTAAATATAATAAAAACAATTTTATTCGAAAAAGATATTTCAATTATCAAAGAATATTCAATATTCCTCTTTTTTGAGTTTTACTACACAAATATTTTAAATCAAAAGAAAAAGATTTACATTTTAGTTTGAACTTTTGTTAGAATAGTTTTATTCGCCTTTATATAAATAAATAATTAAAATTTATTTATGATGACATATAAATAGTCTAATTAAAAATGTATACAAATATTTAGTAAACATTCAAGTTTTTAACAATAATAAATACTTTTAAGACTTAAATTTTATAAATTCTACATGTAAGGCCATTTTTAATCTGGTACAATTAGCTTTATCAATCTTTTCTTTTGCTGCTAATGTATTACAATTTAAAAATGCTTCATTTTCATCAATGGTGGGTTTTGATTTAAGGGTATTGGCAAAATCATTTATACATTTCATCGCAAAGGGATGATCAATTTTTGCTTGGGCACAGTTACTTTTACCGCTATCAGAACCTACTTTGTTTAACATAGTTTGAATAAATATAGAATCATATCTGAAAATATCATTAAAGAGAAATATTATTATTGAATGAAGGATAAAAAAACACATTGCATTAATAAGTAAAAAAAACACAACAAAAGTAAAATTACAATAAACATCATTAATATTGCTATACAATTAATTAGAGTACAATAATGTATTAAAGATAAAAAAATGTACAATTACGCATAGATATATTATTAGAATAATGATGACAACCTTATCATATACCTAACAATATATTTTATCAACCTATTTACCCTGCACTTGCATAAATGCCTATTTATGTAAGTATTTATTTTTTATCTGCTTTTCTATCTATCTAATTACTTTATTATCTAAACATTTATCTTTTGATCAACTAATCAATCAATCAACCTATCTATTATGTATGAATGTATTTTTCTATTTACCTATTTGTCTACCTGTCTGTCTATTTAATTGTCTCTCTATATATAAAAGATATATTTCGCGGGTTCATCCGTGGTAAAATTTAAATATTTATATACGGACGTTTCGATTTGATCGCATAAGTCATCTATTGGGTGATAAAAGATAGAAAGACGATTGTAGAGACGCTACAATCACTGATTCCAAAAAAAAAAAAAAAAACGGTAAAGTTCCACCAATAGCAAAAAATGTTAAATTAAGAATGTTTTTTTTAAAAAAATCTTTCCAAATAGGAGGAAGTTTGCATATTTGATTCTTCATCGGCTGATTTGGCTAGAGCCGAGATTTGCAATATTTAAAAAAAAGCTAAGCTTCCTAAAAATAATATTTCAAAGAAAAAACGATAAGCATTAAATAATATAAAATAGGACAATGCTACTGTTGTTATGGATCGTGACATATACCATAATAAACTTTTAGATCTGCTTAATGATAAAACTTATAAACCATCAAAAATACATCATAGTACGTATTTGGAAAAAACAACAAAAGCCATTATTAATAAATCGCCTATTGAAACAGAGATTAAAAAAATAAAATAATCCCTCGTGAAAAATCATGTGTCTGTCCAAAATTTTATGGACTCCCAAAAATTCACAAACCAGGTAGCTCCCTTCATCCAATAGTAAACACAATAGAATCTACAACTCATATTTTAGCTAGATATTTATCTAATTTCATAAAACTTACAATCCCATCTATTAAATCATATATTAAAAACTCTTTTCCCTTTATTTCTGTTTTAAAAAAAAATAAAATTAATGCTAATGACATTCTGGTCAGTTTTGATGTCGTGTCTTTGTTTACAAACATTTCAATTGATAAAGCTTTAAATGTAATCTCGCAACGCTGCAATTTATAGAATCATATTATAGCTTTGATTAAACATTGTCTCTTGAACACATATTTTGTATACAATGGACAACATTACAGAGAAGTTTTTGGTACTCCTATGGGATCACCTACCTCAGGAGTAACAGCTGATTTATTCATGGAAAATATAGAACCTCGTGCTTTAGAATCATCATCTTTAAAACTTGTCATTTGGCTCAGATACATAGATGATACTTTTATCATATGGCAACATGGAAAAAATAAATTAGATAATTTTTTCTTACATTTAAATAATATGCATCCTCATATTAAATTTACAAGGGAGACAGAGTCGGATGGAAAACTTCCTTTTCTTGATGTTCTAGTCACCAGAACACTAAATACTTTATCTTTTTCGATTTACAGAAAGAATACACACATGGACAGATATTTACATTTCGATTTTCATCACCCAACTCTTTTAAATAGAGCAATTAACCTTTTAGATAAGTCACATCTGAAATAAGAAATAAATCATATTAATAGTGTTTTATTAGCAAATAGTTATAATTATAAATTCATTAAACAAGCCTTATTTCAAGCCCAAAATGGACAAAATAGGAAACAAAAAGATAATAAATCAGTTATTAGGATTTGTGTTCCACATGTAAAAGGAATTACAGACAGTATTGGACCTATATTAAAACTGCTATAATATAAATACAGCATTTTCTACTCATCAAAAGATCAGCAATATAATAACCAAGCCTAAGGATTCAATCCTTCTTGAATCTTATGATGTTTTATCAAATCTCATGTGAAAATTGTAAAGCTCTTACATAGGTATAAGTAATCTTACATCAGTGATAGCAGAGATGAACATGCTAATTCAGTTAAACAACACTCATCATCAGCAGCACTCTCACTCTATAATATAGATTCAGGTCATAAAATTGATTTTTCTAGTACCAGGATCATATCTAGATGTGATAATATCTACCAATGCAAAATCAGAGAAGCCATTGAGATACTTAAAAGGCCAGATCGTATCAATAAGCAAGATGATACATACAAGCTTCCTCCTATTTGGAAATATTTTTTTGAAAAAAACATTCTTAATTTAACATTTTTGCAATTGGTAGAACTTTAACGTTTTTTTTTTTTTCAAATCAGTAATTGCAGTGCCTCTACAAACGTCTTTATACCTTTTATCACCCGGTAGATGACTTGTTTGATCAAGTCAAAACGTCTGTATATAAATATTTAAATTTTTAACACGGATGAATTCGCAAAATATGTCTTTTATATATGCAACCCATGAAAATCTTCGTATCAACATATACATATATAACTATTTATCTATATTATGAAAGTACCTTTCCATCTATTTATCTCTCTATCTACACAGCTATATATCTATCTATCTATACATTTACTTTCCTACATAATTATTATCTATTTAAATATTCATGTAACTATATGATGATAACTACCTATCTATGTATTTATCAAGCAATCAATCTACATATCTATCTATCTTTCTGTCTATCTATCTATCTATCTATCTATCTATCTATCTATCTATCTATCTATCTATCTATCTATCTATCTATCTATCTATCTATCTATCTATCTATCTATCTATCTATCTATCTATCTATCTATCTATCTATCTATCTACCTATCTACCTATCTATCTATCTATCTATCTATCTATCTATCTATCTATCTATCTATCTATCTATCTATCTATCTATATTCATTTCTTTCTTTACCTATCTCTTTCTCTCTCTCTCTCTCTATATATATATATATATAATTAACTATTTATCAATTTATCAATCTTTCTTATGGATGGATGTCAGCCTATATATATATATATATATATATATATATATATATATATATATATATATATATATATAAAATTAACTATTTATCAATCTACCAATCTTTCTTATGGATGGATATCAGCCTATATATATATATATACCTATCCATTATCTATCTGTGTATTAGCCTATCTACTTAACTATCTATCTATTTATCTATCTGTCTATTTACTCAACAATCTATCTATCTATATACTTAACTGTTTATCTATTTGATTCTCTATACATATATGAATATATTTTATCTATTTATCTATTTTTCCATCTAACTATCCATCTATTTATTTATTCATTTATCAACCTATATAATTTTCATCTACCTAAATGACCATGTGTCTATCTATCTATCTATCTATATATTTATATATAAATATATCCATGTATTTAATTGCATATCTAAGTGCTGATTACTTTTGATTGTAGAGAAAGTGGGTTATTGGTTTTAGGCTGGGTTTGAAAAAAGATATGGGGGATTTACATATAAAGATCATGGAGTTGACAAAGATTTTGTTGTGGAAATGAGATGGAGCAGGATAGAGAAGAATGTGTGAAAACTTAGGGTGGGGAGTGAAAGGAGGGTATTAAAATTGCTAACAGGTTTCTCTGGGCAAAATTTCTAAGAGATTCCTGACTCTGTATAAAGAGAAGTCAGAGAAGTCACAGTGTATCACATCACACCACATAAAAATGTTTTTTTTTTCTATTAAAAAATAATAAAATAAGGTGGGTAAGTACAAAATTACAATATTTATAGTATTTAGATATTAAAAAAATAAACGATAAAATATTATTAATAACAGAAGAATGAATACAAAATAATAGATATTATATGATTTAAATATTAAAAAGAATATTAAATGAATTAAGATTGAACAAAGAATTATATGGAGATAAAATTATTAAGTATTTTATTAAGGTGGAGCTAATAAAACTAAAGTTTAAGATTATAAGAAGTAGAAGTAATTAGAAGATTATTAAAGTAAAAAAAAACATATATTAATCAATACTTGTTCGTGAATATGTATGAATACAGTCGGGAATATACATGTATAATTTAGTTTTATTTTATATTTATATTGTATATTTTATTTTATATTAATTTAAATATTTTCTTTGAGTTTGATTATATTTATTTCAGTTGTATTATGTTTTGTTGTATTTTATGTTTTTTATTATTTTATTAATTTTATTGTTTACATTTTTATAATATTATTTATATAGTTATGTATTTTATTTTATGTTATTTATTATATCATAACTCTGAAGAAGACTACAGTATACTCTAAATATAAGATTGCACATGAATATAGATCAATAAAAGATTTATTTAAAAAAGTGTTCAATGTAGTAGATAAATTGTATTATTTGTCAATATAATAAAAATGCTTTTGTACTGGTTAAAAAAAGAACTTCAAGTAGTGATGATGAATAGATGATTGAAAGAATAAATATATAGGGTGATATAGGGTTATAATATATATCCTAATTGTGTATTGAAAGTAATTGCATGATGAAGCTTTTTTTTTGAAAGAGTCAGCTCAAAACTCTGGTGTAAGCTGTGAAGAAGCACCAATTGAACGATATCCTGTGTTCACTGTAGAATAGTTGGTAGAAAGAAATTCCTAGTGATATGATAAATAATTAATTATGAATTGTAAGTTAAACTTGAATGTTCAGTAGAATTTTTCTGACATGTGCAAAAAGCTATCTAACCAACAGTTCCTGGTTAGCAATCATATATTGCATAATTGGGCTCACAATGACATTTCAACATCCTTGAGAAATTGAAATAGGATTTACTTAACATTTATTGTTTTTTAAGTATAGAAAACCGATTTAAAATTTGGTACATCTATTGTTCATATGTCTATCTCATTATTAAATATAATTAACTTTCTGTCAGTTTATTTTAGTAATGATGTGTGTTGTCAAGGTTTTATGTAAAAATATATATTTAATAATGTTAATCTTTAAAGTTTGAAATAAAATCAATCATTCACTGTTAAAAAAATTGAATTGACTTATTTTATTTCTAACCTCATGGGAGGGCAATATATCAGTTTGAAAGAAAAATACATACTTGACAACAAAAGTGGCTAACTGCCGATTACTTTTGGGGTAACAGTTTAAATCAGAATGATAATAAAAAGATGTTAAACATTAAAAAGAGTTTATGATAAAGTGATTTCATATATCTAAAAACAAAATTGCAGTAGATTTACAATCAATACCTTGTTTATTAAAATGGAAATGGATTAAAAGTGAAGAGAAATTATTTTAGTCATCATAATTCAGCCATTGATGTGGTTAGTTTTTCAAACAATGCTTCAGACTTAAAAAAAATATTGCAAATTTATCAAATAAAAATAAAAAAGTAGGGCTAAAGATAAATGTTAAAAAAACTAAAATATCGTTAAGTGGAATTTTTTATAAGCAGAATAGAATTATTGATCATTATAAATTTGAAAGATTAGCAATTACAAATACTCTTATCAAAATATTAATACAAATGGAAACAGATAAAATTAATCGTAGGGTCAAACTTAGATTAAATGCTTTCGTTAGAAATTACTTAGTTTTAAAAGGAAATACGTCTATGTGTTTGAAAATTAAGATATTTAATATATTTTTTTACTTTAGACCAATCAAGAAAGTATAAAGAAATATTTGTTCTCGATTATAAAATAGAGATAAAAAATAAAATTTATTTGTGATAGAACAAAATATATCATTGGCATAATTTAATAGAGTAAGATATTAAAATGGAACTGGATGAATTTATTGCCAGAAGAGATGACAATAAATATACAGTTGAAGTTTTAAATTGGATAATAAGTCGTTCTGTAAGAACTAGAAAGTGAGCAGACGGTTAGATGAATTGTTGTGGAAGAAGAGTGGGTACGAATTAGAAAATCTGTATTACATTTTTAAAAAATTTGCATTCTGCAGACATTTAAGATGTATGAATGAAATAAGAAAGTTTACAGCTATCCTGTGGAAAAAAGAGATTATGGATCATAAAATCTGGACTAAACTTCATTCTGCTTAAATGTTGTAATGACAGTGCCTGAAATATTAGAGATCCTATCATTGTGACTTATAAAATAATTTACCAATCATTCTGCTAGTTATATTTGATAATAACATCTTATTATAATCGTCCTGCATTACAGCAATCTGGAAATTTTTATAAAAATGGCAATTTGTAACTTCTTATTAATAAACAATAATCAGAATAATTTTGGTATTACATTATGATTAAAAAACTCAACGTAACAGGCTTTCTATAACCCAGCTATTTAAGAACAGGTAAACATTATCAAAGATATGTAAACGTGATTTCTTATTGGTTAATAAATCGTATAATGAAATAAGCAATAATAAGTTAATGCATTTAGAAATAATATAAAAATCTAAAATCATATTGTATAAAGCTTAGCTTACAATTTACAAGTCACAACAGGACATAAAAAATGGCTAAGTCACACATCTCACCAAAAGCAGAGCACCTAGCCTAGTATGATTGTAGACGTTCTGTAAACGAGCCTAATTCACTGAGGCTGATTTAATCTTAACGTCATGCTTTTTTATTGATTATAATTAATACGCGAATGCAGTATTTGAATAGTTTTCTAGTGAGAACTATGACAATGATAATGAGAAGTTGTTTTCAAATGCATGTTTCATAATTCAACTGGTTAAATTTATACAAGTCAATGTTATAACGACATTAGTTTTAGTTTCGTTAATTTATCTTATATACATTTATACGTATATAAACATATTTAAGAAAAAAAAGTCTAAATATTATTCTGAAAGTTATCTGTTTGATAAAAACATACTTACACGTCTAAGCAGTTTATCATAGCTAAAAAAAAGAAAAAATTATGTGATTAAATAAATATATTTTCCTTTGTTTATTATAGTATAATACTGCATTCTAATGTTTCTATTAATATAATTAATAAGTGCATATATTGATATAGTTAGTACTATCAAAATAATTCACTGAACTTTATCTAAAGAACATGTTTTTATACACATGCATATGTAATAATTGTTTTGGCACCCATTTTTATATTGCACTTACATATTGTATATGTTAGGAACGTATGCATTCACAGTTCGTACAATACTCAATCGATTATCAATTTCATTGATAATTTTCACTAAACAAATATACCATTTTAAACGAATATCAAATTATCCAAAAAGGAGAAATACAAAAAAATATTGTGAATTTTATTGATAAATATACAAAACAATCCATGGACATTTGCAAATACTAAGAAATGGTATTTCATATTTTTATTTGACATCTTATATGTTTTTTAATTTCATGCAGAATACTTTTACTTTTATAAAATAATTCCAGTTTTTTCTTATTGTAGATCTTAATTATAAAAATAATATTAATTATATTTTCCCATTTAAAAGATACAATATTCAATCTATTAATTTTTTTAAAATATGTTTAGTAACATAAATTGGAATTATCTCTTCCGAGAAATCACATTCAGGATTTCGAAAGCATATTTTTAGATATGACATCAATATTCATTGTTTATTATGTGTAATTTAATACACATGTATCTTAACAGTACATTTAGTATTATTACATTCCTGAAAAATGAAAAAGCATATCAACTAATCTTATAATACTGCAAATAACTTTAAAAATATTATAGAATATCATTAAATGAAGTGTATTATATCTGATTAGATTATCATGTTGTTGGTGCATTCAAATGAATTTTTCAGAATAATGGCTCTATTTAAAACCAATTTTATTGAAGTAATTATAACCCTACGACATATACCTTATTATTAACATATAATAACCACATTCCACTATTTTTACACTTTGAAGCCAAATATATTTATTAATATTACACGCAAAACTTTAATATTAATAAATATATTACAGTTTAGTAGATAATAAGATCTGACGAAGACTGCTAGCGAAACTATAATATTCATAAGTATATTTTGCTTCAAAGTGTAAGAAGAGTGGAATGTGGTTATTATATGTTATATATTAGAAAAGCAAAAATAAAGAAGGAAAGAAGAAGAGAAGCTATTGAAGATTACCCTATTATTAATTGATTAAATAGTAGGTTTGTCACATTAGACTTTATGCTACAACTAATCATAAGTCATTTTTATTGAAACTGATAATACTAAACAAGATAATTTTGGAATTTAGAAAATACAATTAATCTTACATTTCCCCCTTAAATATTGAACAAATTGCAGAGTTTATTTAATTATAAATCACGGAAATAACTTTTTCATGAATTTCTTTCAAATCAATCGCAGCATTCAGTAGATAAAGTCTTAATTTATCTATAGATTGACTAAAATATAGCAACCATCAGTGTAATATAAATTCAAAATCCAAATAAAATAAAGTTGTGCATTAGAGTACTTTCAAAGATAATAGCCAGATAAGCATTGTGTAAATAAATAATACGCAAACAACACTTAAAAACTCAACCACAAGTTTATTTACTTGTACTGCTAATAATAAATGAAAATAATAATGAATATTTTACTTTTGAGGAAATGATTAACAATAATTTGATGTATGAGGATAAAATTATACCCATGCCCTAGCAAATATTGCCATTATAGAAATATAGTCCGCACATTATTATTTACACAAAATATGATAACTTTTTAGCTTGACATCTTAACATCAGTTTTGGTACGTCTTTAATTTAGGCTAACCATTTTCACCTATGTGGTTTAACTCTATACCTCTATATGCACTGCTCTGACTTAGTCCATGTTTTTTCTCTCTTGCTACAACTTCATGATTATTCTAGTTGCTATCTATCAGATACTTAGATTTCCTTTACATAATAGAACTAATTAGCATATGCCATTATTGTTTATTATTTACTGTATTGTACTATATGTTAATTTTTTAGAAAATAATAATGCATTGTCTGCACACAATTACAATTTTTCAACAAACTTTATTTCCAATATTATATATATATATATATATATATATATATAATATTGGATATATATATATATATATATATATTGTGACCTTTTATTTAAATCCCTGTATTAAATAATCCAAAATTTTAAATGATGATGTATTTGGCATTAAAATCTTAATAAAGTGGCCTTTAAATAAAGACTGTTTTGAATGCACTGGGAAATTTCTTGAGTGGAAATGAGATTTCAAACCCAATCTAGGCTCTGACTAGAATAAAACAACAATTTAAAAATATTGTTAGTAATTGGGAGATAAATATATTGCTATTTTATTATTGTTGAATAGCAATTGACGTAAATAAATAATTAAATCAAATTTGTAAGCCTTGTAAAATGAATCATTACAGTAAATTACTTAAGCATATTTTTTATGTCGTAAATCTAAAGCTGTCTTGAATCATTATGGGTAGTTATTAAAAATGAAGCCAGAGGGGGTAATATTAATTATTCACACTAAGATTATTGGTTTTA
Source organism: Epiperipatus broadwayi (assembly GCA_028023455.1). NCBI lineage: Eukaryota > Metazoa > Onychophora > Udeonychophora > Euonychophora > Peripatidae > Epiperipatus > Epiperipatus broadwayi. The sequence goes on along the minus strand of JAQFVV010000078.1, from coordinate 5,328,990 downwards.
ATTGCTCCCACAATCCATTCTAAAAACAAGCTATATATGATCTAACCAAGTTGTAGGGGGGGGGGTTGATTAAGAAAAACAAGAACTAAGCAACCACAGACCTTAATTCTGATCTAAAGTAAGAAGAAAAAAAATTAAAAATCAAAAAATTCTGGAATCTAATTGAATGTAATTATAATATCTTGCTATCTAAAAATGTTTAAATAGAAAATCTTAAAACCTTAATATCATTTAAAGCACCATTTCCATGACTGCATACTTCCTAGGATTCATACTCAATAAGGAAATGAAAGCCATGGGGATAAGTCTTTATTTAAATAACTATTGCTTCAAACCCAGGAAAATTCAAGAAAAAGTAAGCTTTTGCTTTTATTTTATTCATGTTTTTGAAAAATCTTTGAAAATGATGCACAAATTATTTATAAGTAAATCAAAAAGTTGATAATGTTTGTATTTCACATGCTATTCTTATTATCCAGCAGAACAAGATTGTGCTTGTAAAGTAAAATATCAAGAAAAAAAAAAATTCGAGAAAATTTTGAAAACAAGTGTTATGTATGATATATATATATATAGTAAATAAATTTAAAAATCATTTTTGGAATCATCTAACTTTTAATAAAATAAAAAATAATAATAATTGCATGATTTTATTCTCTATTGTCTGCAGATTTTTTATAGCGGGAACTTATGTAATGAAAAAAATAATTAATTACCAATTAATTAAAATGCTAAGGATATCATAGTGATAAATGGATAAATTCCTTCTAAGATGATAATCATATCATACTTTGCTAATAAAAATGGGACAAAATAATTATTTACTTTTAAAAGTTTTCCGTGCAATAATAAATAAGATTTTGACAATAGTTTTTAAAAATGCCCCGACTGTTTAAAGATTGTGACATATATATTACCATGGAAGAAAGAATAGAACTAACAAAGAATTTTTTAAAAAATATATAAATATGTTAAGTGTAATAAAATTAGACTAGTTTTCAAGAAAAATTATCTGGATTTTTAATGTAATAAATGATTTTGTTATACTTCATTTGAAACGCTTACAGAATAAATCAATAAAGGTTTTTTAAAAAAAGTTTGTTTTGAAGATTACAATAATCTAAAAAGATATTCAGGAAAATTATCTAGAGAAAAATAGATAAACCTATCTTTTTAAAGTCTGCTACAATTGGAAGTGTGAATTTTAATTACCTTATTAATTATCGGTACAGAAACCATCAAATAATTTTTGCCTTTGGAGAAGTATTGAATATTGCCTTATTATATTAGCATCAAACAGGATAATATATATATGTGCATTATCTGGAATGTTTGCTCATCACAATATCAATTCTTATCATTTTAACTCACAGTGATGGAATACCTTGGACAAATAGAATAAAAATTTAATGGATAAAAATATATTTTTATTTTTTTTATTACTGCTGTCTTATGTATATTACTTACCTGATGTGTTATTTGGGAAATTTTTTTTTATTTACATATATATGTTTGTTGTGCCATGAAAAAATATATATATATACATTGAGTTAAAGAAAAAGATGTGTAAAATATATACATCTATTACATGTATTTTTTTATTTTTAGTTAGGGGAAAACATGAGATTATATATAGCATTTATCTAGAGAGAGTTGAGAGAGATCTTTACTTCTCTCATATTTTAAAACAGATTTTAATGTATTTTATTAGAGGTAAACAAACAAATATTTTGTCAAAGATACTAGAATGGCCACATTATTTTCTTATATAAAAGAAAATTTGATATAAACCTTTTTCATTTTGTAATTTTGTATAGAAATGAACTTGTCCACTTTGAATACAAATACAGGTTTGATATTTATTGTTTAAATACATTGCATTCTCTCTAACAAAAGTATAATTGTCATTGTAAATAATTAATGATCATTTGATATCTATATTTTGGGTTTGTCTATTGATACATTAATGGTTCTGCATTGTAATACAGAGTATGTATATCTCCACTGATCTTGTTGGTATTGTTTTACCTTGCTATAATATTGAGAATGATTAGTGACAGTTTTTAGCTGATAGGATGTTCCAATAGAATGGCATCCAATAGATTAATATTAATATTGAGCATGGGATGATGGAGAATCACCTATTGCTAATTCCATGAGAGGAAAGATTGGTAGAGGCTAAGTAATAATTAATGCTCTTCAGCATAAATAATCCTAAAAGGAAAGATATCCATGGTCTGAATTCTATTTTTTTCATGATGATGCAAAGCCCACACATAGGTATACCCATAGAGAGGTATTAGAATTAGCCATATTATTATATAACTGTCAGGTTGTTTTATAGAGCCTCCCTTTTTAGCGTTAAATCCCTCATGATGATATAGAGTTAGTTTTTCCACTGTGCATGGTGAAGTATAGTAGTTCAAAACCATATGGCAAGGATAAAATAATGTTAGATTTTGGAACACTAATCTAGCTATAGTGTTGGCCTAATTATAATAGTGTTTATGATGTTATAGGATCATTATCAGTTATAGACAGATCAAACTAAGATTATTAATAATGGTAGAATTTTAGATGTAAAAGCAAGAGATGCAAATTGGCAGTGTGGATTCATCTTCATCAAATAATGATTTGCCAATAAATTGGTAAGATCAGAAGTATTCAATAATTAAGTTGTGGACATAGGTAATGTTGTAGTGAGATCTTTGTGTATTTGACTTTTGATGTTTATTCTTACTTTAATGCACCAAACTTATTCATTTCAAATTTGATTAAGTTATTAATTGCACAGAATATGATAATTGTCCTTATCATATTCTGATAAAAGAAAGGGCTTTAGGAGAATGCAATACTTTATGAGTTTCTTTGAATTCTAAATTTAAACTTTGTGCATATCCTAAAGTTCTAAATATACTGTTAGTTGTAATTCAAGTGCTAGTTTACCTTGAAGAAGTGTCATTATTGCATTTTTCAGGAGAAATTAAATAGTAGTAAGTGATACTCTTAAGATGATTGTCTAAGTTAGTCACATTGACTAAAAGTAGGGTTAATGGGATAGTAAGTATTTTTCCATCCATAAGTTCCTTTACTTAAATGTATTGATTTTATTTTATACCATGTCTGGAATTAAAAATTTATAAATATTGTAAATAAAGTTTGTTGTATTTAAAAATTTATTTAGTTGCCTGTAATCTTATTGCTAATTACCACATATATACACTATTATTGTTATTGCTATCGACTAATCAGAAGATTATAAATTGAAATCATCATCGACCAATATAGTACTATTAACTATCTTATGCTATATCATAATAATTTTGGTAAGTCTTGTAATTTATTGGTACATCTAATGAACTATCACACAATAATCAAAATATTAATAACTTATAGTAAAGATTATTTGAAGTAATAGATTAAAAGATAAATATAATATTGATTTAATTGATTTAGTTAAATCCACAGAGCTATCATTCACTGATCTTGATCACATAGTTTATCATTATCTAATAATAGAAATTTGGTAAGTTATTGTTTTTTTAATTATTAAAAAGTCATTCCCCGTCATAAATTTTAAAGTTTATATTAGTTATAAAGTTTCTTTAGAACGGCTAAATATAGTTCTTAATTTGAGTTTATATTGAGAACTGTTATGTACATTATGTTTGGGTATGGTAAAATCCCTCTTACTGACCCAAATATAGTTTGTATAATGATTTTGAGTGTTTGAACCCTGAGAAGAATTAATTGTTAAGTTTCGAAATAGAATTTGAATTTGTAATAAATTTTATATCTAGTTAATTATTATAGTTGGACTTGAAATAAATTACGTTCGCTGTTTTATGAAAGTCAACCAAACTTTAAGATGTAAATTACTTCTTTTGGCATAAAATACATAGTTTGTTTTAACTTCATGATAAATATTCTGGTTGTGTCAAGCTTGAAATCCCTATTTGTATTTAGCTTATCTTTTTACCATTTAATACCATATTAGTTTATAGTTTAAGGTTTCAGTCTCCATCATTAACATTGTTCTTCAATTTCATCTTGATCGTTCTTTTAGTTATTCATTCTCGTTTGACATTAATTCATTATCAGAATTGATTAATCATACATTAACTTTTATTCTTTTATCATCTTAACTATTCATTAACTCTTATTCGATCATCATCTTAATCATTCATTATTTTCATACATCTTCACTCTTTTCTTTTCATTTTTAGACTCACTTCACTCCACCCTTTTAATTATTACTTCTTTCCATCATTCATTTAGTCATCTACATCATAATTTACTTATCATTTCATTTATAAGTTTAATTTCATAATCATTCCAGAGATATATTTCTTAGTTATTCATTAATTTGCTGAATATCAAATTTGACTCATCACATTTTGTTTGTGTGGATTTTAAAGCTGGTTTGACCAGAAGTTATCTTTATTAGTCGCCTTGTGATCTTCTTTAGATCTATAGTTTCATGCTAGTTTTATTCAATACAGGAATCATTTCGTTGGTTTTACATTTTTGTTTCTTTATGCTTATAGTCTTTATAATGAGAGTATCATATGTTGCATAGGAGAATTTAGTCGCTAAAACGTGCGGCATGATTCGTTGATGACCATCTAGATCAGGGAGGTTACAATATATATATATATATATATATATATATATATATATATATATATATATATATATATATATATATATATAAATACTATGTTCATCATTTTATTTTGTTGGTATTGATATTTGTGATGTAATGTGTACCTTCGACGTTAGTGAAATGGACGGATCAATTGATGGAATGGCTTCTATTGAAATAATTACTAATGCATTACAGTTAAAAAATGTTAATGTTAAAATAATAAAACTTATTGTTGAAACATTAAGTTTTATATATAAACATATGTATGCAGTTTTTATGCATGATTTTTATAAAATGAGTAGTGGTCTTTCTACAGTTGCCCAAATATGCAATTTTGTAATCTTTACATACGAAAAAAATATTTTGAAAAAAGAATGTTATCAAAAAAATATTACTTTATACTATCGATACGTTAATATGTTTTTGTATGTGGAAAACCAAATACTATTAAAGATTTGTTAGATGAATTAAATAATATAAAAGTCTTAAAATGGATTAAAACAGATGAAAATTTAATATGTGTCCAATTTCTATATCTTAAGATAATTAGAAACAGAGATAAACTGGATTACTATATGACTATTAAACCAATAGCAAAAAGAGACGACATTCCATATAAATCAAGAGTACCTATGTCACATAAAATGGCAAGTTTGAAGTTCTTGTTTAGAAATGGTAATCTTTGTAAATATTCATGGATAAAGACAAAAATATTGAAATGTAAAATATTGTAATGTATTCTAATGAATTGTTAAATGTCGGATACATGTATGATCATATTTATTATACTATTAAAAATTTTAATTCGAAATATAAATACAAAAATAAAAATAAGATTAATAATGATGCTACTTTTTCTGATAATAAAATTAGGATATCAATACCATATAATTCGAATCAACAGGCAAGTTTCATAAGGAAAATTTATAAAGATATATGTGACATTGCATTTTAAGCACCACCTACATTAAATAAATTAATAAATAACTGTAAAGATTAAACCTTATTTACAAATAAAAATTGTATCATTTATATATGGATGTGTAGTTATGGTAATGGATATATAGGTGAGTCAAGATGTTCATTGGTGAAAAGAACACTTATTTGCAAAATCACACATGTTAATATGTGTCATGTTTTCAATGGTATTCATTCTATTTTTAAGGTTGCTGGCTTGACCATTAACATTACTAGCATGGAAACTAAACCTGGAACTTTAAATTTTGGGCCAACTTGAATTTAAGGTTTTCTGTCATAAGCTTTGGTCAGTAAAATATTCATATAACTATGTATGAGATCTTATTGATTTCTCCATTTTTATAGGCAAGGTTAATGCAGAGTATGCAGATGTAATGAATTATTATACTAGTCTGATTTATGGTATTATTTCCAATCATTATGTGAATAACTTCTTTAAACTGCTTAGCTACTTTTTCTCTCTGTCCAATATTTTTGTCATTTTCCAATTGACCTTATTTTTATTACTACATGCATAGAAATTGTTATATTTATCTTTTCTCTTTGATCATTATGTTGCGCTTTTTTAATCGTTTTTAATAGAATTATTGCTTTCACTGATATAAATCTTTCCACTTTGCTTGGATTTTTGTTTTTCCAATTGGTGTTGTATAAAAATTAGGATTTAACATTTATAATATATTGTTTGCAGATATATTTTACTTAGTCTAATATCTTAGTATGTATAGATATATTATAGAATTTATCAATAATATTTTCTTTCATGTCTTTGTGGTTTGTTTAAAATTTCCCTTATTATAAATGATGGATAACTACTTTTCTTGAATATTTTCCTTATGTAGGACCTTCTTTTATCAAATAATACTTTTTGAACATTTTTTGCTCTGTTCCATAGTGTTTATAATATAAATTCAATTTTATTGTTTTTATTTGATACAAGAGAGTTTTGTCAGAATATTATTTAAGAATATCAATTTTGATCTTTGTTCTAACTTTATTGAAATTTTATAGACTATAAAAGTGACCCATCCAGAAGTTTTTTATGGTGATTCAACATGTGACAATAAAACGAATATATTATTACATAGTATAGCCAATCTTTAGAAGGAAATGAAGGGATATTTATAGTTATTTTTACAAATTTACATTGAAATGTTGATGATTAGAAGCAGCGCTAATGTATCCACAGATATTTTTAGATTTTGGCGAAAAAAAAAAATTTATATTAAAAGTATGTATGTTGTTGGAAATGTTGAAAGTTGAACTATAATACAAATACATTCTGGCTATTACGTTATTTTCTTATTCTCATTTAATCTTTCACTCCCAATAGACAATTTTTCATAACAGGGTACAGTTGTGGTCATTCTTTTCATGTCAACACTTTTCAATGTGTCAGTTCTTCAATTTTAATTGTTTTGATTAATGCCACCGGAGTACTTAGCGAACCTCATAAAGAATTAATGTCTTATTTACCAAGAACTAAGAATTTTTAAGCAAAATATTGACAAGTTTTGATAAAATAAATTTTTAAAAATAACAATAGGTCTTAAAGAAAATTAGTTCTTATAGATTTTAAATAGATGCTAAAATGTAGAAATTGTTATGAAATATAGTTTTAATATTTTCTATGAATCAATGAGGTACTAGCTGATTATTTCTAAATATCCATTTTCTGCACTGAATCACTCTAAAAAGCGTTTTTATTTTATTATCATAATGGTATGAATATAGTACAATTGTCATAATGTGCCAAACACCGTATTAGCTTTATCAATTGAAAATATTTGTTCACTACATGCAGAAGTCCGAAGCAATTGAGAAAATCATTCAATAATTTGTCTCTAAAAGAAACATACAAATACATATAAAAATAAAAAAAAATATTTGAGAGTCACTAACAGTCTATATCAAATATTAGTTATGTCGTGTAAGTAGCCATTAAGAATAAATGTATAAATTTAATTTGTAAGGATAAGAACAATACTATAGTTATAAAGAATATTATTGGTTATGCTAACAAAATAAAAGGTCAATTAAAAAAGACACAAAAATTTTTTGCCGGCTACCAAACAAAGTTATTATTATTAATCAAAAAGTATCGTAGATACTTCACTGATTACAAAAACGTATATTAATAACATATTTAAGAAATTGTACAATCTAAACTTCATAAATCTATGTTCCATTAAAAGTATAATTGCAGTTTTAGAAAATCATTTTGCCAAAACTTTTTAAATTTTTTCCGATTTTAGATCTCTGAAATATAAAACCTCAGTTCTTTATTAGAGACTCTAAGCACTTTGGGAAATATACAAAAACTGAAAGAAATAATATTACTTGCTTTGATATAAATAGTTGTTTACAAACCATTATAACTCTTTTTATTGGTAATATAATGAAACTCAACATTCTGAATAACGACATATATTTAATACGAACGATTATTTTAAATTAAAATAAAAGATTCTGCTACCTCTGATCATAAACATTTACATGCAAGAAAATAAACGTGAGTTAGATATATCTTAAAGATCCATTTTTGGTATGGTAACATAATAAAACACTATTTCAAAGATATTTTTCACACATTTGTAACATATCTTTTTCAATTAGATTCACAGTAGAACTAAAGCAAATATTGTGATTCATAAATGTTACTGTACTTTTTGTCTCATGGAAAAATCAAAACTATGTATAAACAATTGTGACAGAAGAATTATAATATCAGTAATGAGCAGAATAAGAGTAATTCAGAATCTAGAGAATTGTAAAAAAAGGAGTCTTACCCATACTCTCATAAAAATTATTACCCAGCATTTATTATTAAGAAAACCATAGATCGATAATTAAAAAACATCAAAGAAAGAAGATTTATAATAACCTTAATTTATAATACATACCAGGAACAATAGAAACACTGAAAAAAGTTTGCAATCAGTATTATAACTGAATAACTTTCCAAAGCTGTAGCATAAAACAATTTCTACTTCTACAAACCTCAAACAGAAAATGTTTACAAAACTAAAACTGCATTCAAAAATACCATCTAAATGTAGAAGTTTATATACAACAATGAAATTAAATGATCCATTAAAAATGATTGAGAATACAAAGTAATGATAAATGAAAAAACTATATATATATATATATATATAATGAAGGAGATCAAGCAACTACCAATGAGTACACGTTCTATGGAAAAAATGAAATATTGCAAAATGAGAAAAAGTAAAAATAAATGAAAAAAGAAACTGCTTATATAATAACTGCATACAACCGCAAAAGGCAATCTAACATGACTTTATAATGCTTGCAGGAAATCAGCTAAACATTCCTAGATAAATATATAAAAATTCTATTGAAAGTTACCTTTGACAGAATATCCCAATTATCAGAATGACAACTTAATTTTAGTATACATGAATCTAAAGATCATGGATTCTATTTCTAAGGTAGTATTATTACTATTCAGGACAGTAAACAGTTGAAGAAAAGATAAAACACTCCCTCAAAATAATGTATTATATCTTAATTTACATGCTTTATTTTATTATCTACTTATTATCATTACATTTGTGAAAAAAGAAAATAATTTATTATTATTTTATGGGAAACTATAAGGACACGGTTTAAAACTATCTTGAAAAGATTTATTAAATTTTTAAAAGAAATATACTTTTTTTTTGGTAATCCCTTTTGTTAGAGTTTGACTACATTTTTTTAATTAGTTAACATAACTACAATTAAATGAAATAGAAATATATATAAATACAACATAGCTAATGTTTTAAAGTGGTATTTTGTAGCTTAAAAATCTAAAAAATGTGTTCAGTTGATTACATTTTTTCATTCTACGTTTTTTTTTTTTAATTCTAAAAAGTCACTGTGGCAAAAAGTAATAAATATACTCAGATATCATTAAAACAGCTGATAGACATTTCTAAAAAAACATTTAATTACAGATGTGAGTTCAAGTAAAAGGAAAAATCTTTGTTTAAAAAATCTTAGTGATTCCTTTTTAGAATGGAGAAAGAAAGACCGAGCAAGTTAACAATAAACGCATTCTTAGAATTTAAAACAGACAAAGTTCTGAAAAATGTTCATTGAGATCATATTGAAACAATATATATATATATATATATATGTGTGTGTGTGTGTGTAATTTTACATTAAAATAATAAAACAAATAGAGTATTATAAATTCATACTTTTAATCCATATAGAAGCGCTTTCAACTAACAAAGCAGTCTTTGTCAACTAACTATTTAAAAAATACACCTTTTTTTATTCAAACGTATAAGGTATGTTCAAAGAGAATCGCTTTCTCTTTTTATCTTTTCGATAATTCATTAATTTTTATATTTGCTACCTGTCGATTTATTAATTATTTCATAAAGCACTGATGCTGATATATCATCATGTTTAGTACTATTTTCTGAGGATTTTTGAACTCCTTTTAGTAAAAGTAAATATTCTCTTGTCCTTTTCTCTAAAGTACAATGTTATTCATCAATATAAGCACTTCTATACTTATATATCCATTTACATACTATAGAACTTTGGCCCATAAATAAATTTTTATTCTTAGAATTATTTATTAATTTATTTAAATTAGGAGATTAAGAAAATGCAATTCCACATATGTTTTGAAATAATTTCTTTATAAATTTTACTTTTTGATACAAAATAAAAAATATTGATATCTTTCCTTTATTATTATTCATAGGTTCAATCCCTATATAATTCTAAGAATAAAAATCTATTCATGGACCAAAGTTCTATAGTATATAAGTGGATATGTAAATGTGGAAGTGCCTTTATTGTTGAATCACATTGTAATTTAGAGAAAAGGACTTGAGAACATTTACTGTTACTAAAATAAGTTCAAAATCTATATGGAATAATACTGAAAATAATGTTATATCAGCATTGTGTTTATGACCATTAAAAAATGTGATTTTGGATTTGATTTTACTTATAAAAATGTAATGATATTATATATTGAAAGATGTAATAACAAATGAAAAATAAAAGAGGCAATGTTAATAAAAAGATATAAAATGTTTAATAAACATATAGGCAGCAAATGTAAAAATTAATGAATTATGAGAAAGGTAAAAATAGAAAGTGATTGTCTTTGAACACACCTTATAAGTTTGATTTAGTTGAAAGCGCTTCTATATGGATTAAAAGTTTGAATTTATAATACTGTATTTGTTTTATTATTTTAATGTAAAATTATATATATATATATATATATATATATATATATATATATATATATATATATATATATATATATATATATATATATATATATATATATATATATATATATATATATATATATATATATATATATATATATAAACTGAAGTGTGCAAAGCTTTAAAAATATATCAAATTAACATTACTTTCTATATCTGTTATTTTGTTAGTGATAATATCTTTTTGATTCCATTCAAATTAGAGGCTAACTTGAAATTATATTTAGATTCATGAATAAAAAATACAGACATTTTTTTATGCTTCTCTTATATTTAATCTTCTATTAAATATCACTTGTATCAAGAATTTTAAAAAATAGTGTTGTATATCATACTGGAGAATATTTCAAAACATTATATATGAGAAAATTGAGGCACTAATTAAGAAAATGGGCTAAAAAAACTGTAATCATTATATAACAAGTACTTAAGTAAGAATTTTTGGTCTGGAATTGGTCATGATTATAATATATGAAAAAGTTTCTATTGGATTAGAATACCGTCGGATATTTTTTTTCAGAAGTAAAAAACCATATGAAATACAATAAAAACGATTGTTATGTTTAGCAAAAAAATAATTTATTGCACTACCGTGGTATAAATAATTTAATATCCTTTTGAAGAATTACTTATAAGAATTTATAGGTTTGTATTTACAGATTAATTTTAATAACCTGTTGCATTTTTATACATATTTATATATTCTGAAAATTAAAAAAATGCTAGCATAATCTATAACAGTATTTATTATTTTCATAGCCGTCTAGAAATAATATGAATAAATATAATAATATAAACTTACCAATTTGCTCCATGACGATTAGCAATATGAAATAAAAGACAATTCTATAATATATATATATATATATATATATATATATATATATATATATATATATATATATATATATATATAATTATGAATTAAATTAGACAACATAATAAACCAAATAACAATACAACTCTAAATATTTAACCAAAATTAAATTTAAAATATCACTATCAATTACATTACTAACAAAACTGGCTCCTTGATTGAAAATAACAGAAAACAAATGAAATGTATGCTATTCTATTTTCATATAATTTAAGTAGACTTTTCAATTAAGGTATGAGTTGAAATTGAGGAAAAGTAATATAATAAATATTTATTTTGTTCAGTGTTTTTTTTTCGAATTTGAAATGTCCCTCTTTTCCTATTAATAAATGATAATGAATTTATGAACTGAATTTTGGCTAGTGAATTAATTTTGAATTAATGTACTTATATCTAATTATTTATTAGCCTATATTGAATTCCAAAATGAAAAAAAAAAATCACATTCATTTCTAAACGTTGATCTTATTATTAAAGTGATTCACCTGCTCTAATTACAATATTAGGCGAGAAAATTTTTACGTCAACATTCATTTAAAAATGTGTGCAATCTTATAACTATATTCAATTATTTGTAATATTTAATGAATAAATTACATTCCTGAGAGAAATATTGACATTATTATTGTTTTTTTTTAATTGTATAGTTTATAGCACAACGTTAGATCAATTTGCAAAAAAGATATTTTTTTTTATTGGAATATAAAACTTTGCAAAAAAAATATTTAGAAAATTTTACAGAATTATATTCTATATAGAATAAAAGTGAAAAAATAGCTCTTTCTATTTTAATTAACGAATGAAAACAAGTTAAAACATAATAAAACATTGGTGAAAAGTAATCTTAAGATAATATTTGAATAATGGATTATAATATAGACTTCTCAAAAAAATAATTTATATATATTGAACCTATAATAGAGAAAAAAATTTTGATTAAATCAGAAAGTTTTTCATTCATCGAAAAATCAATAACTGTTTTAAAGAAATCTCCAATGAAGATTTTTTGATGATTTCTAATTTAATGTAAATGATGTTCTTTTATCTTCCAGAAGTTATGCAATGCTTATTTTAAATAAATAATCAGGATCAATGGCAATTTTTTACAGTTCAAAGGTTTCCTTAAGATATTCTAATGTATTACACTTTGATTTGCTCAATTGTGAAAGCAACGAGATCTTTATAATATTTATAAAAATACTTATTACATACTTATTACATAACACTTACTTTTTTTTATCATTTATTTATTTGATCTTTTTTTTAATATAATGCACATGGTGTATCTATTCATCCTTGTGTTTTGATTATCTAACCAATGGCCTACAAATATTTCTCTTATTGTTTGACTTTTATATAAGAAATAATTGCATATTTATTTAAATTGCACAAAGTCAAAAGAAACTGAATATATTTTATATGCTTTCATTATGTAATAGTTTAAAAGTTCCAAATGTTTGAACTTGCAATTCATATCAACACCACTGATTATTTATTCCAAAATGTATATGCTTTTTACAAAAGATAATCTACAATACTAGAAACTCAAAATAAGCGTGCATCTAGTTTACATGTTGACGAATATATTTTAAGATGCTAAAAAATCAATTTGGTGAGTCTGAAAATGAAATAAAAACAGATGAAAGGACAATTACAGGTGAAGATAAAGAATATGTAACTAAAGAAGAAATACAACATGTGATTAAAAATTTAAAAATGAAAATAAATACAATCCCTTCATCTATTTATAAATGTTTAGATTATGTCTTGATATCAGCAATATGGATGTTTTATAATGAGATACATTATGAAAAAATTATTGGCCACACATAAATAAAAGAATAATGTTTAGTATAGTAAAAAATAGCTATATATACAGTTACCATAGAAGACCTAATATATATATATATATATATATATATATATATATATATATATATATATATATATATATATATATATATATATATATATATATATATATATATATATATATTATAACCTACACTCCCAACACCGCTCATATACATTACATGAATAAATGCCCAGGGCGCCAGTTCTATTAATGAATAGAACAATATGGCAACATGTCTTATACAAAATTATTACTGAGACTCTTTACCTAAGTCTACATTCAGCTCAGCTCAGTGGGAGGCGATAGAAGGTTCATAAGATATATGATTATAAATAAATGAAAGAAGAAATATGATAAAACATTAAATATAATGTAAATATTTTTGTTAATTAATCGCATGATAAAGAATCACGATGTTTATTTGTACAGTCTATTAAAATATCCATTTCAACTTAATCTCTTCCTTCATCCAAGTATAATGTATATCAGCTTGGTATAATTGTATTATTAAACAATCCTATGATTTGGCATATTATCATCTAAACAGCTACCTTAATGCCGATCAAGGAATATACAATAAGATCTCAGGGAATTTAAAAACACAGTTGAATTACATAAAATACATTGGCCCATAATTTATAATTCTAATTTATAATAAAATGTAATAAAATAAATTGACTAAATATTGTACTGTGTTTAGTAATAAGATAATGACAGAAATAGGGTATTTTAATCTCATATAATCATCTAACAAATATACTAATTGGGCAACCTTTCTAATACGTTTATCCAGTGGCAAATGTTCCTTATAATGTTTGGATTAAGAAAACAAGATTGTCAGACACCAGAAAATTTGATATTATAACTATAAAATAATATATCTACTATATAATAGATGTATGAAATGTGGAGATGTGGAAATTGAAACACAACTGTATACAAGAATAACTTAAGACACAGTTTTTAATAAATAAACAAATCATTTATTATATTGAAAATTTAATTTAACACAATTATTATTTTTTTTTTTTACAATAAGACTACTTGTCTTAATGATTTAAAATTCTCAGACAAACCTTGAACATCATTTTGGGATTATCTCTATTATATTACATTATTTATACCTTTTTGAAATCAGAAATTAACAACAAAACTTGAATCTTTTAACTTTGAACACCTGCTTTGCTTAAGCGTTTTATTTAAACATATCATTAACTAAATAATATATTATATTATTGGCATAATAAATATTTATGAGAGGATATTCTATTGATTAATAAAATAAATAAAACTAACATATTTGACCATCAACAAAACAACTTTTTCTAACTAATGAAATAATCATTTTTAATTACATATACCTTTCACGCATAACAATAAGATCATATTCATTCTGATGATTTGATGATTTACAACTCTATATTAAATAAATACACTGTGTTTTAAAATATTTATTTCCTGTTTTAATTTCAATAACTCTATACTTCTATTTAAATGAATATAATGTGCTTCAAAACATTTATTTCCCATTTTAATTTCAATAACTTTATACCTGTATATTCGCGACATTGTTCATATTACAAGTGTGTGTGCATCCAAGCAACAATAATAAAAAACAATCTTTTCTACACTATATCCATTCATTAAGAAAAGATTAAAACAATTATTTTATTTCAGACAATGTCGTAAACCATTAACAAATTAAAACACTAATATTATATCAAGAATTAATTTAACTATTTATCTGGCCACATATTAAATAACACAGAGCTATATTTTCATGATTATACAGACTACATGTTCCAAGGGAAATTCACATGAGGAGCAAATAAACTCTTTACTTAACACTTCTACAATAATTCATCTAATTCTGAAATACACCATTGGTGGGGACTTTTTCCTCATCACCAAGACTCTAACAAAAACATCACTTAACTTCCTGAATATCATTTCATACTTCAACAATAACTGATCTAATTCTAAAATACATTATTGGTGGGGACTTTTTCCTCATCACCAGGACCGTAAGAAAACCTCACTTAACTTCAAAACTATCATTTCATAATACGCGTATAATATAAACAAGGCTCTACTCATGGAAATTATTAAAATATACTAAATAAGCAAAATTTTTTATCCCTACAAATATTAGAACACATCCAGATTACTTTCCATTCCCAAAGCTCTTCTACTTATTGAACATTATATATACATGTTGGCAGATAAATACATACAGATAACCCACTAATCCATTCAATGCTTTAGAATACGACAACATCTGAAATTTATACATAAAATATTCACAAACTGAACTTTACTGTACAAATGTTATAATTGTGCAAAATAGACACACACATGTGTGGATAAGAATGTACAAAAAAAATAATTCTAAGTTATATACTATGTGAGCAACATGGTAATCAAATAATACATTAAGGTATAACTTTTAATTCAGAATAGACTTTAAATTTTTTTTTTTTAATTTAATAGTTATAATTATTACGAATGAGTTTTCTTTATCATCTCTAGCAAACTATTTCAATTATTTGTTCCTTGATTTTAAAGTCAAAATTTTCACTTTGAGATAATTAAATATATAAAATAAATGTAAATCTCTCTCTAATGATATAATAAAAAAAATATTTCTTTCCTTTACCTTCGTAAAAGAAAAATAAGACATATTTGTATAAAATCAATTTTTACCAGTGTATCCACTATTCATGAATACACATTCCTAGACAATCTAGCAGATCACAATAGCCCAAATTATAAACAAAACATAATAATAATAATAATAATAATAATAATAATAATAATAATAATAATAATAATAATAATAATAATAATAATAATAATAATAATAATAATAATAATAATAATAATAATAATAATAATAATAATAATAATAATAATAATAATAATAATAATAATAATAATAATAATAATAATAAATATGTCTATCTATCTATCATATACATTGATGATGACAAGTAAAAAAAATGAAGAAACAAAAGTCATTTATTCTTTGACTTAAAATAAAAAGTTCACTTGCAGAGTTCTACTCCGGGTTTATTAAACAGTATGGGGACAGATTCCAAACTGAATTCGAACATAAAATGAATTTCTGTAGGATAACCCCAAAAAATATAATCATAACTTAAATGTGATCCAGCAACTCCAATGTTCATAGCATAGCTACTTGATCTTACTACATCACACATAAGTAATGAATTTCTTTTTTTATTATGACAGGAATATGAGAGACATTTGTTTTAGCTATAGTTGCACAAGAATTATTTAATCCACTTCATAGTAATTTTAAATTAAGTAAGCAATTGTTCTTAATAAATTTCTTAAATAGCATTTGATATTTTATAATCTAGTATACACATAGTTTATTTTTAAATATTGCCAATTAATATATCATGATTCATTGGTAATTCCACAATTAATAATACTTTATTTTATAGTGCATCTTTATCAAAGAGAACAGAAACACAAACCGCATTCTCATCCTTCCATCCAATTTAAGTACATATTTAAAGAGTAGTATCCTTTGATTATTTGGGTAATTCACATTTTATTTCTTTCATTAAAAATACATATTATTTTTAGAAACACCAAATAAATAAATACTGTCATTTTTCCATAATGAATTTAAGTATGGTATGATATATCAAAATACATTTATCCTTTAATTTTACATTTAACTTTCATAAAAGCACGACATAACAGATGGTGAAAAATCAAAATAAATTCTGTAAAACTGTTCTGCACATATTTCCAAGAGATATTATACAACACACATAGATTAGTTCAATAATAATAATGTTCATGCATTTTACCCTTATTCATAATGAAGTAATGCAAGCTTAACATTATCGATACACATTTTAAAATAATAATAAGTATGAGGTGGTTAACTCAAACATTTAAATTAAGGAGAGAAATGAAAAAACTGATATACCTTCTGATATTTTTAGCCCTGCATGTTAATTGTAGACCTTTTTCTGTACTGGAATTTCCTAAGACTTTTCCAAAAGTTACTCCAAAGTTTTTTTAAAATTAATTTGACTTCAGCAACTGGCTGCAATTACAATAGTAATGAGCCATTTACTGGCTGCACTTATAACAATAATGAGCAATTTTTAATCTAAACTATCTGTTAAATAGATATCTATCCCCCCCCATAAAAAAGGTCATTTCCCTTCAAAAAGTTAACTCCCACCTTTTTGCACTTAAGCTCATTACATATGCAAAAACTCTTTTCTTAAAAAAAATCATTCTGATTTTTACAATTAAATCAAGACAATAATAATAATAATAATAATAATAATAATAATAATAATAATAATAATAATAAAATAATAATAATAATAATAATAATAATAATAATAATAATAATAATAATAATAATAATAATAATAATAATAATAATAATAATAATAATAATAATAAATAACTTTTACAAACTTGAAAAAAATGAATATTAATTAATTGTTAAACAAAAATGATTAATAATTTATTTAATTTGTAAAATAATCCACTGATCCAAATATCTATTAATCATTGGAAAAAATATATATTTATTAAATTATTAAAGATAATTACTATAATTTAAATGTTTTCATGTTAAATGTACTATTGCTTAGTGTTATTAAAAGATGAAAATGAAATGAAACATAATACAGACATACATGCATGCACATGTATTGCAACTTAAATATTAAACTATCTTGACTAAATATAATTGAAATGGCTATTAGTGTTGATAAAGGGATAAGTATTAATGAATAAAGGATTATAGAAAACCATTCAAACCAATATTAAACACTAACATAAAATAACTTTGCATTCGTCTGACAAAATATATTAATTCTTATAATAAATAACCCCTCTTTCTTGCATTAAATTCTTCATTAACTATAATAATTATAATAATAAATGTTTATAAAGTGGTTAATCAAATGCATAAATGCATAAGCAATCAACATCTAAAGCTCTAAACAATTTTCGGTAAAATTTTAAAATTTTAAGGCTATTTCATTTTTTTTATACAATACAACTATTCACTACAGATACAAAGTATCTCAATTCCTTGTGCCCATTCAGAGAGTAACTATATATATATATATATATATATATATATATATATATATATATATATATATATATATATATATATATATATATATATCAATTGAAGACATTGATTCTAAAATTTTAGGTAGAATATTATTGAAAAGATTATTTCAGTTAACAAATTAAAACTGTGTATTATACTATAAAAGGAACAAGAGTTGTAAATGCTGTTTTAAAATTTCTAAAAGCAATTAAGTATGGGAAAAAATTAAAACTCACAGAATATTTTGTAATAAAAATTGATTTTGAATCTGTGTTTGATTTGGTATATTATAAAGTCCCAAAGCAATTGTTATTAGAACAGAGATATTTAGTGCAGACAATAGAGAACTATGTTAAAAGTAGTGCAATACTATATGAGATAATTAGAATTCTTTACCTCAGAGAAAAGAATGCAGCAAGGATTACTATTAGTTGCATTGCTCTTCATAGTTATACACAGAACAGATGTTCAAAAATATTTAAAACTAGGTGTCAGGTCTTTCTGTTTAGGTGTGGAAATGATAGCAATAGTTTTATTAATGATGTAATAATAATTTTTCAGAAAGTTTATAATTTTTAAAGTGTTATAAATATTCTGAACAGTTTTCAAAGAGAGACAGGATCCTTTACATTATTGTTGAAATCTGAAGCTTGGATACCATGTAAATAATAGAGAGATATTATCTGAATACCAAGAAACTCCATTATCGTTCTTAGGTATCACACTTTATATGTCAAAAGTAAATATGAATCAATAATTAAACTAGTTGGTAATTGATAAAATCAATAAAAAAATTAATTTTTTCTTATTAGTTAAACTTTATAAAATTACTAAAACAAGAAGTTTTAATGCTATTGCTATGGGAGTCCTAGGTTACTATGCATCATGGATAAGAGTTTTCAGTATAATAGTATATAAATTGAATCAGATAGCAAAACACAATATTTGAGGAAAATCTTCACACCTGTTATCAATTTCAATGTTACTATTACCAGGATGTTACAATCTTATTGATCCAAAATTATATGTATCATATATAAAAACATGAATGTAGATTAATATAATAAAAGACAAAAGTTTTAAGCCATCACCACCGGGTGCATATTTAATTTTTAAAAAATCAAAAAGACATCATTTTATAGTGATTTATTTGGAGCATATAAATATTTGAAGGATGACTTCAGCTTACATAGGTAGGCTAACATTAAATATGATGATCTAAAAAATTAATAACCAATGTTCAATACACTTGACAGAATTCTCAGTAATTGAGGTTATCATGAATTTCACAAATATTATTGCAACATGAATCTACATATATAAACTCAAACATGTACAAACCAGGTTTATATATTATTTATTAATAAAACATGAATACAAATATACATTTGTGTACTTACACTATATTTGCAATCATTATACTCTGCCTGCTACCATTGGCAACATATAGCTCCAGAATCTAGGGTGAACTATGGTAGAAGGGACATCACATATCCCCATCTAAGTTTTCTTACCACTTACAACTGTACTGGGACAATTTGCCTCCTGTCTGTCTTTGGTTCTAGCAGTTTTTGGTCCTGAAGGTGGACTTCCCTTACTGTTGAAACCTTTTTGCTTTGACAGTTATTGTTTTAAAAACAAAGATTCTGTTTTTCAGCTTTGTGACAGCATTTCTCTGACCCAACTAACCCCATTCTTAATGGAAGTATTTGATTTAATTGAGCATCAATGTATACTGGACCATTCTTGCTGTTGACTATGCTATATGTATATGACTATGCATTGGTTAAATAGGGATGTATCATCAATCTGATCTTGATAAGACAGCATCTTCTATAGTTCATTATTTAAAGTCAATGTGAGAAAGGACATTTCTATCCCTAGCAAAAAAATAACACTGGAAAAAAAAGTCATACACCTTCTTTAATAGGTGTCTTCTTCACTTTGTGGCTTCATCCTGCTTGGATCTCTTCAGTAAGTCCAATGTTAATGTTCATCAAACCTAAAACTGTCAGTTCAACACAGCTGTCTGGCGACTCGTCACTGATAGATTGTGACTCTTATTTGTTGTCAGACGAGGCTTTGGTAATAGCGAGTAACATGTATGTGTATAATGTTATTGCCCATCAGCTATTTGGACCACCACTATTTGAATCATCACTCTTTGTAGTCCTCTAACTTTCATCATCACTTTTGGAACTTATTTGGTGTTTTCCTTTTACATATGAATACAATGTGAGTCCCTATCCACTTTTTGCACTTTTAGTCTCATGCTTTTTTTTAGGATTCAAATTTAAATTATCAACAACTATTTCCAGATAGACCCTATTTGTATTTGTTGATGTGAGCTGGTTAACTTTAATTACCATAAACCTTGAGTGACTAAATCAGTCACATCTTAAAGTTGTTCTGCTTACCAGCAGATACAACAAGAGGCAGATATTTAGTTTTATTGATCAATGTAACTTTAACTTTTACTTGCTCTAAGAGTACTACTAGACTGTTTTGGTAATCAATGATTGTTTCTTACTAGGTTGCTGTTGATATTTATTTTTTTTTTATTAGTGATGGTCCATATGTTTCTTGATACATGCATAATGCAGTCCTGGTGACCAGTTTCATTGTTACAGGTGCATCATTAATAATTCTGCATTTGAATATAAAATCAATGTCTCTTATATAATAGAGGCATTTAGTTTATTAGATTTTAAATTGCCCTTCTAGCTTTTTAGAATAGAATTTTCAATCCCCTCTTTAGCAATTATTTTCTTGCAAAACATAGCTTTTTTAATCCTGACATACTTAAAATATGTAACAATGTATACATATGTGTACATTCAGTGTGTGCATGTGTTGGTTAGTCATATCAACAACAATGTTTGACTGACCCAGAAATGCTCTAGTCCATTTTGTTCAATGGATTTTCTTGACTAGCTGTTGATTCAGAAGAATCATTTGAAAGAAAGAGTGGAATCAAATGTTATGTCAGGGTCTATTAGGAGCTTCACCTCGAGGCTGTGGTCTCTTATGTCATAGCTAAAATAATCTAGCAGAGCCTGGAGGGGGAAGCCTTTGAAATCACATTTTAAAGCTAATTTTCTTGTTCTAATACCAAAATCTTCTGCTTATTCCCTTTCACTTGTGTTCACAAATTAAATAGCATCTCTGTATTATATTTAATGGTTTTGAAGTGAAAAAAGTATTTAGTACAGACAACGCTTTGACAAAATCAAGATTACCTGGCACATGAGAGATTGCTTAGATTGAAGAACCTCATAAATTTGAAATCCAACGAGACAAGCATGGATAATTTTAAGACAGGGTTTTATCCAGTAAATAGAAGAATATGGCTTAGTGAATATTTCAGATAGATGAGATTGAATTTTTCAACTGAACCAAATTATAGCCTTTTTATTTTTTGCCTCTTTATACCTGAGGAAAAAAAATTTTTATTGATGTGCAATTAATCACTAAAGTTAATTTATAATCTTTATTTAATGAGCTACGGTTAGCATAGCTTTTACTCTTAAAATCTATCAAGCATTGAGAAAATTTTTTGTCTTTATTAATAAAGGGTAACTATTCATGTTTAATTTAATTTTTTTTATTGACACACTAATAATGTTAGCAGTCAATTTTTTAGATTAATGACAAAATTTAATGACATGTGGGAAGAAGTCCTTATCATTCTGATTTTTTATCCAGCCATGGGAAAAAATTGTTATTTTTGTCAACTGCACCAAACTGATATGTATATACATAAATCTATATATAAACACAAACACATGTAAATACATTTTATATATTATTTATTAATAAAACATAGTATACAAATATATATATATATATGTGTGTGTGTGTGTGTGTGTGTGTGCTTATACTATATTTACAATAATTATACTCCACCAGCTATTCTTGATTAGGTGTAGCTCTCAATTCTAGTGTGACCTACAGAAAAACCGATAACACATGCCCCTAAACTTTTTATTTACCATTTTATCTGTATGTGTCATCCTGCATCAAGTGCAAGTATGGTGACACTTCAGGATATACATAACAGCTTGTCTTATGTTGGTGTTTGTTTATAGCAGCTTCCAACCCTTAACAATGACTTGCTTTGCTAAGTCAACTGTTTTGCTTTGGCAGTTATAGTCTATAGAATGGAGATTTTGTCTTTCAGCTGTGTGATACCAGTTCTTTGATATATTTTTGAGAAGCTTGACTATTTATTGATAGATCTTCATTTTTAATAGAAACATTTATATTCATTGACAATCATTATTTATTGGCTGATTCTTGTAATTGGCTATACATTATCCATATGTCTACATATTGGTTATAGGCAGTAAATGCTCATTATGATCCAGATAAGATAAGATATGGACTAATCCATTATTAATGGCAAGGAGAGATATTACAACAAATATATGCTCCACAATCATATCAAACTCTGCTTCAAATTTTTAAATGGTTTCCTACCAATGAAGATTTATTCCAATGGTCCACTAGTGTGTAGCATTTAAATTTTAAGATCAAAAGTATTTCATGTACAATAAATGTAAACAATAAAATAGCAATATTAAAAATGAAATTCATATAATGCATTGGCTTTGCAACATGCTCTAAAAACTGTATGGAAAACAAGAGCTGAAATGATTTTTGATAATAAAAAATATAATTGGTTAAAAAAACATGACAATGATTGGAATAAATATTTTAATAACTGTATCAGATATCTCCAAATAAAAGAAAACATTTTGTCAAGCATTGGTTGTCTCCATATGAATTATGAAAATAATATTATCATCAAAAAGTATTACTCACTTTGAAAAAGAAACTTATAAAAATTGCATAATAATATACAAACATCTGTAATTTAAAATTTATGTGTAAACAATAATTGTAAAAAAAATGTGCATAATTTTTGATTTTAAATGCTTTTATTGAAGTTGGAAAAATGATTTGTTTGTTTGTTATTTTACCACCTTTTTCAAATTAGAATGGAATTATAAAATGAAGGATTTATGTATTTAAATTCAATAGAATTGCCTTAAATCTGGGATATAATTAATTAATGCAAGCCTAAATTATAAAAGACACTCATTCTTTCAGCATATCAACAAATTTCTTAGATAGGGAACAGAGGGGAGAAAAATAGTAAAAATAGTCAATGAGTTCATTTATATATATAAAGTTTGATATCTGTATTTGTTTCACAATATATATGTATACACACACATCAGAGTTAATATTAATTATTAGACTTTTCAATTGTTTTAAATAATGTTATGAGAGAACAGAACAAATATTTTTTTTTTCAATTTAATAACATTTTATTAACTATTTTAAACTTTTAATGTAAATATCATATTTACAAATACATCAAGTCAGATGTCACATGACAATTTAATAAGCTAATATTTCGAACTATTATATATAGAGCTCACAAAATAAGCTCTTAACAATCTTTGTAGAATATCCCCAACCCCAGACTGATTTCTGCTACTGGCATCATCAGTGAATTGCTAGGATATTCGAGCATTAAATTAAAAATACCAGGACAATCCCAGCACTTTATCTAATATATAACTATTAAGTACAAAATCTGAAATTTTCAGACATCCATATGTCTTCCAATCCAGCTATACAACTTAAATAGCCACATGGAACTGAACTAAAGTTCAGATATACCATATATTAATAGCTTTAGCAACATAAAATTGCCAAGCCTTAATAGCAAAAAATAAAATGACAAAAAAAATCAAGTCAAATGTCACATGACCTAAATTAATAAACTTGTATTTACAAATGTTATATATAGAGCTCACAAAATAAGCTCTTAACAAGCTTTGTAGAATATCCCCAACCCCAGATTAGTTTCTGATACTGGCTATTTAAATTAGGTAGCTGATTTGGAAGACATATGGATGTCTGAAAATTTCAGATTTTCTACTTAATATTTCTACATTAGATAAAGTGCTAGGTTTGTCCTGGTATTTTTTATCTAATGCTTGACAATTCTAGCACCTCACTGAGGATGGCAGTAGCAGTAAACAGTCTGGGGTTGTGGATATTTTACAAAGCTTGTTAAGAGATCATTTTGTGAACTCTATATATAACATGCAAATATAAGCTTATTAAATTAAGTCATGTGACATCTGACTGGACTTTTTTGTAATTTTATTTTTTGTTATTAAGGCTTTGGAAATTGTATATTGCTAAAGCTGTTAATATATGGTGTATCTAAACTTAGTTAAATCCTAAATGGCTATTTTAGTTAGATAGCTGAATAGAAAGACATATGAATGTCTGAAATTTTTCACATTGTCTACTTAATAGTTATATATTAGATAAAGTTCTGGGCTTGTCTTGGTATTATAATCTAATGCTTGAAAATCCTCTTGCCTCACTGAGAACCCCAGCAGTATAAACTGGTGTGGAGTTGGGGATATTCTACAGAACTTGTTAAGAGCTTATTTTTTGAGCTCTATGTATAATATCATATTTAATATGTGTACACAATTACATATTTATAATAAATCAGTAAAAACACAGTATTTTACCATTAATATTATTTACAATAATGACAATCAATACATACATATGTAAGTGTGTTTGTATTAAGCCTTCTAAAAGACTTTTTGATTTAAATATAATTTCTATTGTAAGGTGTTGAAGTGGATGTCCGTTTTATTTTTGGTATAAATATAAATGGATTCTTATGTATACATTGTTTACATATTTATTTAAATGCATAAATGACTTTCTTAATTATTGAAAAATTATCTATCTATCTATATGTCTGTCTGTCTATCTATCTATCTATCTATCTATCTATCTATCTATCTATCTATCTATCTATCTATTTATCTATCTATCTATCTATCTATCTATCTATCTATCTATCTATCTATCTATCTATCTATCTATCTATCTATCTATCTATCTATCTATCTATCTATCTATCTATCTATCTATCTATCTATCTATCTATCTATCTATCTATCTACCTACCTACCTACCTACCTTACCTACCTACCTACCTACCTACCTACCTACCTACTTACCTACCTACCTACCTACCTAAATTCAAAATCATTTTACAATAAAAAAAATAAAATATAAATCTTGATTAATTAATAGCGTTTTAGACTCCATAGTAAACCTTATCAACGGTAAAGTAGGAAGTTTAATGTCTAGTGATTTTCCATGAGTTGTGTATGTTGGTATTTGCTGCTTATTTATTTATTATATTATCTTTGTATCTATTCATAAATATGTCTTACTTAATTTTTCTCTTTTTATGCTTTCTTTTTTCCATTAATATTTTTGTATCATTGACATTAGCAGTAAATTTAAAATAGTATTTAATTGATTATTTGTAGTTTCTTTTTAGGACCATGAAAAATCTTGTAATTTAAAATTTATTTTTAATGTAAATAACACAAAAATATTATAGGCAAAAAGAAATCATAAAAAGAAAAAAATTAAAGAAACAATATTGATAAATAGATTTAAAGATAATATAATAAATAAGTACACAGCAGATACTGACATACATAACTCATGGAAAATTATGTGATGTTAAACTTCTGCATTAATTTACAGTTGATAAGGATTATTACATAATTGAAAGCACTACTAATTAATTAAGATAAATATTTTATCATTTTTACCATTAAAATTATTTGGAACTTACATATAATACATTTATAAAAGATATTGGATATAATACATATATGTTTAATAAGTTTACCAGAGGAAATTTCTTCAGCATTATAAATGAGAAAGATTCTTAAAAATTAAATAAAAGTTTTTAAATGTATTATTCATAAAAAATTCATAAAGAAACAGTTAATTCACACCGAAGCATATTTATTTACATACTTACCTCAACATTTTTGTTTTTATCTGAAATTATAGAAATCATTGTAACATTAATAAAAATCATATTAAAACTTGTCTAATTTACATTTAAAATACAATATCAAAATATTTTAAATATAAAAAAAATTGATTCATATATATATATAATATTATTATTCGATGTCTGTATTTTTAAAGCAATATAAGTAATTATATAACTGAATATTTGTAAATACAGTAACTAAATAATTAAAAAAATTATCCACTTAGGAGGCTTTCAATTATCCAGTAATCTGTGTCAACTAAAGCTTTGAAATGCTAACATTCCCACAATTTCATGTTCTTAACATTTGCTGCTTGCCTGTTAATTAAGTCATATTTATATTTGCATATTAGCATAGCTTCCTTTATTTTTCTTTTATTATTATTTTTTTCAATTTGCAATATTTTTACACAATTAAAATTGAAGTCAAAACCATAAATACATGATTTATTATGGTCATAAAAAATAGATGCTGAAATATTATTATCTACTATGCAATTTTATTTCGATTTCTGAACACGTTTTAATAATAGCAAGTGTAAAAATATTGCAAATAGAAAAAAAATAATAATAAAAGAAAAATAAAGGAAGCTATGCTAATATGCAAATATAAATATGACTTAATTAGCAGGCAAGCAGCAAACGTTAAGATCACAGAATTGTGGGAAAGTTAGCAGTTCAAAGCTTTAGTTGACACAGATTACTGGAATAATTCAAAGCGCTCCTAAGTGGATAAAATTTTTAATTATTTAGTTACTGTATTTACAAATATTCAGTTATATAATTATATATATATATATATATATATATATATATATATATATTGTAACCTAGTGTTATTGACACTTGGTTTACTTGGCATTATTTCTTCAGGAAAACAATGCTATTCTTTAAAGAAATAAAAAGATAAAATAACAATAGTAATAATTGATTAATAAAGTATGCTATTCACTCACTTTGGCATGTTTTGGGTGAATAACTAATAGATTTAATAACTCAATGTCATTTTTGAAGAGAGAACATGAATCATTTAATTGAGATATTAATAATTAGAGAAAATTAATATGGTATAAAAGCTAAACAGTAATTGATTTTGGATGGGTAGAGGGGAGAGTGGATGAGTGTCTTATCATAAAGCACAATAACTTCTGGTAATTTCTTTTTGTAAAAAAAAAAAGAAAGAAAAAAATATATATAATGTTTAAAGAATTATACATCACTGATTGTTAATTTAATGTATTTATTATTTTTTTTTATATTGTCAAATTACTTTGTAATCCAGGTAAATAATACTAAAACTACATGATTGTAATAGATTTTTCCTTTCTTTTGTTTATGTTATAATCAAATGATTATTTTTCTGGAAGAGGTCACTAAAGTAAAAAAAATAATAAAAAAAACAACAACAAAACGAAACAACCAATTTCATAATCAAGATCTTTTTTTTAAAAAAAAAAATAGATAGTCTGCTTTTAGTTTTCAAGGAAGGAACAGTGCTGAAATTTGGTAACTCAATTTTTTCATTTTATTTTGCAGAAATAAATGTAATCAAAGTAAAATTTTAATAATATAATGTGTGGCTAAAATTTTTTGATAAGATATCCTGATTTTTTTTGCCATCTACCTATTTAAAGACTTTTTATACTTAAAAATTTATTGTCTCACGCTAAAGTTAAAAATGACAGAATTAACTAAAAGAGTCACGAAAAATTATATTATATCTAAATTAAGGAAAAGAAGTGATTTCCAAGAAAAGATTAATTATTTATTAACTTTATGTCATTTATTGATATTTTCTTGGTATAGAAAGAAAAAAAAATAATTGAAAGAAATATTTTGAAACCAAGGAAAATCAACTAGAAACATTTTCGCGCTCTTTCTCAATATTGTCTGCCTTTACAAGTAATGTAGTTACATACGTTAAAATATGTTTTATTCACCAAGAATTGTCTGGAAATAATAATAATGATAAATAAGATATTTTTAAAAAAAATATATATATAAAAAAAAATATAAACTTTCTCAGAGTAAATATATGAAAAGTTATATAGGGGCATTCTTACAGAAAAGTTACCGTTAAAAAAAAAAATTTATAATTCCTAAAGTATGAACAAAACCAAATATCTTAGTGACTTAATGATAAAAATAAATATATTATATTATACATCAGTTGGAATTATTAAAACTTCATGTACACGTAAATTGACTGCAGTTATTATCATAATAATCTCTCGGAAAATTGCGCATTTTCGTCCATAAGTAAGCTAGCTAATAAGTATACGTATAGTCAATAATAAAAAAAATATTGTGTATGTTTATCGTCTATAGTCAAATATTCATCTATGTTAGAAGTCTATTTTTTTTCTTGGATCCCAAAATTGTAATAGTTTAATTCAAGTAAGAATTAATCTTCAATTCTGCTATATGTTTCTTTACCTAATTTATTAAAGCACAAAATAAGAGAAATCTTTTATTTAAAGGAAATAATACCATGCATTTATTGTTTTTAAACTTGCTTCTTGAAATACGACTGGATAAAGCTCTTCACCTGGACCAATTGCTCAACAGAAAACATTTTCTAATGAGAGAGTATGCACTTGTTAATTAATGATTGTTTAAAACTAAGTTATAAATGATATGTATTTTTTTGTTATATCACATAGGGTAAAGTCTGTATGGTCAAGTGATATTTAATAGCCTTGTAATGACAAAGGTATGTTTTAATATAATTATTATAGGTTAAGTTGATATTTAACACGAAAAAAAAAAATCTATAAAATATGTTTTAATTATTACATACAATTGTAGGTAGAAATTTTGTGTTAGATACGTAAAAGAAAAATATTTAGATATTTAAGGGGTGAAATAAATATTGAAAATTATCAGAAGTAACTAAAAAAAAAATGCTATAACAAAATATTTCTTGTTAAAGTTTTGAAACGAATTTATACTGTATTAATTGAGGAATTTATTCCTAATTATTCTTAAATAACACATCCACTTTATTTAGTTTAAGATAGTATGCTACCAACTATTTTTGAATGTTCCTTTATTAAAATTAAAATTATTATACTTTTATTCTATGATGTCCATTGATTTCAGATGTTGATCAAAGTATACACGGTAACATAAGTTTATTATAATCAGTGTATTTACTTATCCTGCCCAGATATAGCATTGGTATATGCTTAATATTCGCATAGGTAATAATTATAATGTATTTATTTTGTGGGATGAAAAATGATATCCCCAAAAGCTTTGTTTTCCATGAGAGGAAGATTTTAAATATAATGTTCAGGTATGTTTATAGCCCAAGTGATCGATTCTCATAGATAGGACGATCAAGAATTTATCTAGCATTTAGTATGCTTCATTCGTTTAAATCCCAGGAGAGGATTGTATTTGGTGTGTGTTCGTTGTATGCCCAAGTAAGAGGCAAGAAACCACCAAAATATTTTAATGTAGTAGATTACTTTACAGGCCTTCGTGGTTATTCCATATTCCTCATGTGAAAATAAAGATAGCTCCACCATGAAGGTGTTGATTATTGTGCTTAATTTTGAAAGTTCGGGCAAGATAAAGGTTATATTGGAGGTGTTAGTTCCTCAAGATCCACTTTAGTATAAATAGTGCGTTAGTAACTAGGGTCGATATCTGTATTGTGCTGCTAAATATTGCTAGTATTTGACAAGTAAATCAATGGAGAAAGTAATTAAAATTGCGTAGTTTTAAAACGCTTATTTACTGAAGGAATATTCAAATGTAATATTTAATTCTGGTTATTAATTAAATAATACTCATATTTCAAAAGTATACGTATGAATAAAATTTGTATCATAACTTAAGTTAGCATTAAGTTAAATGTAAGATGGTAAATGTAACTTCTGATAGCTGGCCTATAATTAGAATAGGTTATCCCATTAAAGACCATAAATAAAGTAAATGGATTAGAAATAAATTTAATATTTTGCGTATTGCATATGATGGGATTAATCATTTAAAAAAAAAAATAGTTAGTCAATAATTTTGAATAAAAGCTTCTACAAGGTTACCAAAATGTAATAAACAATGTATTGGTAATGAAATGTACTTTTAGTTAATCAATCCATATGATTGCATACAGGAGAAGTAGTAACCTCTAGTCCATAACCAAAAGAGTATACAGATTAATGTCAGTTATATTTTATATTTTTGTATTACTATGGGATTATTGAATAAATGTTCATATATTTTTTTTTGTGATAATAATAAATTATAGTCTTGTTAAAATTTGTTGTAGATTTTTTTTTTTTTTTTATATGCTAAATATAAGTGTTTGCACAATATTTGCAAAACCTTTTCTTGAGTCCGAAATCATTCCAAATTCTTAAAGATTTAATATACCAGATAAATAAAGTTAAGCAGATCGGAATATATCATTATATTTTAGTTTAATGATAATTATTTATGGAGTTGAAAACTTAAGACTAAACATTCACCTTTGTATAAAAAAAAAAAAAATGAATTTATTCCCAAACCATTAACTTTGGTTGCACATTATTCCATTCCCATTTAGTTAAATTGTCTAAGTAATAAATCTTAGTTATATTATTGTGTTGTCATGGATGATGGAAGGACACAAAAAGCACCCTTGTCTTTTTATTATTCTGACTGAGATTCTAAAAAAAAAAAAAAAGGGCTGTGTTATTCAAAATTATACGTCATTATTGAATAGAATTATCATCTCTTTAAATAATATAGCAGTTGATATGAGAGATGAAGACACATTGAATTTAAGTAAAATAAATGTTTCCTATAGCCGACCAGAATGCCAGTCATATGCGACAACACAATACTGCCGAGCATTTCCTCACATGAAACAAAGAACCCTGAGATTAATATTATTATAATTATTCTTTAAATTAATAAGTGATCAATTATTGTTGTTATTACAATCGTGGCATGGCTTAAGAGAATTGAATGTGCAATTGTATTATATGAAAAGTATTTAGATCATATTGGAAAATTAATGGATATGTTGCTTTATTTTGGTTGCCTTAACAACAACCAGAAAAATTAGTGTCACAAGTGCAAATAAACTAATTAATAAAAATAAAAATATTAGAAATAAAATAAAATAAATAAACTAAACTAATTAAAAATATTTACTAGGTTAGAATATATATATATATTGATAGTTTTACAATTCATTATCTGTTTTAGCATATCAAATAAATATTTTATATCAAGAATATTGTCCAATTGTAAAACAGAAAATTTGTTATGCAGATCTAAATCCTATATAAAGCATGTCTATGATTAATCTAAGCAAAATGAATGAACCATTTAGATGCAAATTGTATGCCCACCTGAGTGTACAACATGAATGACTTACATCTATTATATAGTATCATATATGAGCAAGATATAACTTCTTCCATAAATCAATTTACCAACAGATCTCCGTGAGAAATTCAATACAGACTCTTAAGATTACTAGTTTTATATGAGTTGGTTATTTTTCTTAAAATAATCAAAGTCTGATTAGTATTTGCTTTGTAAAAATAGCTGTTGTCACAAATAAAAGTTGTCATGTTTGGAGAGATTAAAGGAGTTCAGTATAATCTTGCAAATAATATAAAATAATTTGGTACTATATTTCAATATATAACTGAAAGTGTTGGATAATATAATTACATCAATTTATAATTATTATTATTATTATTATTATTATTATTATTATTATTATTATTATTATTATTATTATTATTATTATTATTATTATTATTATTATTATTATTATTATTATTATTATTATTATTATTATTATTATTATTATTATTATTATTATTATTATTATTATTATTATTATTATTATTATTATTATTAAGTTTCAACAATAGTAAACTTTATTGATCCAATAGTTACATAGTATTACAATGCCATAGGAAGATACATGTTGAATCTTATTATTGTCAGTTCAATTTCAAGTGCTACAATATTCATTTTTTTTAAAAGTACATATCTATACGGGTAATTTTACATGATTATATCCACTTTAGCAATGTTAATTAATCACATTATCGTCCACTAGGAGCATAGTCTGGACCATATTTCTTTAATTTTTGTTCTTTATAGCTTTGCTGTTTGTCTGAGCAGGGACCAAGTAGCTGCATAAATATCCGAGCTGGTGATCTGCTTGTCTCTGACTTGAATTTTATTCAACTTATTCTCAAATGTGGCTGGATGCCTTCTGGAATTATTACCCAATATGAACCCACACATAGTGCACCAAAGTGCATATAAGACAGATGTTGAGGCACTTATGGCTGGTATAGACCTACCTTTGTAATTTGACATAATTTGCATCATTGTAGTATTTTTTTTCTGTATTTGCCCTGCAAAATGCATCTAGTCTGCTCCAAGGCCTTGCAGTTGAAAATTATATGCTGTAAAGTCTTCTCAGCCATATGGCAAAGGCCACAGAATGGATCAACTGACCTGTACATTCTTCTGTGATGTAAAAAATATTTAGTAGGTAAAGTGTTCAAATAGGTAAAGCATTCAAATTCATCTTGATTATAAAATCTAGGAACTTAGGTTCTAGTTGCCATTTTTTGTATTGCTTGATCAGATATTTGTTTTCTATTTCTAGTATGATGGGATCTTCTCATTATAATTATTTTGATGTATATTATTATTATTATTATTATTATTATTATTATTATTATTATTATTATTATTATTATTATTATTATTATTATTATTATTATTATTATTATTATTATTATTATTATTATTATTATTATTATTATTATTATTATTATTATTATTATTATTATTATTATTATTATTATTATTATTATTATTATTATTATTATGTTTCAAAGAAAAGAACTTTATTGATAACCATAGAGTTACATTTGCTATAAGACACTTCGTATACATATATTTACATTGCTAGTGAGTAAACCAAGTTTAAGTTGGTATCTGTGATGTACAAAAAAGGAACTTAACTTAGGAAAGAAAGATATTTAAACATTGTTAGGGGGGGTGAAAATACATATGTATACGTTACATTTATGAGTGCTGCTTGCTGTAATCATAGTTCTCCAAAGTCTTGGGTTATCATTGTTCAATTTGCAAAACTTTAACTTTGATGTATATTGCCATGCTGGGTTTAGTTTGCTTTCCAGTATTTGAGGTCTGATTTTGTTGTTACTGTCCTTTATATTAATATTATGCAATCAAAGACAACATTCTGTTTTTTTATTTGTAGATAATTGCCACATTTTATATATATATATATATATATTGGTTGAGGGCATAGATTTTGGTTATTGGGAGCAATCTTAGAGGTTTGATTGTTGTGTTATCAGTGACCAGGTTGCTGCATAGATGTCTGGATATGCAATTTTATTGTCTCTGGCTCGTAGTTTTGCCAGTTTGATATTGAAAGTTGATGGATGTCGCCTTGTGTTGTTACCTAGAGTGAATGTGCATCTAGTGCACCAGTATGCATAAAGCATAAAAGTGGCTGCACGGACTGATGGAATAGAGCCTTTGCAATATGAATTAATGATTGTTTGAAGGGTTGTGTTAGATTGTCTATATGCTCCTATCATAATAACTCGAATTCTGTCTAGTGCCAGACAAAGATAGAATAGATGTTCCTGTGTTTCTTCAGCCCTGTGACACAGGGGACAAAAAGGATCAATGTTAGTGTATAGTCTCCGATATCTCAGAAAATATGTCGTGGGCAGTGCTTGTAGGTTTAGTCTCAGCAAAAAATCAAAATACTTTGGCTCCAGTGACCATTTTTTAAACTTACGGAGTAATTGTAGATTATTGATTTTCAGCATTGTCAGATTGGTGTCATGGGTTGGATTTGGATGGATTAATGAATAAATTTGCCAGTATGAATGCTTGTATATTGTCTGAAGAGATATCTGTGGAGCTGTGGTTTTTATATGATTGATCATTGATGCTAATTGGTCATAAGCAGGGGGTGGTCTATCTGTTGGTGTTATTTGAAGTAGGCATTCAAGCATTGGAAAGTGTTTGACTGTGGATGTTATTAAGTTTGTGGCCTTCTGTAGATGGAAAATATAAATACTATGAAGTCCTAGTCCATTGTGAATAGGTGGTCTGGTAAGTTGTTTTGCAGATATTGACACAGTCTTCCTCTGCCACAAGAGCTTATTACAGAAAGAAGAGATTTTGTTAATAAAACCTTTAGAAAATGTGATAATGGGTGAGTAATAGGTGATTTTTGTTATGTCTAGCTGGTTAAATAGCTGGATCTTGGAGTATATTGAAAGATATGCCTTTGAGAGAGAAGTAGTAATTCGCTCTGTTTCTTCTTTGAGTTTGTTCTGGATCTTGACCCTCATTGCACTTGCACTCATATAAAAGGGAAATCCCAAGAAAGCAGATGGCTTTCCCCCATACATGCCCATGTACTGCTTTGCATTATAAAGAGACCAAACTGCCGTCTTATTTAGATTGACCCTGAGTTTATGTGTAGCTGCAAATTCTTGTAGTATTGTATGCAAGGCTGGTAGGTGTTTTTTAGATGGGAGGAAGACAGTTATATCATCCATATAAGCGATACATGTTACCTGCTGAGATGTGTTTGGTATTTGGATGCCAATGAATGTTTGCTGGATTTTTATTAATAGAGGGTTGATGTAAAAGGTGAAAAGTAAAGCACTCAGGGGGGATCCTTGTAAGATTGATTGTGTTGGAGTAAAAGATTCAGAATTTTTGCCACTGAGTGTAATATGTATATCCCGATTTAACAACAAGTTGGTTATAACATATAAAATAGTGCGAGGTATTGCAGTGGCAGCCAACATTTTAATTAATATCTCGATTGCCACAGAATCAAAAGCTGATTCAATGTCTATTTGAACTGCAACTGGGCTGTATTTTTTCCGGCCTCGCACCGATCCCAATACAGCTTTGAAAAGAAGTGCTGCCTGTCCTGTAGATGATTGCTTTCTTGCAAACTGATATGGTGAAATCAATGGGAGCAGATATGATTCAATCCTGTCTTTAATGACTTTCTCAATGATCTTGATGGCTATTGGGCACATAGAGATAGGCCTAATATTATTAAGGGTGGTTATTGGAGCTGGTTTCTTATTAAATGGTATTATTATTATTATTATTATTATTATTATTATTATTATTATTATTATTATTATTATTATTATTATTATTATTATTATTATTATTATTATTATTATTATTATTATTATTATTATTATTATTATTATTATTATTCTGAAATGATATAAAAAAGTTTTTTTTTTGGGGGGGGGGTTTAAATTTTAAAATAAAGCATCTTAGTAATACATCAGTTATTATCATGAAGTTTATTAAATGAAGGATCTTCTATAATCTCAGTAGTTTGTGAATATATTTAATTATATTTTCAATGAATATTATACTTTAATATCTATCTCTCAACATCTGTCTATCTACTTTCTATTCATCTATTTATTAATGTATATATCTGTCTATTTACATCTATCTATCTATTTATCTATCTATCTATCTATCCATATATATATATACATATATATATATATTTATCAATTTCTTAGATTATCTTACTCTCTCTCTCTCTCTCTCTCTCTCTCTATCTTATATATATATATATATATATATATATATATATATATATATATATATATATATATATATATATATATATATCCATTCTTGCTATTAAAAGGTGTGAAGGTTGCCTTGTCAGCAGTTACAAATATTGGTTGCTATATTTACTGTGAATGTTTAGGTGGTTACTGGTTGGAAACTATATATATATATATATATATATATATATATATATATATATATATATATATATATATATATATATATATATATATATATATATATATATTGTGCCCTTTTCTATAGGTCAGTAATAGTCCATCTCAGTCAATTACTAAAAATTTTAAATTTTAGAATATGTTCTTTTAATACATTAATTATAGTTTGTCGATTATATCTTTAAAGTACAATTTGAGGCTAAAGCAAATATGTAGTATATAAAATTATAGCAAATCATTTAAAAAATAGTTATGTAAAACTTTAAATATTGTTGCATATGGTTGTAAAAGCTGGCCATATTAAATAACACAGCTATAAATAATTAAAAGTATATTTAAAAAGTTCGATTTTAATAGTTTAAATATAGTAATAAATGTTATATTTTAAATTTATAAAGTCATATTTAATAATCAAAATTAATATCGTACATTTTAAAAAATAAACTTTATGATGGTGAGAATTGTATTTAGTTCTATATTTTCTAAATTGTTCTTCCAATTTTTATAATTATATTATTTAATATAATAAAGTGTTGCAATTTTATAAATCTGGGCAGAGAAATAGATTAAAAATCGTCTGTCAAAGTTATTGAACATGTGACTTGTATAATGTATACTTTCACACACATGCTTGTTTGTATTTAAAGTAAAGAAGTTTAAAATATTTTAAAAGTTATATTATAGAATTGGATAGAATTATTGCCTATCATAAAAGCAAATAATAATAAATATTAAGTTAACTATCGTATGTAATGTTTTAAATAATGTAATAAAGACCAATACAGTTAATAAAAAAATTAAATATTTTGTTTAAATAAAAATAGATAAATGGAATAGGTTATTAAAATTATTTTAAAAGTTATTTTAAATGTTTAAATAATTTTGATAAAGTAATAATTGATTTAAAAGTAATATTTTAAATAATATTTTTAGTTATTACATCATAAATTTTTATTTTAAAGATTCAATTCTGTAAAAAACTAAAAATATGTAAATTTGTTCTCAAGCTAAAAGTAAGAATCAATCAATCAAATGAGGTATTCTTACAGACTATAAATATGAATCGCACGGGGGGGGGGGTATCAGGGGAGATTTAATAATGTATTGAAACCAGAGAAAGTTATATTAGCAGCTATCAAAGAGATAGTATTTTTTAATTTTTTATTTAGTCAATTTTTAATACTTTCTTATAGTTTTATTAGCAGAAACTAATTGATAATTTTTAAAAGTATTTTAGAAAAGAGAGTTTAAAATAAAATATATTTGGGAACTTCTTGAAAACGATTTTCTAATTTTTAAAAGTTACTTGCCAGGATTATTTTATCTGAAATTTGACCTAAACTTCGCAATGAAAAGATGGATATACTGTGGAATAAAATGGATATAAATTCTAATAATATAAAAATGTTTTTGGAATATTTTGATACAGCTTTATTAATGCTTCACCGGAGAACTATTCTAATGCATAAAAACCTGGACATTATACTGATACAGTGGAAAGTTATTTTCCATTTAAAAAGGAAAAATTGGAGATGCATTATTATTTAGATAAGTTTATCCAAAATTTATTTATTAAAATAGTAATAAGATAATTATATCTTATGAATCGTTTTATAAAATTATATATCAAAAGGTGTAAAATGTTATATCCTTTCTGAAGGTAACATTTAAAAAAAATATTTTCAAGAGTTAAAGAAAGAACCCAGGAGAATATGTTACAGAAGCGTTTTTGATATTAAAACCTCCAGTCTTAGAATGTTTAAAATGTATTTAGAAAACATTTGTTTAAAAGTACTTGAAGTTTTTTTTAAAAGGTGATATATAAAAAAATATCAAACGAAAGTTTAAATTTATTAAGGATGGAAACTTATATTTAAAAAAAAGTGAACACATAGTTGAATAAAACATGGATCCATGGAAATATTGTAAAAAAAAAAGTTTACCAAGTATTTTTAAAGCTAAATTAGATGGAAGATGCATCGGATATGCTGCAGAGAATATTGGCAGAGAATATTGAAGAAATTTCACGGGATTAATTAATAATATGATTTAATAATTATCGTCCTAAATACTAAAACCAAGGATTATTTTCTATAAATTTTACTAAATGGATTAATATTTATTTTTTATTTTTAAACTTTAACGTGCTTGGAGGAGAACATTTTAAAACTCTAGAGAAAAAAATAAACATTTTGGACTTATCAGGAACTATTGTCAAGAAAATATGTAATTATAGTTTTGATTCCTTTTATTTTATTAACCTAGTTTACATCTAATTTTTTTTATGAGATTAGGAAAACATAAAACATTAATTTGTTGATGATATATAAATTTTATAATGGAATAATCTAATAATATAGATAAGAATATATTTTAAAATAAAGTATATGAGTGTATATTTCTTTATGTTTGCAATGATCAGTATCTAGTGGATGAAGAAGCCTACTGAATATGATGACCACATAAAGGTTATTTTGGTAATAATAATGACTATTAATAATTTGTAATATATATTTTTGTTTTCTTTAGATCATCTATGGATAGTAAGAATGAAGTGTAAAAGTTTTAATTATGTGTAACGCATTTTCATACAACATTTTAAAAAACATTATGAGATAGGATTGATTTGAAAATATGCATACAATGATTTTTTTTATATATTAGTGATATAATCCAACATAATAACAAATAATTATGTGATTCTTTTAAAATTTTCATGTTAGGATATTCAAATATTGTCTGATTAGATTATATATGATTAAGCATACAAAATGATGAAGTGGACAGACTTTTCTTATGGAACAGCTACATTGTTTTAAAATTATCAGTGAATTTTATTTATTGTTTTGTAAATGCAGATAGTTATTTATCGATGTAAGATGTGGAAAATCTGGAGAAATAATGTTGAGTTAGTGGTTTGGAAGTACTTAGTGAACAGGAAACCAAGATGATGTTTTTAAGAAATAGGATATGATAAGGAATGTGAATAATATTTAGTCTTTATGTGGATATCAGCATAGTCAACAAAGCCCTGTGACTGGTACACATTTTATTTGGACAGTGTTTTATATTTTTTTAAATATTTGATGTTCTAATAAAGCTGAAGAAATAGCTTTAACATCGTTCATGTATTAGAGGTTATTAGACAGGTAAAGGTCATACCTCTTTCTTGTAATGTACTGTGCTATGATTTTTGAGATATGTTATGAGCAATACTCTAGCTTTCTTCCTTAAATCCTATACATGTTTCTCTATCTTTATTTCATGTAACTGCATCGTTTTAGTAAGATATTTTTAAAAGAAATAATAAATAATTTAGAACTTAGGTTATGCTATCGTTTTGTATAAGATTGGTTTATTTGCTTATAAGGAACAGAATTTTATAACTTAAAATTGAAGGTCCAATGAATCCTAAGGAAAAGAAAGAATCATAGAATATATTTTGAATTTTATTTCGGAAATGAAATATAAATTTTTAAAATAGAGTATCTAAACAAGATGTTTTCTTTGAAATGTTAATTATTTTTAAATGCTTTATTATTATTTTTTAAGGGAAAAATAAGTATTGCATATTTTTAAAAACAATGATATACAATAAATGTAGGGAATAGGCATAGTATTTTTTGTTTATTGAATAACAGGAATATATTGATTATTACACTTATATCATATTAAAGTAAGGCTAAATAAGAATCTATTATGATTAGTAAACATCGTATGATAAAACAATAAAATCTAGTACTGAATTTTGGATGAATATTTTATGTAACATCTTTGACTTTGCAAGATGAAATTTGTTTTAATATTTTGAGAAATCCATACTCATTTTAAAGTTAATTTTGATTTTCTGTAGAATGTTTTCCTATGAATGTTTTTAAAAAATAAGATGGTTTAATAATATTAAGAATGAAATATTTTGCTAATAAAATAAGTAAATATATTTGTAATAAGTTAACCATAACGAGAAACCAAATGGTAACATTTTTTTTTTTTATTTTGTCTTAAGTCTAAATAAAGATATAACTAAACTATAAATTATTTTTATAACCTAGTAGATAAAAATGTAAGAATAAAATAAAGATATCCATTGTAAATAATGTACATAAATTGTTTATTTTATTTGTTGTTGTTAATAAACTTTGTTAAAATTTGTTTTCAAAATTTTTGTGTCTTGATTGTTTATTTCTCCACTCCACTGCATGAAATCACGATATATTCATAACAATTGAAACAAATATATAATTTTGCACAAAAGATAAATAGAGAATTATTTAAGAATTTAAATATTTATTGGTATTCTTTTAATTTAATAATTATAATTTTACATTGTTTTATTGGTCATAAATCAGTTATCACAATAGTATACTGAATTATATGCTATCAGTTGCCACACATCCTTTGTTTATCAGATTATCATATGCTACCAGTATTTATTATATCATTACATGAAGATAAAAGATTATATAAAATTATTGTATTATTTTATTATGGTAATAAAATTATAATAAAAGAAAAGATATCCAGTAGTAGTTAAACAATGAAGAATATTATTATTATTAGTTTAAGTGTAGTAGATTATGACATAAAATCCCTTCTCATATTTTACTACCATATTTTAAATTAACTTAGAATAAACTTTATGAACCTGAGATTATTTTATAGAGCTAGATTATTACAAATAGAAGATTAAGACTTAATTATTAACTTAATCTTAGTGAGTAGAAGTTATTAAAGTCGTAAGAATACTATGAGTTTGTTATTTGAAATAGTAATAAGGGGGGATAGTGTTCTTATGCCATTGAGGTAATATCCTGTGGGATATTGGCTCAATGTAATCTATCTTGTCACCAGTATTTTCACTTCAAGTCTCATGAAAATATAACATATTTATTTAATTTATTTTTATAAACTGAACCTTATTCGTATTTTAAATTTGAGCTAGTGAAACATTTTAATTTTAATGCTGAATATTTTATTTATTAATTATTAACTGAGCTATAACCCGTTTTCTCCTTTTCTATGTATCATTTAACATAGATAATTTATTTATGTATTTATTTATTAATTTATAGGTTTGACATATGTCTAACTTTCTACTTACTTACTTATCTATTTGCTTCATCGTTATCATTTTTTCTACAAATGTAAGATGAAAGTTCTTTCAAATATAATCAATTTTTCCCAATTTATTGAAGTCATTCAAATGTCATTTTTTACTGAGCGTTTTATAATTTATTCACATCAAGTTTAAGACTTTAGTTCATCATCTATTATAATCGTTTCTAACAATATTTTCAAATCAGCTCCATTCCATCAGTGTAATTCATTCAATGATATCATATTCTCTTAGCTTCTCTTATTTACATATTTTTATTGCATATTCTGAGGTCATTGCATTTCTCTTAGTTAATTGTCCAAGACCTAATAAAACACCACTATTCAAAAACTTAGGTTTAAAAAATGTAGATATATTTTTTATTAATATTAACTTATTTCTAACAAAGACCTTTCTTTCAAGATTCATTTTATGATTTACTTGTTATGTTCTCATATGAATTAACATTATGATCAAAGAATTTATAATTGATTCCATCTAATTTATAATTATTATTGTTTACTTCCTTTTTCTGTGAAAAAATGTCAAAAAATATTTTTTATCATGTCCTTTTTTTCCCATCTATAATATTAATTAAAACTCTGATTTTTTTTTTTTTTGCAAAAAAACAGTTCTCGTGTGCAAAACTGGATTAGGTAAAAAAACTTCCATTAATTTTTCTTCCCTTAGTTTTACATTTTATAGCATAAAATATTTCAGTACAGGTACTAAATTTTATACACATGGAACTATTCTGGTTTATATCTTTATCAATGATAATATTTTTAATGTCACTACTATATTATAAACTCCTCATTAATATGTCATAGAAAATTTATAGCGTGAAATATTATGCATATAGAGTATAAGCATTATAAATTTTCAAACGCTTATTATCAGGTAAGTTCTGTCAATATCAGTGTCCCTTAGTTTATACTTATAATAAATGAAAATTCGTTCTAGCTATTATTTATTGGCAAATAAGAAATATTGTACTTGCTTGGAAGATGGAAGTTATAGTTTATTTGTGTCAAACTTTGAACATTAAAATTTTAGTTCCAATAAATTTATATACGTTTTTATGCTATAAAGTTTAATATATATATATATATTAGACTAAAATATGTGATTCAATTTAGAATTGTTTGAATGTAATCATTACTATTATTTCTTTAACTATTAATGCTACCAATACTTTTACCAAAATAATAATAATAATAATAATAATAATAATAATAATAATAATAATAATAATAATAATGATGATGATGATGATGATGATGATGATGAAATTAAAAGATTAAATTTTTAAAACAATTGTTGCTATAATAAAAAGTGTATGAGTTAATAACAACGTTGATAACATGAAAATGTTAAACCTATTATTGAACAAAATTTATATAAAAAATATTCCTTTAATTAAACAATTCTTTCGGAGAAATAAATATAAAAGAAGTATTAAAAAAAAGAATAGCCTTTTAGTATATTTATAGAAAAAATAAAATGATATATGTTATGTATTTTTTAGTAACAATTCCACCCACGTATAGAAAGATTAGCAGGGATATGAATAGTGACTTTGAAAAATGATTTATAAAATGTAAGATATAAAATATATAAAAAAAAAACGCAGTCATATTAAAAAAATTAAGCAAAAACATCTTAAATTCTGAATTAAAAAGCAGATAAGACATGGTAAAATTATTTAAAAAAATATTGTTTCCAGAACTATATTTTAAACTTTAAAAATAAAAAGATAAACTTACGTAGAAGTTTGTGCTGAAATAAAGTAATAATAAAAAAGTGTTTATAACTTTCACTATTTATATAAATCAAGTAACTGTGAAACTAATTTGTTTACAATAAATAACGCATAAATATATGTATAATCAATTAAGTATTAATAATTATTATTAGGAAATAAATTTGTGAGAAATACAAAATAATAACTTAATAATTAGTTTATAACATGTTTTTAAATTAAACTTTTGTGTAATTTCTTTTATGTTTGCAATAGTGAAAATATAAAATGTTACCCAAGTTTAATATTTAAGCTATTAGGAATATTAATTATTAAGTTTTTATAGATAATTAAATTAAATAATATAGTAAAAAAGCGTACTGTGAGAAAATTAAATTTAACCTGCATTCTATCATCTTAACTTTGTATAATTATTGATAAACAAAATTTACGAAGTAGAATAAATTAAAAAACTGGAATATATTTTAAAGAAAAAATTAAAATGAATTAATATTAATTAATAACCTTCGGCTTTATTAGAGTTGTAAATTATTCTTTATCACACAAATACGGCTAACAAGTATTATGCAATTGTTTTAAACATTTATAATAATATTAAGATGATTAAGAAAAGTAGTATATTTAAAATAATTATTCATCTAAAAAAAACTTTTATATAGTCGCCATTGCAGATATATAATTGAAAATTGCTTTTAAGAAATAAACATTAGTAATTTGGATTTAACTTTATTATAAAAGAATATCTAGATGTAATAAAGAAGATTTTACATTCATTACTTTCAGAAAACTCAAATGCTTGCCGATGGTGTACTATGTATGTAAATATAGACTCAAACATAGAATAAATAGTTAATCTTCTACAACTGCCATTTAATTTAAAGTATAATGGAAACAAATGTCTTTAATTTATATCTCAAGATTCCCCAATTGTATATATTAGCTGCTTGTCAATTAGCCATTCTATTTTTATTTATGAATATTGCCTCCTTATTTTTTCTTTTATTGTGGTTTCTTTTCTCATAAAAAATCTTAACATTTTCAATATCAAATTAAAAGTATATTTATATGACTTTTCATGATCAAACAAAATCGAAGCTGTTACTAAAGCATTATTTTTAGGGTATAATATGATCTTTATATTCATTAATATTATTATTACAATATTTATTATATAAAATACATTTAATATATATATATAATGCGAATTCAAGTTCCATTAAAAAAGTAGTCTCACCTTGGTAAAAATATAAAAAAATATATATGAAAAAAGAAAAAAAGAAAGAAATTAAATTAATTTCAGTTATACAAAAGTTAATTGGCATCACTGCAGTTAGTTAGAATATCAATTGACATCCCATCACTTTTAAAAGTGTTTATGAAAGTTAAACTTAAGGGAAAGACTATACCATAAAAATAATATTGACTTAAAAA
This sequence comes from Epiperipatus broadwayi, assembly GCA_028023455.1. NCBI lineage: Eukaryota > Metazoa > Onychophora > Udeonychophora > Euonychophora > Peripatidae > Epiperipatus > Epiperipatus broadwayi. The sequence goes on along the minus strand of JAQFVV010000078.1, from coordinate 5,284,219 downwards.
TAATTAGATGGAAAAATTAGATAATCAGTTTATGATCCTAAATTTTTAAAAGGTTTAACGTCATGGAAAAAAAAATTTAAATCGGAATGTTTTTTTTTTTTGTGTGTGTGTGTGATGTTGCGATTAGTAAAGGTTTTTTTAAAAGAAAAATTAAATAGAATTTGAAAGAATTAATTATTTTAATTCTTATATTTCTCTGGAAAAAAATAATTTAATAAGAATTTAATGTTTATCTTGTATTTATATCTTATTGAGAACTTCTGTATATAATGATAAAAGTGAAAGTTAAATTTGGAAAAATATTAATAAAAATGTATATAATTAAATAAAAGTAAACACATTTTTTTGCAAAGATAAAATTTATGTTTGATATTGTGTTATTATTTAAAACTAATTAACTGATGACAACAAAAATATCAAGATTATTGAGTTTTATGATAAATAGTGTTAATGTATAAATAAGGCAATCGACACCAGTTAGAGAGTTTTTTCTTGTTTATTAGAATTGTAACATTAATACAGACAAAGTGGGTTTAAAAAGGACTGACTATTGGATCACTTCAATAAACTAAGAAACATTGTTAATAGCATTCTAGAGAATAAAGATCGTCAGAATACCACTTATGAATTATCAAAAAGATGCTAACACATAAACTATTAAGTATCTAACATGAAAAAGCAGACTATAATTGAAAATCTTACTATTCTGAATAAAACCTTTTATTAGTATATTGGTCATTAAAACCTGGGAATATGCAACTTCCTGTCAATGCCAATTTTAAAAATACCCTTGTTTCTGCCTGTGTCAATAGCTGATGATGAACATATAATCTGTCCAAACAATCATTCTCTTGTTATAATGAGAAAAGCTCTAGAAAGTACAGCAAATATGCATTAATTTTATTGATAGTGAATATCATTCAGATTAGTTATCCAACAAAAGGATGTGCACCTATTTGTAGTTGACTAATAATAACATCAGAATTTTGAAAGTAAGATCTATTATTTAGAGTGAAAGGCCTTCAAAAGAAAAATAATAATGATGAAAACAGAAACTAAAATTGATTGTAGTTTTTCTCTGCTTAATACTGAAAAGCTAGTTTTAAATAGATTTAAAATTTTCTCTGCTTTATATTTAAAGTTAGTACCAAACATATTTAATTTTATCGATTTGATTTTTTTCTTTTGTACTCATCATCATCATCATCATCATCATCATCATCATCATTATTATTATTATTATTATTATTATTATTATTATTATTATTATTATTATTATTAGGTTTATGGAATAGTATTAATTTAAATGTAATAATTGTGTTGTGACAGAATCTGTATTTCGTGTAAGTATATTGGTGCTTGTGGAGTAAATTCAGTGCTGCTGAATGACTTTTCCTCAATATGAATATATATATATATATATATATATATATATATATTCATATTGAGGAAAATATATAAATAGCATGCAGGAATATATATATATATATATATATATTCCTGCATGCTATTTATAGCAAATATATCATGATAGTGAATACTGTCAATAAATTTGTTTATATTTTTTACTATTTATAAATCTAGCTTTTTATTTTGTCTTTCTCATTCCAAATCTATTTAGATATAATTTGTCACACACCCTAAGTACATGAAATGTGAACAGTTGATATTATTATAACATTGTGGTGGTATGAAGAATTGTTCTATAAAAATGTGCTCATTTTTGAGAGCTCATTTTTACCTATAAGACCTCTGTGATGTAAAATGATCAAGAAATATAACCAACATGCAGTTTAATCATCATCCAGTATTATATGATAAAATACATCCAAATAAAGTGTTATTTGCATACATTTTATATATTTATGTATGACCTGGCAACATTAAATTGCTATATTTATTTTTTTGGGAAGTGTTGGCTTGATGTATATGTATATAGATCCTGGTGTGGTCTCTATATTTTAGCATTGCACAGTTCATAACAGGAGATATTTACAGAAAGATTCTGATTAAATTTTGGCAACCTAATATTGACAAGAGTAAAATATTTACTTGGGATATCCAATGCTGAAAGGTGTTTGGCTGAGGATCTTTAAACGGAATTTATGATGACATTATGTTGTAATTATATGTTGGACTAATGTAACAATAAATATTGTAGGTTCTTTGAAAAAAAATTGAACTTTATTACATTTAGTGTTAGTAATAACTTATAATTAAGTATATAAAAACATTTTGAATTGTATTAATCTCCTTGCTATCTACGAGGTTGTTGGTTTGGTCAATGTGTTTTGAATCTAGACCAGTAGATTCATGGAATATTAAATTTTAAGGCAACACTCTAAGCAACTGATCTCAGGATCCTGCAAATTTGGATCTGCTTACATGAAGTTTTATTCTTGCAATTTAATGATATCAAAGTAAATATTTTGGATAATTTGTGGCTAAAAGGTTATATAATTACAAGGGAAAAAATGATAACTATAAAGTCATTTTTACTAAAACAACTTGAAATTTATCTTAGACAAACATATTCATAAAAAGTTGCTGAATTTTGTAATAAATATAGAAGGAGGATGAAGACTTATTATGTTCCTGCGTTATTGAACAATTAATATGTAAAATTAAGACATTTGACATTATAAGGAAATAAAAAAATTAAATTAAAAAGTATATTTAAAAGGAAAGAAAAATTGTCACTTAAAAATATATGAATAATTTATATAAATTATTAGTATTCTTATTAGGTATAATTAATATATTACTTCTATATAAGTGTTTTTTATCATTAGCTTTTTATTGTTTTATATATAAAAGATTTTCATTTTTAAAAATTTATGATAATTTCCTCTAAATAAAACCATAAATTTAGCTTAATAGGATAAGAAAAAAAAATTAGTTTAAATGCATTTCCCTTTAATAAATAAGATAAAAATTAAAACCTGTATGTATAATAAATGACTGACTTAAAATAAATTTATCTGCTCTTTAATTAAAAACGTACTTTATTTTAAAAATCATTCATCTATGTGACCATATATTTTTATATGCGTATCTTTCCTTGAGGATATTTTTCTATGTAAATGTTCTTTCTTTCTTCCTTCCTTTCTTTCTTTCTTACTCTCTTTCTTTCTGTCTTTCTTTCTTTCTTCTTCTCGACAGCATTTATAATTTTGGACATATTTAGTGAGCAAATTTGTTTAGGAGTTTTTATAATTCTATTTCTCTTTACGAAATTTAAACTATGTGACCTCAATATATTTTAGTAATGTAAACAAATAATAAATTCCAATATATAAAGTCCTCAAATTTAATGTTTTTTTTTAAAAATCTATATTAGAGACATAAAATTCGCTAATAAAAATATTTTAAAAAATCATTTTTATATATTTATTTTAAATAAATAGCTAAAACTTTCAATATTAAAATATTAATTTAAAAATTTATATTTTATATATTTATTTTAAGTAAATATTTTAAAATGTAATTTTAACTTTCAAAAGGAAAAGAAGTAACTATGCAATTTTCCGTCTTTTTATCTCCATCCTTTCAGAAAGCAAATAATTGTTTACAATATCATAAGCTTGAGGTGAGTTTGACTAATACGTTTTAAATGTGTTTATTCTGTTCATTTTAATTTTATTTAGATTCTGGGTTTTTTCTCTTAAAACTATTATGCAATAGTTTAAATATAGGAAATATTAACAAGATTATACATCTATTTCTTTCATATCGGCTTTTTCAAACCAAATTGTGCAAACGCTTTTTGCGAGTGTTAAATAATAAATGAATACCCTCTGACCCATACGAGATATAGAATTTATGCAGCAATAAAAGGAATCCTCTTATTACTACGACTCAAATATTTATATATGAGCAAATCTGAAAAGCCGATATGAATGTGATTACAATTGTATACAGACGCTATAAAAAATAAATGCTGATCTATTTCTTGTTAAATTTATTTACGTTAAAATTAAAATGATCAATTTTTTTATGTAAAGGAGAATTATTTTTTTAAATTGCTTTCGTTATAAAAATAATTTATAATATTTCCTTTACATTTGTTAGTTATACTAAATATTTAATAATTTTAAACAATTTTTTTTTAAATTTTAATTTAACAATCTAAGATATTTAAAAAAAATATGTTTGAGAAAATGACTTGATTATTGCTAACCAGATAAAATAAAAGTAAGAAAAAATGTTGGTCAAATAAAGTTGCTTTTATAACACTGTAATTTACTACATGTCAAAGGTCAATGTATATAATTTATTTTACGAAACACTTAGGAATAGCGCACAATGTCTAAATCACTTGTGTTCACTATATAAATACAATATTTAAGTCATTGATCTCTTGGGCAGACGAGGCCTCATACAATATCTAAATTACTTCACATCATAAAACAACATACACTATCTACATCATGTGACCCTATGGGATAATATATAAAACCTAAGTCATTGATTTCATGGAGTATTATAGGTACTTATGTATTAGTCCTGTGACATGGCATATATTACACTTGTTGTGTCTTTTCACATCAGCAATAAATGTGTAACATTGCAATTAGGTCAAACAAATCCAAATAAAACCTGCAATGTTATCTGATTTTGTACCTAAATGTCTTTTTATCCGATCTCTGATCTGATAGGAAAAGAAATTTTTTCTACAAACCAATTTTTTTTCCCACTTTTGTTCATGATTTCATTCTGACAATGATTTGATTTCAATTGCATTGCATTTTATCTTTCTGTTTATTGTCCATTTCAATTTCATTGTTGCTTAATTCAGTTGATTTTAAGTGAGAAAATAACTATTTTCCTTTTGATTTCTATTGCATAATTTTCATAATTACAGTGAAACGTTTTATATACAGTTTGGTTCAAAATTGAGATCCAAAGATTTTATTCTGACAACAGCTTGATTTCAATTACATTGCATTTTTCTTCATTGTTATTATACATTTTATTGTTGGTTAATTGATCTAATTTTAAATGAATAAATAACTGTAATTTCCTTTTGATTTCTATTGTGTAATTTTAATAATTACAGCGATACATTTTATATATAGTTGGGCTCGGAAATTAAGCTTCATACAATGGGGCAAAATTGAGCTTAGATTAGCAGATAATATAGTGATTGACTGGAATACCTACATGTGGGAAGTTTTCACCACTGCCATGCTACAATGAAAAACTAAGAAATTGATGACTCTAACAAAATCATTGAGATGGCTCAGAACTTTTTTTCAGAAAGAAAAGAACAATGAACAAAATAAAAAAATTGGTGCAATATGAATAATTAATAAAAGTATTATATTTTTTTTATTTTGTGGACAATTTTGATTTTGATTTTGATTTTTAAAAAGAATAATATGACAAAATCCCATTCAGGTGATATATACTGTGCAATCATGTGTTCATTTTGGAGGAAAAAGTATTACTTGAAATCTCCATTTTTTCATTGTGACACTTCCTATTATATATTGCTCAGTAAGTAGCATATGTATATATTTTATGATTTTAAAATAATATTTTAGGCAATTGTTGTAATTTAGCAATTTTATGGTCAAATTTATATCTTTAATATTGTTACAAATTTCATACTTTTTAATGTAAATGTTGTATATATCTCTGTATGGCAAAGTAACATTTGTGAGTTTTATAATGGTGTCTTATATTTTACATATTTATTGTTTTAAAATGTACTTTTAATATTGATTTTTTGATCAAATTCATATGTTTAGTACTGTTATCTAATTTTTAAGATTGTTTTTTTTTTTTTGTAAATTATGCTCCAAATTTTTTATATTTTTTGTGTAAAAATAGTATTTTTATTCTTGTAACATTGAACATGTATTGGACATGTTGTTCTTGTTCACAAACAATATTACACACTTTTTGTGACAATTCTAGCTTAGATATATGATGGTAGTTGTGTTCTTTTGAAAATACAATTTATAGATCTACTGTAAATAGCAATTTGTTAATTAAATAATATAATTTTATATAATTGAGGTAGACTTTTATTCAATAGTATGATCAATATGATTTTATATTTCTTCTCTGAATTTATTTTTTAGATATTACAATGACAAAAGTGAGTCTGCAAATTATTTAGTTTCTGCATATCCCCAGTTAGATTATGCTGCTATGGTATTCTTTAAATATCTATCACTTTCTCTCTCTTTCATTTGATATTATACACAGACACATGATTATGCACACACATAAAAGTATATAAAACTTTCGAATACACTACCATATTCAAAAGTCAATATAATAATATAAAATTGTGCTAACACACTTATAACTTAAAGGTGTACAAATTTAACAAATTAATAGTAATTAACAAATTAAATGGCTAATCAATTTTGAGAAAATGCATTTCTCATAATCATAAACCTGTTATAACTCAACTCATTCGAATCATTATATATGTATAATATGCAAACTTTATGCAAATGAGTCAAAAATGTACTAACAGTCATTTTGAGTAGTATTTTGCAGTAGAAATATAATTATAAAATGCTACCTAGGATGACAGGCATGTGATAAGCTTGTTATTGCAATCATATATATATATATATATATATATATATTATTAATCAATGTCTGTATTCTAATTATAATAAAATATATATAGTTATTCAAAACAATACAATAATTAATACAGTAAAAAATTATAATATTGTTACTAAGTTTAATAATAATGGTAATATTTGAAGTGCTACAGATATTGATAAAATGAAATATACTTGGCTATCAATACCATTTATTTGTAATGAACAAGTGAAATTTATAAAACAGATATATAACAATATATGTAGTGTCACATTTTATACTACTCCTAATTTAAATTGATTGATAAATAATTAAAAAAATAGATATAGTATTTTAAATCAAAGTTGTGCAATATATAAATGGCTATGTCTTTGTGGAAAGGCATATATAGGTGAATCTCAGTGTACATTGAAGAAAAGATTAAGGACCATTGGTTGTTATATAAACAAGGACAAAAATCAAGACAAGAGAATATTAGAAATGATGATGTATCACCGTCAGTATTTTTGATCATAATGTTACATGTAATTATGGTTTTGATTTTAATAAAGTTAAGATTTTGTGTATTGAAAGAAATAATAATAAACATAAAATTAAAGAAGCTATGTTAATAAAAAATGGAAAGCAATATTTGATAAATAGACAGGCTGCTAATATAAAAATTAATGAATTGTGGGAAAATTAATGTATGACATATTTCTTTTTGTATACATTTGTAACATTTGTTGTGATACAATTTGAACTTAGTTGATAATGACTACTTAGATAGTTGAAAGTACTTCTATTAAATTATGGAATATATTTGTTTGAAATATTTTTTACTGTATTAATTATTGTACTGTTTTGAATAATTATATATATTGTAGGAGTATATATATATATATACTCATACATACATATAATCAATATGTATACATTATATTTGTATTCATATTATATTTATAAAAATAAATATATAATTTAGTAAATTAATATTTTTCTTTCTTTAAAATGAAAAACCATTGTTGGAAAAGACAGTTGACAAGGTGATGACCTCTGAGTTCACATATAGTTTATAACGAATTAAAGGAAATGAAATTAACTTAGTGATTTCATATCAAATTGTAATGTAACAATATAGTGAAACAGGGCTGAGTTCGATTCCTGTTTCAAATGTAAACTTTTCTATATATGCATCAATATAGCCCAATTAATGGTATTTAGTTTTTTTTTTTTATTATATTTTATTAGTATATAAATTTATAATTCTAAATAGGGATTTAAAAAGGTTAAACTAAATAGAAGAGGCGGGGGTATGTGTCCTCTTTGTTTTATGGAAACGCGTGTATATATTTTTGCTGGATAGAATAATATGAAAAAAAAGTAAAAAGTATAAATGCAGATATAGAAATATGTTTTATTTTTCAAGATGGAAGCTCTTCAATTTCATTTTCGAGAAGTTACATGAAAAAAAAATATTAAAAAGAACTTGATCGATATCTGAAGAATTTAATTAGGAGACTTAAGTTTTGGATTCAAAAGAAATTTGATCAAGACAAAAGGAGAGTAAAAATAACTTTGAGGTGTTAAAAGCTTTGCTTTGTTTCAAAAAGAATCCAGATTTTGAGTGGCAGAACTTTCTGATAAAAAAAAAAAATAATTAATTTTAAAAAAAGATGATAATTGGTCTATTGCTAATTTTAGTAGAGTGCTGCAGAAGGGAGAATTGTTTAGAATCATCTGATAGAATGATGTGCAAGCTGGTTTTAGAGTTGTAAGCATGTTAGGCTTTACAATCCTGCCCCCAAAGACACTGAAGTTGCTGCCGAATAAGTGAATATTATTAATGGAAACCAATAATTCTGGTGCCAAGATCAAGCTCCAGCAATAGTAGCAGGTCGAAAATCAATAAAGTAGATTGGACTGCCAAAATCACCTATGTCAAATGCAATACACATTGGAAGAAAGTATTTCACCTTTAGTTTTCCACGAGGAAGAAAGAAAAAGGAATGTGTACATTTACCACCTATATTCGAATAATATTTCAAATGTTAGTGTGTTTTAACTACACATAAACTTTCCACATGAAAATTATTCATTAACTCTTTTGAAATGATTTTTTATTGTGTATCCAGACAAATATGATATTGTTTTCCCTTTTATTTTCAGTTTCTATTGCATTTTATATATTTCTATGCAGTGTATGTGTATGCATGCATTTCTCATCATTTTGAGTACAAAATAATCAGGTCATATAAATAATATAGAAATAAAAGTTATAAGATTAAAGTAAAATGAAACTTACATATATTTGTGTTATTTCTTTGTTTTTGAGTTTGTTAGATTACTAGAATTAAAAATTAATGTAATAACTTTGATTGAAGAAAGTGTGTCTCATATAGTATAACCCCCTGTATATTCCCACGATTAAATAATCACTCACTCTGAGTAGAGCTAGTCCAGGGCATTTCCATATTGGTATTCCAGCTCTCCCAGCATAATTCTTATAGTAATATAAGATTGGCACTTGAGGTCATAAATTGATGCTCACAAATATGCTGGGCGAGAAGTGGAATAATTTTCAAAATGTTATTATGTGTCAGTTCAGGGGTCTCTAATCCTTACCAACCGTTGAACTAGTTCCTTGGCACATAGCATTGTATTGTCGATTTCTACTAATCTGAGCTGGTGAGTTGGGTTTGAATTCAGTTTGGATCCGACTTGCAGTTTAGGTGGTGGGTTTTTCGACCGGTACAATATATATATATATATATTCTAATATTCTCACAGATAAATGATGGATTCATAGTATTATTTCCAGGAATTTCTGTGTAGCAAAAATGTAATAGTTAAATAGTTGATATTTTAGCACAATGACAAATTCCTTCTTCAGAGCTTCTTCTTTCTCATGTCATAAGAAGGTTTGCAGTCATATTTAAAATTGTATTTTCTTTATTTTTTATTTTTTTTTTCTTATCAAATTCTACTGGTTGAGAAGTTTCAAAAAATATTTTATCCTCCAATAGTTTTTTCCAAATATTAATTTTCTATGTTATCTTTCCATGGCTGCACAAAACCAGAATTATAAATTAATGTCCACCTTTGCTAAAAAATAAGGCAGCTATCTATTCCAAGTTTTCTTCCCATAAGTTATACATATTCTATTACTGACATTGTAGACAATGACATGGGAATGTATTTGCAACATTTCCTAGTTTGATTCCAAAATTTTGAGTTTTACCTATAAGATAGCCAAAGGCTTCACTAAAATTATGTACATTAAATTTTATATCCAGATCTTTAATTATGAAGACAGAGGTAACAACACAAATAAATTATGAGAGTAGTTGACAAAAACAGCATACTATTGTGTTCTATGTGTAATGAATTTTCTGTTTAAACACAACAGAACACAATTCCTTTCTAAGTCAGCCCAAAGCTCTTTCTCAAAACCTTTGTACACATAACACCTATATATTTTTCTTTTATTATTTCTTTATTTAATTTTCATCTAAAAGTTATTTTATCTGGTCTATTTATTCTATAAAATTATCTAAATTTACTTTTTCTGTCTTCACATCCTCTGTAATAACTTTTGTAACAATGTTAGTTTTTATTATTTCAATGATATCAATTTTATCATCTTTACTGTGGCATCTTTTCCCCATGTTTGTTAAATTTGATGTATTTTTTCTATTAAATACTGGTTTATTGTCTGTTGATTCTCTTTAACTTCTTGTAGAGCATGCTTATTTTGATGTAATCTTTCTATTATATCCTGTTGATTATTTTATTTCTAACATTACATTCATTATCACATTAACAAGCATTTGTCTATACATGTTCTTGATTGTTTTCATATTGGAAAAAAAAGAGAACAAAAAAATCTGCTTTTAATAACAAACTTTCACCAGTATATTCTTTTTATCAATGAACTACCTTTATATTTCAATCATTCCTTCACATAATGAACTCCCACTCCAAGCATTCTCCAGTTTTCATGCATACTACTACACTAACACTGATTAACTTTTTCTATTTATATCTAATTAAAATTTGCCAACAATCCTACAAATAAATACTTTCAGATATATTGTGTTTATAATCATGAACTTATATGGATAGATCAACAAACCCAATCATCCTCAGACCCATAGTTGAGCTGTGTCATTTAAATAAATATATCTTATATAAAGGACAATCTGCATCTCATATTTTTTAACAGAAGCTGACACCAGACATCTAATGTAAAATATTTATAATTTGTTGACATGGATATTCAATTCAAGTGACTATTACATTTTCTCCATCATATACTAACCATTTATTATCACCAGATCATGGAGAGCAGAGATTTTTGTTTCAATAAACAATTGGCAGAACCTATAAGAATAATCAAATGACAGACAAATCTAACAATTAACAACAATGAATTTGCTTTTATTTTTATTTTGTTTTAATATCTCATTTTAATCAATATTTGCCAACAAACTAGTTTTTCTAAATTAAGCTAATGATTTACATTTAAATTAGTTTAAATTTTGATTAACTTCATTCAATGATTTTTATGAAATTTCTGCATTCATTGGAGGCTATAGTTAAATTCTTTAAATAAATTAATTTATATATACATTTAATTCTTTATTTTAAGATGAAATATATTTTAAATAGGAAGCTAGACATTTTTAAGCATTTAACCATTTTCTCTTTAAATTTCTAGGGAGCATTTGAGTGAAGCACCTTGTGGGTAAGCATTTTCAGTGTTCTCCTTTGTTTCAAGCATCAGTCAGCTGTGTCGATTTTGTAAAAACGTTTGCCTTTAATTTTTTTTCCACAATTTGCTTAACATTTTCAAACAAAAACATTAACTAGCGATATTCAACCTGTATATTTTATATGGTTTTAGAAAGATATTTTTATTTCTTTAGATTATAAAATATATCTTCCCTTTAATATTTCTTATTTAAACTTAAATCCGGCGTTTTGTTTAAAATTATAATTGATGATCAATAATGAATGTAACTTATTCACTTAATGAGACTTTTAATTATTCCGTGGAGTCTTGTCATCATTATACAAATATGCCAACACCATACACTCTTTGGGCAGCAAATATTTTAAACGGATTTGTGATTTTGAGTATAATAAAAAACAAGAAAGTTGGAAAAAATAACAAGGCTAGTTTGCTTACCTTATTTATAATTGTATTTTTATCATGTAATTTACAACTTTTAACACATTATTTAAACATTGAAAATTGTTTCAATTCTAAGATGTATATCATCATATTAATAACGTCTAGTAGAATATTAAATAGTGCATTAACTTATCATGTTTGTTTCATAGCTATACATAGATTTCTTAATATTCATCTTCCATTTGCTCGCATTACAAGATTAACCAATAGTAAAAATGGTTTTATTATAATTCAAATATTCGGAATATGGGCTCTAGCTTTCTTTGCATTTGTGATGAAGCTTATTATGGCCGAATATTTCGGTATTTCTGGGTTTATTAATAATATTGAAACAATGATATCTTCCATATTCATTTCCTTTTTATATGGAAAGATTTTAAGAAGTACTTATCTACAAACTAAAAAAATCACTAAGTATCAAAATTGCACTTACAATAAAGTAATTCGAAGAAGAAATGTAAAATTATTTCAAAATATTATTCCCATTTTGATTTTATATTACTTTACTGCTATCAGAGAATTTATGGATGATTTCTTACTAGGTGTGGATAAGTTGTGGATATATGATTATTCTACGAAGATATATTACAGCACTTATATATTGTATCCTTTTGTCTATTGGTTTGTGAATATAAAATTTGAATGTGTTAAACAAAATGTAATGGCATTTTTTATTAAAAAAAAATAACTAAAATATTTCTTGTATATATTATTAAATACCAAACCAGTGTATAAAACTAGTGATAAAAATAACTAACAATAATAATCTAATTATGGTTGCGTTTATTACTTTTAAAATAGTCTACTGAATTCCAAAATGTACATAAGGACTATTTTGTAAAGGAATGAAGAAACAATATTACAAGAATGTTGCGTTGACTTGTCGACTCAATTTTGTTTATGAATAGATCGTAATTAATTTAATATGAAAGTATTGGAATTAATAAAGCCAACACAGTCTATGTTAAAGCTATTTAATTGTCGCCTCATTTTTTTACAAAAACAGATTGTAATAAATAATTTATACTGTAGAATATCTTTTATTTACTCTCTATTTAGTATAAAAATAATTTTATTTAAATTAGCAATTTTGTTTTGATTCTTTGGACATGAATTATTCTGTTATTTCACAACATTTCTTCAACAACAAAAAAACTCTAAAAATTTTCCAAGTACACTTAGCATGAAAGTATTCTTAGCAATTCACTAATTTTTCTTGTAGTTAATATATGTAATTACTAATCGCTGAACAAAGGTAAGCAATCTGCATATTTTTTATTGCTGGAAACCTATCATAAGGCTTTTATTTATTGTTCAAAAAATAACTCTTTTGATACTAAATCATTTCTAACTTAATATAAAAATTTTGTTTTCATGAGGGGTAAAAAAAATGAATACATCAATCAAATAAAATAGAAATCTATTTAAAAAATAAAATTTATATGTTTATCAATTAAAATAATGAAAATAAACAAAGGAAAGTATAAGTGAGATAAAATATCTTCCTCTAATTTGGCAATGGGGTTTATTTATTCATTATTAATAAATGAAGATATAAAATATTTTATTTATTATTGACTGAGTACACAATTGAAATTTTTAAATTGAACTTGAAATAAAATCCTAGAAGTCTCAAATTTAATTACGCCAATTGCCTATTATAAAAAATAGGAATTGAATTAATTATTTTCTGAATTTTTCTCCCTCATTTTAATTCAAATTCAATCTATAAATCAGAATTCTGGTTGAAAAAACAATTATCTTTTATTTTTGGTTTTTAGTATAGGTAAATACAAACAAAAACTTTTATTATAAAATATTTTTATCTCTAAAGTTTTTAGTATTGGCAGCAGATCAAAATATCAAAACATACTTTAATTTATATCAATTTGACATTAATGGTTTATATATATATATATTGTAAGGGATGGAAAAGCCACTCTTTCTTTTGAAGTGCCATTATAGTTTTTTTTTTAAAAAATCTCTTTGATTTAGTTTTTACTTAAGGATTTGTAAATAGATTGTTATTGTTATTGTTGGTAATTGTTTTTTATTGTTATTTAGTTCATTTTTATTTATTAATTGTGATATGCGCTTTGTTTTGTGTTGGTGAGATTTTAATAGCAATGGATATATATATAAATTTGAGAGTGTGTATGTATATAAATAGTTATCAATAGTGGCATTTACATTGCTAGTTATAATTAGATTGTATTTTTTATTTTGGAAATTATATCACATGTAATATTATTATTCCGGTTGTTTATTTATTTTGTAGATTGTAAAAATAAATTTTTCAATGTAAGATTGTTTTTTTATTGACATCATTTTTTTGGTTTTTGTTGTTTAAAAAAATATTTTAAAATCAACAATCAGCAATGCTAAAGATTTTTAGATAGAGTGAGTTGTAACAATAGGACCAAGATTACTATACAAACAGGGGGATTACCATAAAACAGATTAAGAAAGAAATCATAACTTTATTTGTCTATTCTACAAATTCTTTTTTTTGGATATCAATATAATAATTACTGGACCAAGATAACATCAAAAATGTTTAGCTAAGTGAACTTTATTATCCAGGGAAATTTCAGCCCTTTTGCTTAACTTATTTCACTATTGGAGTCCAGTAAAAAATATGCAGCCTAAAACCAAACCTGCATTTGTAAATAAACCTCAGAAAAATAGCTATATATATATAGAAAATAATTCCAGTGGATAACGCTATACTGAAATAAATATATATTAAGCATAAATTACCCCACATGGTTAAGAAATCCAGTACTGCCCTCTGTGAACTAATATATAAAATACATTAGAGTTCGTATTTCAAAATAGCCAGGTCAAAATGAATCACATTGACCTGTCTGCCTATCAGATGTTATATAGTGAAATACTAACAAACTCAAACAAAGAACTTGAAAATTAGCAAGTAACGATCTTAAATTTTGCTACAAACAAACATGATTTACTATTATTATATAAAGACAAACTAAATTTTAGTAATTTTTTAATCTTTAAACCACCTAACACAAATATATAGAAAATAATTCCAGGGCATAACGCTATACTGAAATATATAAATATTAAGCATAAATCACCTCACACGGTTAAGAAATCCAATACTGCCCTCTGTGAACTAATATATAAAATACATTAGATTTCGTATTTCAAAATAGCCAAGTCAAAATGTTTGTTTATAGAAAAAAATAAGATCGTTACTTGCTAATTTTCAAGTTCTTTGTTTGAGTTTGTTCGTATGTCAATCTATAATATCTGATAGCAGACAGGTCAAAGTGATTCATTTTGACTGGCTATTTTGAAATACGAACTCTAATGTATTTATATATTAGTTCACAGAGGGCAGTACTGGATTTCTTAACCACGTGGGGTGATTTATGCTTAATGTATATATATTCACTTATAAGTTTCTTTTAATGGTCCTGAAATTATTAATAGTCAAAATCGATTTATTTCTACATCTGAATGTAAAGAGAATGTTCAGAATCAATTGCTTCAACATCAGGAAAATCTATAAATTTATGTGTTGATAATATGTATATATATTTTAAAGTTATTTCAATCTACCCTAGGATGGACAAAACAAAAAAAAAGTTTGAAATAATTAGTGAGCAGTGAAATGAAAAAACTGTAAAGAAAATTAGATGATGTAATTTAAATTTGTTTATTTGTTTATATTTTTGTCTATTATTATTATTATTATTATTATTATTATTATTATTATTATTTATTTATTTATTTATTTTTATAATACTTTAAAATTTATCTTTACAAAAGTATATACAATTGTGATATCTAAAACTAAATTATAATTTTCTTTTTGAATGTTTAAACTTAATAATAATAATGAAAGTCAATTTTTAATATATATATATATTGGTTATTTATTTATTTATTTTTTGTTTTGTCAGAAATTCTTTATGTTAAATCGCACAAATAGATTATCAAATGCCACGTTAAAATAAGGATTGTAATAATATATTTTTTAATATCATTAAATGGTTGTATTTGATTTGCGTTTTACATATATATATATATATATCAGATAATAAATGCCATGTGTAAGTTAAATTGAAAAATAAGCGAAGTATACTTACTTGCATAGGAGTTGTACATAAATATACAAATTATCATAGAATCGTATTTACAAATTATACAATTATTTAATAATTGTCTTAACTTTTCAATTATTTTAATTATATTATTAGATGTATTTTAAAAGGCAGGGATCAGATCATAATAATGAATAATAAAGTTATAGATTAATATCACAACGTGTCGATGATGTAGAAGTTGTCTTTTATATATATTTTACTTATACATAAAAGCTCATATGATACAATATATATATATGAAAAACAAAAAACACAAGTTAAAAACTTGCATACGCTTGTATTTATGACTATAGATGGCGTTATACCAAAAACACCTTCAAGCGTTTGTTTACATAAACGTCAGAGCGAGTATTTCACTATCTCTAACTTAATTTCCACCTTCATATCATGATTTCAAGCTATTTGCTATTGTCAGTGAAGGACAGGATTAAGAAACTAGATCTAAAACACAAGCTCTGAGCGTTTAAGAAACAGTTTCTATTCAGCTTGCAAGCATGAATCTTTTAGACATGTAATGTCTTCAAACTCAGCATCGCATGCCAGATAGCTACATGGGTCTGATATCAGTTCAGCATCACCACATAGTAGAAGTCTCTGCCATATATATATATATATATATATGTTGATGCTGAACTGATATCAGACCCATGTAGCTATCTGGCATGCAATGCTGAGTTTGAAGACATTACATGTCTAAAAGATTCACGCTTGCAAGCTGAATAGAAACTGTTTCTTAAACGCTCAGAGTTTGTGTTTTAGATCTAGTTTCTTAATCCTGTCCTTCACTGACGATAGCAAATAGCTTGAAATCATGATACGAATGTGGAAATTAAGTTAGAGATAGTGAAATACTCGCTCTGATGTTTATGTAAACAAACGCTTGAAGGTGTTTTTGGTATAACGCCATCTATAGTCATAAATACAAGCGTATGCAAGTTTTTAACTTGTGTTTTTTGTTTTTCATAAATATACCTTTGAGGTCTTTCTTGCAATGATATATATTGCAGAGACTTCTACTATGTGGTGATGCTGAACTGATATCAGACCCATGTAGCTATCTGGCATGCGATGCTGAGTTTGAAGACATTACGTGTCTAAAAGATTCACGCTTGCAAGCTGAATAGAAACTGTTTCTTAAATGCTCAGAGTTTGTGTTTTAGATCTAGTTTCTTAATCCTGTCCTTCACTGACAATAGCAAATAGTTTGAAATCATGATATGAAAGTGGAAATTAAGTTAGAGATAGTGAAATACTCGCTCTGACGTTTATGTAAACAAACGCTTGAAGGTGTTTTTGGTATAACGCCATCTATAGTCATATATATATATTCAAAATAAGCAGAGTAAAATAAACCCTTATAGCATAGTGGGAAGGAGCTTTTTTACATTTTTTTTGTATCATCTTGTATGTTGATCCAGGTTTAAAGAAATACATCTACAACCTAAATTATTAATTTAACAAATACTACTAATTTATTTATTTATTGATAAACTGCAAGTTATGTTTATTATCGGTAAAACTTTTATTTGATTTATATTTTAAAAAATTGAACATTTGAAAAGCAAATCAGTTTTTGTGTTTTCCACATACATATTTATGCTATTATAAAATATCAAAGCACAATCTTGAAATAAAGCTTATATTATTTGTTTTATATAAAAATAATGGCTTTGAGTTTTCATTTGAAATTTATTAATATCTGTCTTTTCTCTTTTTAGTACATCAGTTATTATGTGGCTGATAAATTCATCCATCTATTAAATGGTAATATTGTGTATTGATTAATTATAATATAAAATATCATTAATTGAAATATTAAATCACATATAGTCTTGTTGGTGAACATATATATTGGATTCATTAAAATTCCCTTTGTCTCAATCTACATTTAGTAACTGATCAAATTTTTAGTTAAGTTAACCCTGAAAATTAACCAGTTAACATGCCTTAGTTAATGCTCTGTAGTATCTAGGTTTATTTTGTGCTGAAATAACAATATAAATAGTGATTAGAGGACATTCACTCATGTGTAATCATTTTCTGTAGTGTAAATAATTTACTATCTATTACTTTATAATTTAGTAATTTGTTTAAATAAAGTTAAACATCATAACCTGATTCATTGTTTTTCATATTCATTGGTTGGAATTAGTTATATTTTATTATATTTATTTTTGAATGAAAATTAATCAAAACCTGAAATACATAATTGTGGAAATAAATTGTCTATTTCAATTAATCGACAATTATTGGAGTGATTTCATTTCCATTTGTACATATTCCATGCTGTATTACATTCGGTATCCCAATTGGAGTTTTTATCCCATTTGTGGCTATCGATGATTAGGACAATTTCATTTCTTCAAACGTAAATAAAATTTTCGATTACATTTTCTATTACACTTTCATCTTTCTTTATTTAGATACTACATACTATTACATTTATATGTCCAATGTTTGAAGCAATTTCTTTTCTCTTTATACGTATATGGTATGCTATAATTTTAACGTTTAGAGCAATGTCATTTCTTTATAAGTTGGATATATGTACTATTACAATATATATATATATATGTTGATACGAAGATTCGTGGGCTGCATGTATAAAAATACATATTTTGCCGGTTTATCCATGTTAAAAATTTAAATATTTATATACTGCCATTTCGACTTGATCACACAAGTCATCTACCTTTTATCACCCAATAGATGACTTGTGTGAACAAGTCAAAATGGGTGTTTATAAATATTTAAATTTTTAACACGGATGAACCCGCAAAATATGTCTTTATATATATATATATATATCACTAGATATTTTTGCTAAAATTTAATATGTATACCTCTTACATATATATCCTACTTAGTTTTTATATATATATCACTTTTTATTTCTGCAATGAGTTAATATGCATCCTATTATATGTATATATCAGACTTGGTATGTACACATTATTATATTTGTATGTAACATTATCATTACATAACTTAAAATACAAAGATAATCTTATGTTGAAAAAATCTTGTCATTTATTCTTTTTATTTAAAAAGATGATTTTTTTCTAAAAAAAAAATCTAACAAAACAATATTGTAAACAAACTTTGCTTAATGCATATGATTTTACTTTAAATTAATTTTAAGCTATCCTTATTTTATTTTAATTTGAATTAAACTTTCAATCCAAGCAAAATAAATATCTATACCACTCTCTTGCATATCTTACCTAACTTATATGAATGAATCAAATAAATAAAGATACAGAGATTCTAAGTTAAATAAAAGTATTTAATACAAATAGATAATCTATTTTTTATTCTGAGAAATAACTAAATCAGTTTGTTTAGGGAGTTAAATACATTTTTTAACACTTTTCACAGACTAATATTGAAAGTCAGCATTAAAAAAAAATCTGCCTGCAAAAAAGAAACATGAAACTGTAGATAAAACATAAAAAGTAAAACTGTTTAAGCAAAAAATAATACTCTTTAGATAAATTTTATTTTTTCTACTTCTAATATAAAAGAGGTGAAATCAACCAGACATTATAATCTTATAATTAGTTTAAACAATCACTATTTAATTTGCTTTTGAAATTAATAAAACTACTTCAAAACTCTTTAAGCTTCCTTCTCTGTTACTTAATCAAATAAAATGTTGAAGAATAAAAAAATTAATTTAAATGTAAAATATATGTTTCAGTAACTACAACTCATTAGGCTAGGATCTCTTTTATTCTACTCTATCTGAATTCAGAAATGTAAATATTATAAATATTTTATTGAACTGAAGGCTATCATTATGGAATAATCACCATCAGTTTCAACTATTAATTCAAATTTAGTTCATAAATAATCCTTAAAAATACATTAGTTACTGCTTCAGGTGCAACATTTAGTATTTACCATTTTGATTATATTTTTGAGTTACTTCTTTGATCACATTCATGTATCACCTGTTTAATCACATTATTTATGCAGCTGGGAAGCGAATTTTTACAGAAAGTAACTTGATTAAGCTATCTTTTCTCTATCATTCACAAATGAAATCTTTATTACTCCAAAAAAAATATCCATAGTTCAACTGCCGAAGTATCAATATATTGCTTATTTTTCAGTTTATATATGAATTGAACTTAATGAATCTCCAAGCATATTATATTAGTTTTCTCTCCTTATCCCAACTTGTCATGCACAAACTGTCATTAAACGTCTTTTAATATCTCAATGTTTTCATGAAATAATAATAATAATAATAATAATAATAATAATAATAATAATAATGATGATGATGATTATGATAATAATAATAATAATAATAATAATAATAATAATAATAATAATAATAATAATAATAATAATAATAATAATAATAATAATAATAATAATAATAATATATTCACATAAAAACAATTATTAACTATATCTCATAAATTATCGTTGTTATATGATATAAGAAATGAGATATTTATTTATATAGCGTGATGTATATAAATTGTAATAGACTAAGGATCAGCATTTTTCCCATACTTAAGCATTTGGGTTGAAAGAATAGGTGGATTCATTCTATTCTTTCGCAAAGACTTTATTTTGTGTTGGAAATACAAGTATTCATTTATTATTAACATTCATAAAAAAGCGCATGCATATTAGCTTGAAATGCTGATCTTTAGATATAAGAAATTGTAAAATTATTTTAAATATATAATTAAAAATTTGAGAATACATGAAAATTCAAAATTCCGAATTTTAAAATGGACTATTTTTGAATTTCTGGCTTCCGATCCAATTATTCTAGTTACAACACTGATTCTATTAAATATATTAAATTTGCACTTTCACATTTGAGATAGTTAGAGATATATCATTTAAAATTATTGTTACTAGTGCTTTGGACCACTTTTGTCACAATAATATGTTTACAAGTAAGACATTTTATTATTACATGGATTACAACCTTTTTCTGATACAAAATTGCTATTCAAATTTGTTTTAAAAAGTATATCTTTAAGTAATTTATGTTTTCGATGTACAATCTTAGGTACATTGGAAAAAAATAGATTTTATATAATCTGTAGAACTATGCTTTTTCAATATACAGTTAATATTAAGTAAATTGCTATTAAAAGTAAGAACCAATAGAGGAATATAGAACTGTTATTTTGATTTTTTTAGATAAGAGAAGTTCCTTTCTTTCAATTACTGAAGACTTTAATACTGCATTATCCAACAATCTTTTAGAATACCTAATTTTCATCAATGTATCATATAAAACTTTATTATTTTGTTGAAGAAATTTCTCTTTACAACGAATTCTTCTCATTCTTAAAAAATATTATCATTCTCAAAAAATAGATATACGGGATATTCGCCCTTAATTGTTACTACGAAAATCTATATAATAATAGCTATCAGGTAGTTTGATATAAACAGTAGAAGAAAGAACTCTATCAGTATAAATAATTTTAACATCAATAAAATGGGCAATTTTTTTCGAAAAACTATGAAGATCAACTTCATTATGTTGCCATATTAGGAAAATATAATCGATATATCTAAGCGTAGGATTTCCATGTATAAAGGATTATAGTTGTCCAAAAACGTATTGCATAATTTGCTGTCATTTTTGTCCCATTGTAGTAGCCTGTTACTTTAAATAATATCCAAAATTGAAAGTAGAAAAAATAGTTCCTAACATTATATTAATTCAGTCACAGTTGTAATAATATGAAGATCACACATTCTATCTTATAGAGAGCATTTAATAGCCTCAATTCCAGCAATATTGGATATATTAGTGTACAATGATGCAATATATAAAGTAACTACATAACAATCATATGCTAATTAAGACTTAATATTTTTTTTAAAATTAGAAGGAAATATGAAGTATTCTTAGCATATGAACAAAGTGATGATGGAATAAGACTAAAATTGTCAACATATGCTAAAATATTTGCTGTAGGATAATCAATGGTAGTTACAATAGATCTAACCAGCACAACCTGGTTTATAAATTTTTGATAAAATACGAAATATATTGGAATGAATTCTGATTAATATTTTAAAAAATATTGTTTTTTTTAACCTACGAGTGCTTTTGTTTTTATACACTTGAATAATATACTTTCAGTAGCTTGTGTAATAGGCTCCTATAAATTTTTATCATGTTAATATTGCATAGCTTTCTTAACATTACCATTGAACATGTCTTCGTCAGCTGAATTTATAATAATGTCCTCTCTTCTCTTTAAATTGTATAATGCATACATTTATTTTAATGTCAAATTACTTTTATACTTTGTAAAAATCTAATTTCATTAATAATATCTTGATATACATTATCAACATATCTATCTAACAAAACTTTTATTTGATGTAGCAATATCCAATCACATCGTAAATTACTTATAGTACTACATTCCTGGTTTCCAAAAAAATTCTCTTAATCTGAAAAATTATTTAAATCCTGGTAAATTCTAAATTCACTTTTTGATAATATGATTGAACTGTAGAGCAAAAAAATAAATCTTTATTCAAGAATGAACATTCTGCTTCAGCAATGTTAATGGTAGTTAGATTAATACTATTCTCCTATTAGCTAAATATAACGATTTGTTGCTATTAATAATTGAAAAGTATTAGTTGTATTGGTGTTTCCAGTAACTGAAATGTTATTAATTTAATGAGAAGAATCCGTGGTTCAATAAATCGATTCTAAATGAGCACCGGCAATCCGATCTAACGATAACTTTACAGCACAATCCGAAAATGGAAAAAAATGATGTAAATGATTAATCAATATTTTCATTATACTCAATTTAGATATCTGTTCATTTTCAAATAATCAAAAATTATTTCTGAAAAATTAGCTGTTCCGACATTTCAAATAAACTTATTATACTAGATTCATTTATAAATTCAGGTGGATTTGATTTCTCTTAATCAATAATAGAATTACATCAACAGATTCAGGGCAGCCAATGATTTATGTAGCTGTGGACAAATACAAACGATAAACAATGTAGTTAATGACTGTCAAATCTATGGATATTATGATTTTACTCTTTTTATGATTTTTTCTTCCATTAATATTTTTATTTCACTACTATTAAATGTTTTATTGTGGATGCATATTTTACTTCATTATTGGAATTTGTCTTTAAATTTTCATTTTAAAAGATTGTGAACCTTAATGTAATTATTCCACCTTTTCTTGCTGTTGCATGGAGGGCTAATTTTATCAGTAATACATATATGGGAATCGAAGTTAAATATAAATTTTGTTAGTTTAATGTCATAGTTAAAAGAGTTATTCTCCATTATAATTTTCTGAATGATTCTTTATTTAAATATATCATTGCGCAGGAGTCAAACCATTTACAGGCTTTCGAATATAATATATTAAGTTTATTGCACAGGTATAATGCTGCTGGCCTACCTTTTCTTTCTCTTATGGTACTTCCACATATCTTTTCTTATTGCTTTGTCATTGAGGACTTCAGAAATCCGAATTTCCCCTCCTACTTGTTCTCAAAATCATTCATAATCAGGGATATATACTACTCCCTGTGGAATGTGAGGTTTATAGGGTTTTGATTGTGCTGCAGAAGTTCCATACAACTGGCTCTGGGCATTCAAACCAAACCTCTCCATTCGATACCGGATCGTCAAAATGGCGGACGTGTCCACCCTCATCTATTATCAAATGTCTTAAAATGATGAAGCATTCAATCTACCATAAGATTCATATTCTTTATTTAATTAATTTATGCCTGTTTGACCTTTCATTAGGTGTTGGAAATAATGACTCATTCGTGAAATGTGCCAACATGCTAATTAGTCAGTATGTTGATTTTAAAGCTGATTTTTTTAAAAATACTATCGATTCCCATAGATGTAAATCAAATTATATTAATGATTGTATCATGTATTCTTGTAAATGTAGCGCATTGTTTGTTTCTTATGTATAAGCTCCAAAGATGTCTTTTCCCAAACCATGCCAATAAAAGTATATATAATGATTTTCATAGGATAGATAAATGATTAAAAGTGTATATTTTGCCTGTTTATCAAATTATTTAGTACTAAACCTGTCACAATCTTTTATATTTATTTTAGGCATCCACAATGTTCTGTTAGTAAAATGCTATTAAATTGACATATTAACTCTGCACAAGTTATAATACACTCCATAAAATTATATTCATTAAATAATTAATGCAAAGGGGATTTTATAAAAACAAATCCCAAGTTTTGTAAATAGACAATATCATTCCAAGCGTGAAACCTTTTGTAACATATATATGCATTTTCTCAATATTTATTAAATATATCTTTCATGTAAATCCTGGTTTGTTTTGAATTATTGTTTTCTAATTAATATTTAGAATTATTTTCTTTAGCTAATAGCTTAGCATTAATAAATAATTATAATAAATGTAATTCCTGGGCTACTCTTATCTCGATCATCATCATCAGTCTGGTCTTATGATCCACCGCTTTGCTTCTGGGCCCGGAATTAAAATAATTGTGCTGTATCATTGGAATTGTTGTTCATTGGGTCAGAGACTCGAAGAACAGGCAAATAGGTTAGATTTCAGATTGCTCCAGACCTGTGTAGCTCAAGCGTGCTCGGATTCAAGGTCCTTTTGCTTAGGAGTTGAATCTTGTTAAGTGAGCATATTATTTTGACCAGTACAATATAAATGGTTATGTGTTTGTGGAAAGGCATATATATGTCAATCTCAGTGTACATTGGAGAAAAGATCAAAGGAGCATTGGTTGTTATATAAACTAGTACAAAAATCAAGATGAGAGAATGTTAGAAATGATGACGTATCACCTTCAGTATTTTTGATCATAATGTTACATGTAATTATGGTTTTGATTTTGATTTCAATAAAGTTAAGATTTTGTGTATCTAAAGAAATAATAATAAATGTAAAATTAAAGAAGCTATGTTAATAAAAAAATGGAAATCAACATTTGATAAATAGACAGGCCACTAATATAAAAATTAATGAATTGTGGGGAAAATAATGTATGATGTAATTCTTTTTGTATACATTTGTAACGTTTTTTGTTTTTTTTTTGTAATCCAATTTGAATCTAGTTGATAACTACTACTTAGATAGTTGTAAGTACTTCTATTAAATTATGGAATATATTTGTTTTTAAAATATTTTTGACTGTATTAATTATTGTATTGTTTTGAATATATATATAATTGAAATAATAAATTTAACGGTTTATAAACTATTATGAACAATCCTTAAACCTGCAGAAGTACTTTCTGTTAATTTCTTAAACCTGCCTCAACTGCCATTAAATTCAAAAACAAAAGCGGAAACAAACGTCATCAATTCAAATTCCATGAATCACGTAGTTTAATGTTAGCAGCTTGTCGATTTATTAAATGCATTTTATTTTTGTTTATAAAAATTGCCTCTTTAATTTTTTTTTTACTATGGTTTCTCACTTCATGAATAATTTTCACATTTTCAAAATCAAATTTAAATTTATATTTACATGTTTTTTAGTGATCAAAGAAACCTGAAAAAGATATTAAATCACCATTATTTTTACTTTTTATATGCTTATATAACAATACATGCTTCTTCAATCTTTTCTCAACACGTTTGCTTCTGCTTTTGTTTTTGAATTTAATGGCAGTTGAGGCAGGTTTAAGAAATTAACCAAAATTACTTCTATGGATTTAAGGATTGTTCGTAATAGTTTATAATCCGTTAAATTTATTATTTCAATTATATATATATATATATATATATATATATATATATTCTCACAGATAAATGATGAATTCATAGTATTATTTCCAGGAATTTCTGTGTAGCAAAAATGTAATAGTTAAATAGTTGATATTTTAGCACAATGACATTTTTTTTCTTCAGATTTTCTTCCTTTTCAAATCATAAGAATGTGTGCAGTCATATTTAAAATTGTAATTTTTTCCTTTCTTATTTTTTCTTCGTTCTCAAATTCTATTGGTTGAGAAGTTTCAAAAAAATATTTTCTCCTCCAATAGTTTTTTCCAAATATTGTTAATTTTCTATGTTATCCTTCCATGGCTGGACAAAACCAGAATTATAAATTAATATCCACCTTTGCTGAAAAATAAGGCAGTTATCTATTCCCAGTTTTCTCCCCATAAGTTATACATATTCTATTACTGACATTGTAGACAATGACATGGGATTGTATTTGCAACATTTCCTAGTTTGTTTCCAAAATTTTTGAGCTTTACCTAACAGATAGCCCAAGGTTTCACTAAAATTATATACATTAAATTTTATATCCAGATCTTTAATTATGAAGACAGAGGTAACAATGCACATAAATTATGAGAATAGTTGACAAAAACAGCATACTATTGTGTTCTATGTGTAATGAATTTTCTGTTTAAGCACAACAGAAAAAAATTCCTCTCTTAGTCAGCCCAAAGCTCTTTCTCAAAACCTTTATACACATAACACCTATACACCTTTTCTTTTATTATTTCTTTATTTAATTTTCATCTAAAATTTATTTTATCTGGTCTATTTCTTCTTTAACATTATCAAAATTTACCCTTTCTGTCTTCACATCCTCTGTAATAACTTTTGTAACAATGTCAGTTTTGTGATTTCAATGATATCAATTTTATCATCTTTATCGTTATCATCTTTTCCCCATGTTTGCTAAATTTGATGTATTTTTTTTTCTGTTAAATCCTGGTTTATTGTTTGTTGATTCTCTTTAACTTCTCGTAGTGCATGCTGATTTTAATGTAACTTTTCTATTATATCCTGTTGAATTTTTTTATTTCTAACATTACATTCATTATCACATTCACAAGCCTATGCATGTTCTTGACAGTTTCCATATTGGAAATAAAAGAGAACAACAAAATCTATTTCATAACTTAAACTTCTGCTTTTAACAACAAACTTTCACCAGTATATAAATTATTCTTTTCCGACTATTCTTTTTCTCAATGAACTACCTTTATATTTCAATCATTCCTTCAAATAATGAACTCCCACTCCAAGAATTCCCGAGTTTTCATGCATACTACTACACTAGCACTGATTAACTTTTTCTGTTTATATCTAATTAAAATTTACCAACAATCCTACAAATATATACTTCCAATTGCATTAACTCTTAGATATATTGTGTTTATAATCATGAACTTATATGGATAGTTCAACAAACCCAATCATCCTCAGACCCATAGTTGAGCTGTGTCATTTAATTAAATATATCTTATATAAAGGACAATCTGCATCTCATATTTTTCAACAGAAGTTGACACCAGACATCTAATGTAAAATATTTATAATTTGTTGACATGGATATTCAATGCAAGTGACTATTGCATTTTCTCCATCATATACTAACCATTTATTATCACCAGATCAAGGAGAGCAGAGATTTTTGTTTCAATAAACAATTGGGAGTACCTATAAGAATAATCAAATGACAGACAAATCTAACAATTTAATATCTCTTTTTAATCAATATTTGCTAACAAACTAGTTTTTCTAAATTAAGCTAATGATTTATATTTAAATTAGTTTAAATTTTAATTAACTTCATTCAATGATTTTTATAAAATTACTGCATTCCTTGGAGACTATAGTTAAATTCTTTAAATAAATTAATTTATATATACATTTAATTATTTCTTTTAAGATGAAATATATTTTAAATAGGAAGCTAGACATTTTTAAGCATTTAACCATTTTCTCTTTAAATTTCTAGGTAAGCATTTGAGTGAAGCACCTTGAGGGTAAGCATTTTCAGTGTTCTCCTTTGTTTCAAGCATCAGTCAGCTGTGTCGATTTTGTAAAATTGTTTGCCCTTAATTTTTCTTCCACAATTTGCTTAACATTTTCAAACAAAAACATTAACTAGCGATATTCAACCTGTATATTTTATATGGTTTTAGAAAGATATTTTTATTTTTTTAGATTATAAAAAATATCTTTCCTTTAATATTTCTTATTTAAACTTAAATCCGGCATTTTTTTTTAAAATTATAATTGATGATCAATAATGAATGTAACTTATTCACTTATTGAGACTTTTAATTATTCCGGGAAGTTTTGTCACCATTATACAAATATGTCAACACCATACACTCTTTGGGCAGCAATTATTTTAAACGGATTTGTGATTTTGAGTATAATAAAAAGGAAAAAAAATGGAAAAAATAACAAGGCTAGTTTGCTTACCTTATTTATAATTGTATTTTTATCATGTAATTTACAATTGATAGCACATTATTTAGACCTTGAAAATTGTTTCGATTCTTTGATGTATATCGACATATTAATAACATCTAGTAGAATAATAAATAGTGCATTAACTTATCATGTTTGTTTCATAGCTATACATCGATTTCTTAATATTCATCTTCCATTTGCTCGTATTACAAGATTAACCAATAGTAAAAATGGTTTTATTATAATTCAAATATTCGGAATATGGGCTCTAGCTTTTTTTTCATTTGTGATATGGCGTATTGAGACCGAATATTTAGGTATTTCTGGGACTATTAATAATATTGAAACAATGATATCTTCCATATTTATTTCCTTTTTATATATAAAGATTTTAAGAAGTACTTATCTACAAACTAAAAAAATCGCTAAGTATCAAAATTGCACTTACAATAAAGTAATTCGAAGAAGAAATGTAAAATTATTTCGAAATATTATTCCCATTTTGATTTTATATTACGTTACTGCTATCCGAGAATTTCTGTATGATTTATTATTAGGTTTAGATAAGTTGTGGATATATGATTATTATACAAAGATATATTACAGCACTTATATATTGTATCCTTTTGTTTATTGGTTTACGAATTTAAAAATTGAATGTGTTAAACAAAATGTAATTGCAATTTTTATTAAAAAAAAAATCTAAAATATTTGTTGTATATATTATTAAATACCAAACTAGTGTATAAAACTAGTGATAAAAATAACTAACAATAATAATCTAATTATGGTTGCTTTTATTACATTTAAAATAGTCTACTGAATTCCAAAATGTACATAAGGACTATTTTGTAAAGGAATAAAGAAACAATATTACTAGAATGTTGAGTTGACTTGGTGACTCAATTTTTTTATAAATAGGTTGTAATTAATATAATATAAAAGGGTTGGAATTAATAAAACCAATACAGTCTATGTTAAAGCTATTAAATTGTGCCCATTTTATTACAAAAACAGATTGTAATAAATAATTTATACTGTAGAATATCTTTTATTTACTCTCTATTTAGTGCAAAAATATTTTTCTTTAAATTAGCGATTTTGTTTTCATTCTCTGGACATGAATTATCTTGTTATTTCACAACATTTCTTCAACAAAAAAAAATACTCTAAAAATTTCCCAATGACAATCAACATGAAAATATTTTTAGCAATTCACTAATTGTTCTTGTAGATAATATATCTAATTACTGATCCCTGAGAAATGGTAAGCAATCTGCCTATTTTTATTGCTGGAAACCTGTCATAAGTTTTTTATGTTTTGTTCAAAAAAATAACTTCTTTGGTACTACAGTACTTCATTACATCTTACTTAATATAAAAGTTTTGTTGTCATGAGGTGTTAAAAAATTGAAGACATCAATCAAACAGAATACAAGTCTATTAAAAAAATAAAATTCACATTTTTATCAATTAAAATAATGAAAATAAATAAAAGAAAGTACAAGTGAAATGAAATATATTCCTCTAATTTGATAATGGTGTTTATTTAGTCATTATTAATAAATAACGATATAAAATATTTTACTTTTTATTTACTGAGTACTGAAAATAAAATAAAAATAATTGTTTCTTCAACCATAATTGAAATATTTAAATTGAACTTGAAATAAAATCCCAGAAGTCCCAAATTAAGCCAATTTCCTGTTATAAAAAATAGGAATTGAATTAATTATTTGCTGGACCCTTCCCCTCATTTTTAATTCAAATTCAATCTACAAAACAGAATTCTGGTTGAAAAAACAATTATCTTTTTTTTTTGGTTTTTAGTATAGGTAAATAAAAACAAAAACTTTTATTATAACATATTTTTCATCTCTCTTGATGTTTAAGTTTTTAGTATTGGCAGTATATCAAAGATCAAAACATATTTTACTTTATATCAATTTGACATTAAAGGTTTATATATATATATATATTCTACCTAATCCGCCCTCTCTTTCTATATATATTTATTTTTCTTTTTAATAATAATATATAAAGTAAAGTACGTCGTCTCGTAAATTTGTATAAAGCATCATTTATATAAAGTAATAACAATGTCCCAAATTTTATTATAACGACTCGATCAGAATTCTATACCACTCTCTTACACAGAATCCTATCACAGGGTGGTTAGTGCTACGGGTGGAGTAATCAATATCATTGGAACTTTTGCCAATAACATTTTATACTCGTTTACTAGAACACGTATTAGCCAATCAAACTTTTATTTATTTAAAGGACGAAATCCTATGGGCGCCAGTCGAGCTTGTCGACAAGTCTGCTTGACCAATATGGTCTAGTACCCGCTCCCGCTAGCTCAGCTAAAATAATCAATCAAATATACTCCGCCTACTTAAAAAATCACTTTTAAAAATCTTTTCTACGCTAACTTTCTCGCTTTCTCTTTTCTTTATTTTAATTATTTAAGTTAAATCTAATTGGAGTAATAACTAAACAATGAAATATTCATTTACGCTATTATACTTCGTTTTGTCTTATAACACAATTATCTACACTTTCGATCAAGTTGAAATAAAATTTAATGCACTCAGAGTTCCATATTATAAATACAAATTAATCATACGCATACGCTTACATTTGAAGTAACAATAAAATCTCATATAAATACATTTAGAAATAATCATATGCATACACTGATATTTAAACTCACACTAAAATACATTTGATAAAATAATTATACGCATTCATTTATATTGGCAATCACACTGAAATCTCTGGGTATTGGAGCTAACGACAATTAGTAGTTCATAAGATAAAGTTCAGAGTTTATTATTACGGCTTTAATTAGTGAGTTAGAAATTGAAACAAATATTACCTAGCTTTCTCCCTCTGCACGGTTTTTTTTTGAGCGTTGCTTCAATAGTGTTTCCTTCGGTCAGTTAGCGCTAACTGCTTGCAATCCGTCCCGATGTCTTTGGGATCATGTGGGCTCCATGTGGACACTCCGTCTCCTTCTTGTTTATGCGACCATGATCGAATCTGGAACTGTCCGCTGATGTTATTGCCTGGAAGGATTCGGCCGGTTGTTCACACGATGGTTTTAGCAATGCAGCATAGTATAATTAATGAATGACAGTTGCTTAATAATTGCTTAGGAATAATAATACAAGCATTGATTAATAGAATAGAAAATTTGCCCCTTTTATATTTACAGTTCTTATCTCGCAGATTCAATCTACAATACGTAACTAATCCTCTGGTGTTTCAGTTATGGTCCGTGCTGATTTTCTGGTGTTCGCATTGGTTATTTAATTTCTTTGTATTCCCTGCTAGAGTTATTTCACTTTCTTTGTTATAGTCATTTCAATTCCTTTGTTAAAGTTTTTCCAATTTCTTTGTTAAAGTTATTTGCACTAATTAGCCGTTTGCTGGAAATTTCTTAGGTTTGTCATTAGCTCCCATTGTTTATTACATTCATTCAATTACACATATAATTTTTCCTTTTATTATGATTATAAGACAAAACGAATTCCACCTTGCTTTTTCTTTTTTTTTTTCTTAAAACAATTTTAAATCGAATTTCAGTTTAGTCAAATCAAATTTCTAATCAAATCAAACCTAATTATATCAATTCTTAATTTTTTTAGCTTTTATTTAATACGACTCAAAATTATATTTTAGAAAACTATTTATTTTATGCTTTTAACGCTCACCTGTCTATGAGAAAAAAATCTTTATTTTATTTTACCTTACACGAACTTTTAATTTTATTAATATTTACACGAATCGTTTATTAATTAATATTATTTTTTAAATTATATGTACCACCAATGCACACACACTCCTTCCTAATATATCTCGGTACAATATATATATATATATATATATATATATATATATATATATATATATATATATATATATAGTGCCCTTTTCTATAGGTCAGTAATAGTCCATCTCAGTCAATTACTAAAAATTTTAAATTTTAGAATATGTTATTTTAATATGTTAATTATAGTTTGTCAATTATAATATAAAGTACAATTTGAAGCTAAAGAAAATACATAGTATATAAAATTATAACGAATCATTTAAAAATAGTTATGTAAAGCTTTAAATATTGTTGCATATGATTGTAAAAGCTGGCCATATTAAATAACACAGCTACAATTATTAAAAGTATGTTTAAAAAATTCGATTTTAATAGTTTAAAACTTATAGTTAATAAATGCTATGTTTAAATTTATAATCATATTTAATAGTCAAAATTAATATAGTACATTTTAAATATAAACTTTATGATGGTGAAAATTGTATTTAATTCTATATTTTAAATTATTTTTCCAAATTTTTATTATTATATTATTAAATATAATAAGTGTATCAATTTTATAAATCTGGGCAGAGAAATAGATTAAAAAATCGTCTGTCAAAGTTATTGTTCATGTGACTTGTATAATGCATACTTTCACACACACTGCTTGTTTGAATTAATAACAAAGTTTAAAATATTTTAAAAGATTGCGTTATAGAATTGGATGGAATTATTGCCTATCATAAAAGCAAATAATAATAAATATTAAGTTAACTATCGTATAACATGTTTTAAATAATGTAATGAAGACAAATACAGTTAATAAAAAAATTAAATATTTTGTTAAATAAAAATAGATAAATTGAATATTAAAGATGGAATAGGTTATTAAAATTATTTTAAAAGTTATTTTAAATGTTTAAATAATTTTAATAAAGTAATAATTGATTTAAAAGTAGTATTTTAAATAATATTTTTGAGTTATTACGTCATAAATTTTTATTTTAAAGATTCAATTCTGTAAAAAAAACTAAAAATATGTTAATTTGTTCTCAAGCTAAAAGTAAGAATCAACCAATCAAATGAGGTATTCTTACAGACTATAAATATGAATTGCATGGGGGTATCAGGGGAGATTAATAATGTATTAAAACCAGAGAAAGGTATATTAACAGCTATCAAAGAGATAGTATTTTTTAAAATTTTTATTTAGTCAATTTTTAATACTTTCTTATAGTTTTATTTGCAGAAACTAATTGATAATTTTTAAGAAGTATTTTGCAAAAGATAGTTTAAAAAAATAATATATTTAGAAACTTCGTGAAAATGGTTTACTTGTTTTTTAAAGTACTTGCCAGGATTATTTTATTTGAACTTTGACCTAAACTTCGCAATGAAAAGATGGATATACTGTAGAATGAAATGCATATAAATTCTAATAATATAAAAATGTTTTTGGAATAATTTGATACAGCTTTATTAATGCTTCACCGGAGAACTATTCTAGTGCATAAAAATCATAGTATGGACATTATACTGATACAGTGCAAAGTTATTTTCTGTTTAAAAAGGAAAAATTGGAGACGCATTATTATTTAGATAAGTTTATCCAAGATTTATTTTTTAAAATAGTAATAAGACAATTATATCTTATGAATCGTTTTATAAAATATTATATCAAAAGGAGTAAAATGTTATATCCTTTCTGAAGGTAAGATTTTTAAAAACAATATTTTCAAGAGTTAAAGAAAAAACCCAGGAAAATATGTTACAGAAGCATTTTTGATATTAAAACCTCCAGTCTTAGAATTGTTTAAAATGTATTTAGAAAACATTTGTTTAAAGGTACTTGAAGTTTTTTTTTTTTAAAAAGGTGATATATAAAAATATCAAACAAAAGTTTAAATTTATTAAGGATGGAAACTTATATAAAAAAAAGTGAACACATAGTTGAATAAAAAATGGATCCATGGAAATACTGTAAAAAAAAAGTTCACCGAATATTTTTAAAGTTAAGCTAGATGGAGTGATGCATCGGATACGCCCGCAGAGAATATTGGCAGAAAATATTGAAGAAATTTCACGGGATTAATTAATATTATGATTAAATAATTATCGTCCTAAATACTAAAACCAAGGATTATTTTCTATAAATTTTACTAAATGGATTAATAATTATTTTTAAACTTTAACGCGCTTGGAGGAGAACATTTTAAAACTCTCGAGAAAATAATAAACATTTTGGACTTATCAGGAACTATTGTCATGAAAATATGTAATTATAGTTTTGATTCCTTTTATTTTATTAACCTTGTTTAAATCTAAATTTTTTTATAAGATTAGGAAAACATAAAACATTAATTTGTTGATGATATAAAATTTTATAATGGAATAATCTAATAATTTAGATAAGAATATATTTTAAAATAAAGTGTATTGATGTATATTTCTTTATGTTTGCAATGATCGGTATCTAGTGGATGAAGAAGCCTACAAATGATGACCAGATAAAGGTTATTTTGGTAATAATAATGAATATTAATAATTTATAATATATATTTTTAAATCAGCATTTATTTTTTATAGCGTCTGTATACAATTGTAATCACATTCATATCGGCTTTTTCAAACCAAATTGTGCAAACGCTTTTTACGAGTGTTAAATAATAAATGAATACCCTCTGACCCATACAAGATATAGAATTTATGCAGCAATAAAAGGAATCCTCTTATTACTACGACTCAAATATTTATATATGAGCAAATCTGAAGTACTGGCACAGAAGGTGTGACTATAGAGCAGTCACTTTGAATTACTATATATAACTTATGAATAAATGACACCCATGAAATTTACTAGAATTTACTGAACATCATTCCAACTGAAATTAATCATATATATAAATCAGCATTTATTTTTTATAGCGTCTGTATACAATTGTAATCACATTCATATCGGCTTTTTCAAACCAAATTGGTTTGAAAAAGCTGATATGAATGTGATTACAATTGTATACAGACGCTATAAAAATAAAGGCTGATTTAAATTGGTTTGAAAAAGCTGATATGAATGTGATTACAATTGTATACAGATGCTATAAAAAATAAATGCTGATTTATATATATGATTAATTTCAGTTGGAATGACGTTCAGTAAATTCTAGTAAATTTCATCGGCGTCATTTATTCATAAGTTATATATAGTAATTCAAAGTGACTGCTCTATAGTCACACCTTCTGTGCCAGTACTTCAGATTTGCTCATATATAAATATTTGAGTCGTAGTAATAAGAGGATTCCTTTTATTGCTGCATAAATTATATATCTTGTATGGGTCAGAGGGTATTTATTTATTATTTAACACTCGCAAAAAGAATTTGCACAATTTGGTTTGAAAAAGCCGATATGAATGTGAATTTATATTTTTGTTTTCTTTAGATCATCTATGGATAGTAAGAATGAAGTGTAAAAGTTTTAATTATGTGTAACGCATTTTCATACAACATTTTTAAAAACATTATGAAATAGGATTGATTTGAAAATATGCATACAATGATTTTTTTTTATATTAATGATATAATCCAACATAATAACAAATAGTTATGTGATTCTTTTAAAATTTTCATGTTGGGATATTCAAATATTGTCTGATTAGATTATATATGATTAAGCATACAGAATGATGAAGTGGACAGACTTTTCTTATGGAACAGCTAGATTGTTTTAAAATTATCAGTGAATTTTATTTATTGTTTTGTAAATGCAGATAGTTATTTATCGATGTAAGATGTGGAAAATCTTAAGAAATAATGTTGAGATAGTGGCTTGGAAGTACTTAGTGAACAGGTAACCAAGATGATGTTTTTAAGAAATAGGATATGATAAAGAATAGAAATAATATTTAGTCTTTATGTGGATATCAGCATAGTTAACAAAGCCCTATGACTGGTACACTTTTATTTGGACAGTGTTTTATATTTCTTTAAATATTTGATGTTCTAATAAAGGTGAAGAAATAGCTTTAACATCGTTTATGTATTAGAGGTTATTAGACTGGTAAAGGTCATACCTCTTTCTCGTAATGCACTGTGCCATGATTTTTGAGATATGTTATGAGTGATACTCTATCTTTCTTCCTTAAATCCTATACATGTGTTTTGCTATTTTTATTTCATGTAACTGCATCGTTTAGTAAGATATTTTGAAAAGAAATGGTAAATAATTTAGAAGTTAGGTTATGCTATCGTTTTGTATAAGATTGGTTTATTTGCTTAGAAGGAATAGAATTTTATAACTTAAAATTGAAGATCCAATGAATCCTAAAGGAAAGGAAAGAATCATAGAATATATTTTTGAATTTATTTCGGAAATGAAATATAAATTTTGAAATAGAGTATCTAAACAAGATATTTTCTTTAAAATGTTAATTTTTTTTTTTAATGCTTTATTATTATTTTTAAAAGAAAAATAAGTATTGCATATTTTTAAAATACAATAGTACAATGTAAATTATATAAACAATATGCATAGTATATTTTTTTTGTTTATTGAAAAACAGGAATATATTGATTATTACACTTACATCATACTAAAGTAAGGCTAAATAAGAATATATTATGATTAGTAAACATCGTGTGATAAAACACTAAAATCTAGTATTGAATTTTGGATGAATATTTTATGTAACATCTTTGACTTTGCAAGATAAATTTTTTTTTAATATTTTGAGAAATCCATACTCATTATAAAGTTAATTTTGTTTTTCTGTAGAATGTTTTCCTATGATTGTTTCTTTTAAAAATAAGATAGTTTAATAATATTAAGGATGAAATATTCTGCTAATAAGTAAATATATTTATAATAAGTTAACCATAATGAGAAACCAAATGGTAACATTTTTTTATTATTTTGTCTTAAATATAAATAAAGATATAACTAAACTATAAACTATTTTTTATATAACTTAGTAGATAAAAATGTAAGATTAAAATAAGGATATCAATTGCAAATAGTGTATATAAATTGTTTATTTTATTTGTTGATGTTAATAAACTTTGTTAAAATTTGTTTTTCAAAATTTTTGTGTCTTGATTGTTTATTTCTCCACTTCACTGCATGAAATCACGATATATTCATAACAATTGAAACAAAAATATAATTTTGCACAAAAAGATAAACAGAGAAGTATTTTAAGAATTTTAAACATTTTATTAGTATTCATTTAATTAAATAATCATAATTTTACATTGTTTTATTGGTCATAAATCAGTTATCACAATAGTATATTGAATTATATGCTATTACATGAAGATATAAGATCATATTAAATTATTTTATTATTTTATATGATAATAAAAATATAACGAAAAGAAAAGATATCCAGTAGTAGTTAAACAATGAAGAATATTATTATTATTATTTATTATTAGTTTCAGTGTAGTAGATTATGACATAAAATCCCTTTTCATATTTTACTACCGTATTTTAAATTAATTAGAATAAACTTTATGAACCTGAGATTATTTTATTGAGCTAGATTATTATAAATAGAAGATTGAGATGTAATTATTAACTTAATCTTAGTGAGTAGAAGTTATTAAAGTTGGAAGAATACTATGAGTTTAAACATCACATAGTAATATGGGGTGTTGTTTAATAAGAATACTATGAGTTTGTTATTTGAAATAGTAATAAGGGGGGATAATGTTCTTATGCCATTGAGGTAGTATCCTGTGGGATATTGGCTCAATGTAATCTATCTTGTCACCTGTATTTTCACTTCAAGTCTCGTGAAAATATTAAATATTTGTTTAATTTATTTTTATAAACTGAACCTTATTCGTATTTTAAATTTGAGCTAGTGAAACATTTTAATTTTAATGCTGAATATTTTATTTAT
This sequence comes from Epiperipatus broadwayi, assembly GCA_028023455.1. Classification (NCBI taxonomy): domain Eukaryota; kingdom Metazoa; phylum Onychophora; class Udeonychophora; order Euonychophora; family Peripatidae; genus Epiperipatus; species Epiperipatus broadwayi. Next base: position 5,246,391 of record JAQFVV010000078.1, on the reverse strand, counting down.
TAATTATTAACTGAGCTAGAACCCGTTTTATTTTATATCATATACTATTCTGAAGTGAGAATGCACAAGACCAGGTTAGAATATATATATATGAAAAACAAAAAAACAAGTTAAACTTGCTAACGCTTGTATTTATGATCAATAGATGGCGTTTTACCAAAAATACTGTCAAAGCATATGTTTGTTTATATAAATGTCAGAGTAAGCATTCACTATATCTATCATTAGTTCCACCTTCAGATCATGATTTCAAGCTGATTTGCTATCATCAGTGAAGGATAGGAATAAGAAACTAGATCTAAACACTAACTCTGAGCATTTATGAAACAATTTCTATTCAGCTTGCAAGCGTGAATTTTTTAGATATGTAATGTCTTCAAACTCAGCATTGCAAGCCAGATAGCTCTATTGGTCTGATGTCAGTTCAGTATCACCACATAGTAGAAGCCTCTGCAATATATATCATTGCAAGAAAACCTCAAAGGTACATTTATGAAAAACAAAAAAAACAAGTTAAACTTGCTAACGCTTGTATTTATGATCAATAGATGGTGTTTTACCCAAAACACCGTCAAAGCATATGTTTGTTTACATAAACACCAGAGTAATCATTCACTATCTCTATCCTTAGTTCCACCTTCAGATCATGATTTCAAGCTGATTTGCTATCATCAGTGAAGGATGGGAATAAGAAACTACATCTAAACACTAACTCTGAGCGTTTATGAAACAATTTCTATTCAGCTTGCAAGCATGAATTTTTTAGACATGTAATGTCTTCAAACTCAGCATAGCAAGCCAGATAGCTATATGGGTCTGATATCAGTTCAGTATCAACACATAGTAGAAGCCTCTGCAATATACATCAAGAGGCTTCTACTATGTGGTGATACTGAACTGATATCAGACCCATATAACTATATGGCTTGCTATACTGAGTTTGAAAACATTACGTGTCTAAGAAATTCACACTTGCAAGCTGAATAGAAATTGTTTTATAAACGCTCAGAGTTAGTGTTTAGATCTAGTTTCTTATTCCTATCCTTCACTGATGATAGCCAATCAGCTTGAAATCATAATCTGAAGGTGGAACTAATGATAGAGATAGTGAGTGCTTACTCTGACATTTATGTAAACAAATATATGCTTTGATGGTGTTTTTGGTAAAATGCCATCTATTGATCATAAATATAAGCATTAGCAAATTTAACTTGTTTTTTTTTTTTTCATAAATGTACCAGCTTTGAGGTTTTTTTGCAATGATATATATTGCAGTGGCTTCTTCTATGTGGTGATATTGAACTGATATCACCCATATATCTATCTGGGTTGCTATGCTGAGTTTGAAGACATTATGTGTCTAAAAAATTCACACTTGCAAGCAGAATAGAAATTGTTTCATAAATGCTCAGAGTTAGTGTTTAGATCTAGTTTCTTATTCCTATCCATTACTGATAATAGCAAATCAGCTTGAAATCATGAACTGAAGGTGGAACTAACGATAGAGATATTGAATGCTTACTCTGATTTTTATGTAAACAAACATACGCTTTGATGATGTTTTTGGTAAAATGGCATGTATTTATCATATATATATATATATATATATATATATATATATTGTACCACTAAGCAAGGTACATGTTGTAATAAATTGTGTTTACAATTATTATAAATAAAAATTTTCATAAAGAACATAAAGATTTTAAAATTAAAGTTCTAATAAATAAAATCACTGCAAAATAAGTTTCGTAAAAGGAAATGAAGGTTTTAATAAATAAATAATATGTAAGTCAGAATAAGTTGGGAGAGTTGTTGTTCATAAAAGTTTGGAGTTTTTAAAAATAAAATAAAAAAAACAGAAATTGCAGTTAGATATGGCGGAATTAAACCCTGCATCATTTGTAAAGTTTTACAAATTCATTTAAGAGTAATTCGGGGGAGAGAGTTTAACTGGGAAAAATTAAAACTATTAAAGTCTAAAAATGAATCTTTTACATGAAATTAAAATACTCTCTCTTCATTTAATTAAAAAAATATATATTAAAAAGTAAAAAACAAAAACTTTCCATAAAATAGATACATGTATGAAAATAACAAATCGATTGTAAATATAAAGAACATAATAAAATGTGTGCATATTGAAAAATTAAAGTATGAAAGTTAAATATTAAAGTAAACAGAGCAAAACTCTCCATACAGTATTGCCACCTGTGCTGAACAGAGTAATCAATGGATGCCAGAAGGCTTGTGCATAAAATCCCTATTTAATGCCTACTCATCCAATATCCCCAGACTAGTTTCTGGCTTGTGGCCATCGTCAGTGAAGAGCTTTGGATCTGAGAGCACTGCATCTAGATGTTAGGATCTAATGCAACCCTCTAGCAACCACCTTTTATCTCTACTTAACTACTAAACTATGAAATTGAAACACAAAAAATATTTTCAATCTAAGCTCAATATATTATATAGTCATATGGGTCTGAACTCAGTTCAGCACCCATACATTTTGGTGTCTTTGGCTCTTTTACAACCATAGCCACCACTATCCTATTAGGAAGGATTGGTGTTAAACTATTAAGTATCACATGATCACATTTCTTATACAAGCACATTAATTGTTGATAAACAGAGCAAAACTCTCCATACAGTATTGCCACCTGTGCTAAACAGAGTAGTCAATGGATGCCAGAAGGCTTGTGCATAAAATCCCTATCTAATGCCTACTCATCCAACATCCCCAGACTAGTTTCTGGCTTGTGGCCTTCGTCAGTGAGGAGCTTTGGATCTGAGAGCACTACATCTAGATCTTAGGATCTAAAGCAACCCTCTAGCAAACACCTTTTATCTCTACTTAACTACTAATCTATGAGAATGAAATTGAAAACACAAAAATATTTTCAATCTAAGCTCAATAGCTTATAGAGTCATACAGGTCTGAACTCAGTTCAGCACCCATACATTTTGGTGTCTTTGGCTCTTTTACAACCATAGCCACCACTATCCTATTAGGCAGGATTGGTGTTAAACCATTAAGCATCACATGATCACATTTCCTATACTAGCACATTAATTGTTGATAAACAGAGCAATACTCTCCATACAGTATTGCCACCCGTGCTAAACAGAGTAATCAATGGATTCCAGAAGGCTTGTGCATAAAATCCCTATCTAATGCCTACTCCTCCAATATCCCCAGACTAGTTTCTGGCTTGTGGCCTTCGTCAGTGAGGAGCTTTGGATCTGAGAGCTATGCATCTAGATCTTAGGATCTAATGCAACCCTCTAGCAACCACCTTTTATCTCTACTTAACTACTAAACTATGAGAATGAAATTTGAAAACACAAAAATATTTTCAATCTAAGCTCAATAGCCTATTTTTAGTGTTTTCAATTTCATTCTCATAGTTTAGTAGTTAAGTAGAGATAAAAGGTGGTTGCTAGAGGGTTGCATTAGATCCTAAGATCTAGATGCAGTGCTCTCAGATCCAAACCTCCTCACTGACGAAGGCCACAAGCCAGAAACTAGTCTGGGGATATTGGATGAGTAGGCATTAGATAGGGATTTTATGCACAAGCCTTCTGGCATCCATTGATTACTCTGTTTAGAACAGGTGGCAATACTGTAAGGGGAGTTTTGCTCTGTTTATTAACAATTAATGAGCTAGTATAGGAATGTGGTAATGCGATGCTATGATGGTTTAACACCAATCCTGCCTAATAGGATAGTGGAAGCTATGGTTGTAAAAGAGCCAAAGACACCAAAATGTATGGGTGCTGAACTGAGTTCAGACCTGTATGACTATATAAGCTACTGAGCTTAGATTGAAAATATTTTTTGTTTTCAATTTCATTCTTATAGTTTAGTAGTTAAGTAGAGATAAAAGGTGGTTGCCAGAGGGTTGCATTAGATCCTAAGATCTAGATGCAGTGCTCTCAGATCCAAAGCTCCTCACTGATGAAGGCCACAAGCCAGAAACTAGTCTGGGGATATTGGATGAGTAGGCATTAGATAGGGATTTTATGCACAAGCCTTCTGGCATCCATTGATTACTCTGTTTAGCACAGGTGGCAATACTGTATGGAAAGTTTTGCTCTGTTTATCAACAATTAATGTGCTAGTATAGGAAATGTGATCATGTGATGCTTAATGGTAAATATTAAAGTAAATGAAAGCATATGATTAAAATTCCCCTGAGTGATAGTATATATAAAAACAGGATTAACAATGGCTACTAATTAAAATCCATAAACAACAGGATTAATTAAAAGGCATCTTAAGAATTTAATCAAAGCAGTGGACAAATTCAAAAACTAATTAAAGAAATGGCAACAACATCATCAGTCATACACATATCTAAAGTCAATCACCTGTTATACGTATGATAAAGACAATGCAGTGTTGAGCAGTTTTCGAAGCATATGATAGACTCCAGCCACAATCTGACAGAACATCAGCAGTCTGCCCAATAGAAGCGATGCCCATCTAATAATTTGAAGCTGCAAGAAATGTCTAACTGTCTGATATAGAAGTAATACAGAATAGCAATCATTAGTATATCAACAGAGCCTAAAATCGAACCGGTCGTTAAAACACACATGCAGCAGTAAATAACTTGAAGCCATCATGTTCCAAAAATCCTTTAGGTAATAACATTTTTTTATTTCAATTCTGATTTTAATTTAAGTAGCCATTGCAATCTTTGAAGCTTCCAGAGTCAGTTTAATAAATGAACTCTATAGCTGCATAAAATGAACTATTTATCTGTGTGTTTGAGTGCTTGTAATTATTTTAATGCTTTATGTTAAATCCTATTACTACTGTATGTTTTATTATAATATGTGTCTCCCTGAGATTATTATAAATCATTGTTTATATTTCATTAAAAATTTATAATTAGTTTACAAATTATAGTAAGCAGTTTAGTTACAATAAATTATCTTTGAAAATTAATATTTTGTCAGTCAATTTTTTAATTATACTACTAAAAGCAGTTTAGCAGAGAAGTTAGAGCAGCAGTTTATTATATTATTCTTTTGATTAAGCAAGTTGGGATTTCTTAGGCACTGAATTAGTTTGCCATCATTCAGGTCATGTTAGTTTCTTTGGTAATTAATTGGCACCTGGAGTTTACTCTGAATCAAAAAAGTGCTTTGAAGGATAGGTGTTGAATTTTGCAACCAAAAAAATCTGGGGCCTTGGAACATATTTGTAGTTATGTATCTTAAATATAGCTCTAGATTGGTCAAAGGTACCCTCCAGGTATTATGCTTCTCTGCCTAAGGGACCAGTGTGGGGCAATACTTAAATTGCAGTGGAGTAGATCGAATGTATAATAAATAATGACATTTTTTTTTGTATAAAGGTAAGTCTTACAATTTTGCTTTCACAAGTTTCTATTTCCATTAAAGAGTAAAAAAAAAAAAATAGATTTTGTTTCTCTAACAGATCTATTTCCCCACCCGGTTCAATATATATATATATATATATTGTACCGGTAAAAATCACCATGCCTATTCACACACAGTAATCCGAATTCGAACCCAGTCCACGTCTAGGAATAAATTCCAAAATGCAAACTAAATTCGAACCCAAAACCCTGGCATGACCCACCGATGACAACATTACAACGGTCCGGGGTTCTCCCTTTACTAGCTCATCGAAAAACTCAGACTAAATTACCTACAATCAGCTATTTCATAGATATCTTATAGTCGGGATATTGGTACGGCTAATAATTTAATGTATATATTTAAGTTGTCGATACAGACAGCAGGTGATTGGCTAGATTTCGAGAGTAATAATGCAAGAGAGACAAAATTAGGTTAGACAAATTTTTAATAAATTATTGAAAGCATTGAATAATATTATTTACAGGTACGGTAACTTTCATATGTATTTATAATAAATTGCTGCTAGTCATCAATAATCGGTTTGTACTGATTAATAAACTCATGCCAATATTTATAAGTTTAAATGGTTGTACAGGTTGATATGAGAATCAGAGTAATTGGAGCACTTAAAATATTTATCTACTAGTTTTTATTAAGTTGTTTTATTTTAATAGTTTCAAACCATTGCGCATACGGATAAATGGGAGGCGATTTTATATAAAAATATGATATATAATACTGATGTACTGATGGTTGCAGGGATTAAGGTATACTACAAATAATAACTTGCGGTGCATTGACGGAATACCAGGCGGCTTGTACTTTGACAAGTCTTAATGCCCCCAAGTAGATCCGGGACACTACAACCAGCCGGGCTCATTTCCGAACCCTGGTGATCCAAGAGATTACCTGGAGAAGAATTTCTTTCTCTCCATGTGGTAGTAAAACGAGACGCCAACTTAGGCGAAGGTAAAGGCGTTGCCACAGTAACATCGAGGAAGAATGATCGAAAGTGGATTTTAAAACGAAATTATATAAAACCTTTTCTCTCCATAACATTTTCTCCGCAACAGTCCGATATAACTATTCAATAAAACATGGCGAAATCAAACGATCGCAAAAGTAATAATTAATTAATTTCACTCTGAAACCCATAACTCCCCAGATTGTTCGGAAGGTAATAATAGCAAAAATATTCACTTATTATTCTTACTCCGTAATAATATATAAAAAAGTTATAATAAAATTTTAGACTATTTTAAGTATTGAGATTTGGAGTATAGATTAAAATATTATAACGAAGTAAAAGAAACAACAAAATATTTGAATATTTCTCAACTCAACATAAATGAAACAATTTTTAGTTCGATAAACGAAAATTACTTTTAAAATGAATATAATAAATATTATGAGATAAACGTTACTGACTTTAATTAGAGTTGAGAAATATTATTATTGGCATCGTTTTGTTTGAAAAATAAGTAATAGTAAAATATAAATGTATTCACACATGGATTATTAGTAGGCACAAATATTAATAATTATCATCTAAAGACTAGAGCACCGAAATATTAGAGAAGAAATTTACTGACAGGTTTTAGTGTAACATTTTCAAATGGAAAGCAAGAAATTTACATGCAATTACTTTGATTAACAGATTAAATATAAAATTATTACTGAGAGGAAAGTTAAAAGTTCATGTAACAAAAGTTACCATACTTTCTTCGTCCGGCTTTTCTTCTTGCGGTGATATGTATGAAGAATGTAGGCGCGCATTTTGAATTTCTTAGAAAGGCATGGTTAATTTAAATGTTGGAATTTGGAAGACTGGAAGCACGGAAAACATTACAGATCAGCGGTATGAAAGATTTAACTTGGCAGAACAGGAATCAGTTTCTTGGACTCAGCCCATCATGATTGCAGTTTACCGGGCAACTTCTTAATAATGGTTGAAGTGATTTCTCTGGAACAACTACTTTGCTGTAGCTTGACGATCCAAGCACAACCAAGTCAAAAGTTAGAGTGTCTATATTATATTTAAGATGGCTACAGTTGACCTTTCTGCCTAGTTTTTGTTCATAACTCCGCAACCTTTGATTTCGGCCTCCAGCAATATCTAATTTGACTATACAATAGCATTTGCCTTTCTTGATAAGCGTTCTACGTTTCTCATTTATTTTTAAATTTAATACATGATTCTAAATTGACAAAACAATTACATCGGAATTCGTGAATACAAAAATATACATTCATTATCTTAATTTATCGAAGTACAAATTAATTATTTTATACATTTGTTCAAGTAAGATTTTGATTAAAAATACTGATCAAAGGAATGTGACTTTTGATCCGCATTTTTAAATGACTGTATAATTTGCAAAATTAAAATTTAAAGAAAATATACACGCAATTGAAACTTTTAAATTGAGCTAATATAAATCCACAAGCCACACACACACGAATATTATTCACCATGATTTGTGACATTTATACTCATACTCTTTACATTAAATTCTTTTTAAACAAACACTAAATAAATAACTTAAAATTTATGTGGCTTGGAATAGAAAAAGTCTCATTGCGGGTAAATAGTGGTTTAGAATTACCGTTCTTAAATGACAACCATGAAACTAAGATCGATTCTTCGATCTGTCTGTTTCAATATATATATATATATATATTGTAACAATTTAAAATTAATATATAAATATGATTTGAAATTATTTAGATTATATAATAGAAATACACCTCTCTCAGGTGTGTGGCATATTTCAATCCCTATTTGGCATGCCATTTGTAACTATAATTTGTAACTATTTTAATATGTCACATTTGTAACCATAATAAATATTTAGATAGGGGAAATTATTAATTATTAGATATATGCCTATCCAATCTGTACCATTTGTAACTATATTAATTCATCATAGCATAGATAAAGAAATTATAGAATCACTGTGCCACTTGAAAATATCAGCATTAAAGATTCTTGGTATTTATTTATATATTGGGGCAGTCATTTGAACAATAAAACATACTGGACATTGTCATCTAATAAAAATAATATTAAATATATAGCAACTGAATAAAAGTACCCACTGTGAAATTCCTGGAGTGCCTTATGCTTATCTCCAATACTAGGTTCTTCTAACAAAGAATCCTTCCTATTCTTCTTTCCAAATATATAAGACCATTCATGGTCATATGCACACGCTGGTGCTATTCATGACAACTTATAAAAAATATATATATTCTATAAAACTAATATTATGAAGTTGGAAAGGGATGATATCACTCTTTATTCAGTTTAGCTAAGTACATGTGTTTTCCCATGAGCGCCACTAGATTGTTTTTAATCTAGTTAAGTATCTGTTTATAGTGTACTTGAGTTCAAACTCATTCAGTACATTTTTATTACACATGACTTGGATGACTAATGGAAAAAAAATGACATTCTTACATCTTATCTATATTGATAAAATTACAAGATCCCAATATTACCAAAGTTTATACTATAGATCAAAGATTCTTATAGACATTGCTAGCTCATTTACGTATATTGGTGAACAGACATGTATAATCCAATTAATGACTTCCAAACAAGCATGTGAAGACCATTATTGATATTGATGGCCATTTAACTAGATTATTTATCACAATAAAGGTAATAATGATGATGATGATAAAAATATCATAATAATAATGATAATAATAGTGATATCATAATAATGATTATAATAGTGATGATGATACCAGCCATGGCTTATTAATAAACTCACAACAATAAATTAATCTTTATAAACTTATAGGCATCTATTAAAAATTATCCTATTTCATACTGGGATTTAATAATATTAGTGGTGATGATTGATCATCATGAATCTCTTTGCATAATATTCAATTTTCTATAAACCCCTATTTACTAAAATATATTCATTACGCTAAACATTAAATTTAATGACTATAATTTATTAATGATGATTGATGGCGATCATAACTTTTATATAGTATTATTTGAAACATTTTAAACCAATAACATGATATCCATCTTTGATGAGGATGATCTAAACTCATGGACACAACACAATTTTAGCTTTTTATTGTTGAACTATAATTATCAAAATTTGGTTATTCTCAAGGATAATCCTTAAATACTTAAATATTAACATTCTAGTTTACCTATTATTTTGCGGACGCTTAATATTTGCAAGTGATTGCTCAATATATACGAATGGTAATACTTAATAACTGCAATGATGATGAATCAAAATGATAGAATTAAGACAAGAAAAAAAAAAACACAATATTCTTAATAATAACTCGGAAACCAATTAAGATATATAATTATATTTTATTAACACTACTACTCTTTCCCTCCTTCTTTAAAGTCAAATCAACAATTAAATAAATGGCTTATTACCATATTAATTCAATACAAAAATTAATATAAAAATTTATATAAGTATAAGCAAATAAATCTAACATATAGTTTGTCATTTTTATTGATATCTCAAAATAAGCTGACTTAAATCAAAATTAGAAAAAAAATACATATTCTATAAATGCTTATTTAAGACTTTTCTTACTTATCATATCATAAAATAAATTTCAGATGTTACTTATATATGTTATTTCACTTCCATTCAAATGTAATGCCCTACTTTTCAATTTACCATTTTAAACTAATCATATATATATATATATATATATATATATATAACCTATTCTTTGATGTGTTTGGATAAGCAGTTACACATGCACACATTCGGTAATGTTAACACATATGTCTAAAATGTATACCCATAAATTACATATATAAAATATTTTTTTCTGCAACCTTTTAGCAAAAGAAAATAAATACAGGATATCAATTTTAATATGCAACAAGATAAAATAATAAAAAAAAAACATTATAAATGCATATATCTATAGGTTGCTCATTATCATAACTAATGAACAATTTTAAAAAAAAACATTTCAACATTACAATATATATAATATAAAAAAATAATAATAAAAAACAATGAAAAATTTAAGTTTAAAGATTTAAACTATGTTTGTGCTATGTTGTGAGATATTGCAAATAACTATAGATAAACAAGTCTTTAATGTTTCTGTATCAAAAAAGAAAATTGCTTTGACCAGTAAATTAAGGTTTACTTTTAATAAGCAAGAATAAAATCGGTTAAAGAAAGTTCATATTTACCCGTTTACTTTTTACTTCTTATTAATGTCCTGAGTTTGAATTTTCAGACTGCTTTTCTTTGCTCAACAACAAAAAAAAAAAGAAAGTTATTGCAGATACTTTTAAGATAATGCTGAACAATTGACTTGATTATTTCTTCAATTCTATTATTATTCATTGTTGATTGGCTTCCTTCTACCATTTTAAAAAAAAAGTTATTATAAGTACTTTTGAATAAGTAGGTACTGGTGGACTTGCTTGTCTCTCTCCTTTAAAAAAAATAATTGCTGTTGGCACTTTAGATGATTGAGGTAAACTAACAAAATTTGATTCATGGCTTCAAACTTGGTTCTACATGGCTTTTATAAATTTTCTTTTCCTCCTATTTCCTCTTCTCCATTCATTCGAAGGTAATGAGCTTTTAATAAGCCAGAAACTAGAAACAAAGCATTCCATATAGCTTGTGTGATTGGCTTCAAACTCTATCATTTTGTTGGTTATTACTTGATACATGACTTCATAGACAGATCAGTGATTTTAACTCATTCTGTATTAACCAGGAAGCAGAAAAAAATGGTTTAGCAATGCAGAGGCATAGTATTATGCATAGCTAAATATGTTAATATCATATTTATACAATTGTTAATAACTTCTATTAAATTCAATCTTGTTCCAATGTTTTCCTCTCTTCTTTAATATTGCTGGAAATTGTTTATATAGACACACATCTTCGTCTATATTGACTTTATACCAGAGTCTTATACTTCATTTCCTTTCTCAATTTTTGAAGAGTGAATAAAAAAATCAAATCGCTTACTTTTCTCCTACTGAGTTGAGTCTCAAAATAATAATCACTGAGTTACATCTCACTTTAATAATAATAATCTGAGTGACTGTCTCTTCAAAATATTCATATTGACTGATCAAAAATAAAATCATACTGCCTGATCATCTCTCTAAAAAAAATTAATGACTAACTGATCATCTCTCTAAAAAAATTAATGACTAAGTGATCATCTCTCTAAAAAAAGTTAATGACTAACTGATTAAAAAATTGTCTCAATCATTTATATCGCGAACTTCAACCAAAGAAAAAAAAACACCTGGAAACCTTATCTCAAAAAAAAAATCAAAGCTTCACAAGTTTGACATCGGTCACAATCAATAAAGACTTAAAATTGATCGCTATCGTTATCTACATCAAAGCACCTCTTTTGTAAAAATAATCTTAAGACACAGACAACAACAAACCTGGAATCTATAGCCATCAGAAATAGGTGTAAAAGCATCTTTGTGTTTGTACAGATGTATTCATTCTTTCACACGTGTACATTTTTTTTATCTCCTAATCTAATAATCTCCATCGCCTTATTTTACACTTTTCTGATCTACTCTATTTTAATAAAACCAAAGTTAAATAATATGACACTTTATTTAACAAAAATATATATAATAAATCATTACCAAATATTATTACCCTCTACATAATGGTTTATTCATTAACTATCTATAAATTTATAATAATAAATACACATATATAAATCCTCATATATATAAAAGAAATTTTTTTTTAATTAAATAATATATCTGTGTGTTTGAAATGAGTCATATACATACATTTGCCTCACTCCCAAACAAAAAAAAATTTCCGATAGTCTCTTATGAAACTACCTCCCTAAACCATAAACCAAATGCTTAATATATGCATGTTTTTTTCTTTTTCAATACAAATTTGACTATGGTCTATTATTGATGACTATCCTCATGTACTATTAAAAAAATGTTCTTCATGTATCATTACTTACTGATTCAGAACAATTTGCTATTGGATTTTCCTTGATCATGGGTCTACAATTTTCACTTAGATCATTGAAGTTATTCTCAGGCCAACTTATATTCAGTTTGCTAGGTTTTGTGGGATAAGGTCGGCCTAACTGATTATTCATAATCCTAATGGTGGAGATCTTATAACTATATCTCTCCTCCCTTCTAGAATAACCTTCAGCTTTACTTTCTATAACTCCCAGGGCATCCAACAGGTCTGCCACTCTTATTGGGGAGTACACATCATCTGCTATCATATATATATATTCCCAGGCATTCCTATGTTTGGTTTGCCAGGTTTTGTGGGAAATTGTCATCCTAACTGGTTCCTTCCCATTTTCATACTGGAGACTTTATAACTATAATTATCCTCCCTTCTATGGTAACTTTCAGCTATCCTTTTGGTAGCTCCCAATGTCTCAAACATGTCTGCTACATTTACTGGGGCATATACATCAGCAGCTATCTTTAATTCCAAGAAATTAGCTTTACTGACTACATCTTTCCTGAGGTCAATTTGTTCCTGTACAGTGGCTACCTTTATTTCTAGGTTATGGATCTCACTGTATATATCCTCTTTGGGATTACACTGTTCTTGAACAGCAGCTACCTCATCACTTTTATATGGCTTGATTATAGTCACACAACTCTTGACTTCTATCATACATATCTTTACATCCCATTTCTCTTCACTGGCTGTCCATGCATTACATATATTTCTTCCTAGGTTTTCTATTTTTTGAGTTTGTTGATCTATATCTAGCTTCATTTCCTGAGCTTGTTGGTCTAGTTTATCATCTAACCTTTGAGATTGTTCATCAAATTTCTGATTTATCTCTTGTTTTATTTCCTTCATCTCTTGTGATTGTTGATCAAATTTATTATCAAATTTCTGATTTATTTCTTGTTTCATTTCCTTCATCTCTTGTGATTGTTGATCAAATTTATTATTTATCTGACTAAGTATAACTTGCAACCACTCTGGAGGGCCTTGCTTCTCTACTTCCATTCCCTCAATAATTAATTCCTTTTCTTGCTCCATCATAAATTTATAAAATATTTATATTACTTATTTCTGTTTGCTTTATTATGTTCTGATTTATTCTGTTCTGATTTATTGTTCTGCTCCCTGATTTCCTATACATCCAGAGTCAAACACCTTTATCTATCCTCATATACCTTAAAATTTTCAACCACTCTTTCTCAGCCATAATTCTCCCCATCAATCTATCTATATCCTAAGTGCTTTTATTTAGCTTAACCTCGATCATCACTCTCTTTTCCTTTACCTATTTATGATTGATAAAGTATGAGGTCATAGTTCTATTTAAAACATTTATTTAAAAAAAAGCTATCTCTGCATATGTGTGTCCTTTTTATGCCATCATTTATCTAGTTCTTAATGCCTTTATAAAACTTAACTCTCTCTATGCCCTTTTTAATACACTAAGCAAAAAAAAAATTTACTTATATAACATATGTGCTAGATTTATAATAGAGTTCACGTCTCAAGTCATTTATATACTCATCTATCCTTCTAGAGATCCGACAGATATTGACAGCCAAAAGAATGATTAGCAATTCACAATCATGAGATAGACAAAAGAATTCAATCACTGCACTTAAAGCACACAATGCTCCATGAACACTCAGATGATCACCCCAATTCAATCACTCTAAGCTACTACAACCCATAATAGTTTATTGCAAACATTGTTGCATTGCCCTGCTTACTTCCAAGTCTTAGGGGCTTTAATTCGTCAAATACTGCCTTGCTTATTTTTAAAGTCTTAGAGGCAACAATTATATATCAGTAAAACAAAATACTGCCTTGCTCTCTCTGGAGTCTTAGAGGCGAAATATTATGTATCAGAAAAATTATGCCTTGCTCTCTCTGGAGTCTTAGAGGTGAAATCATGGCAGGCCTACTGTTAACTGCTTCATGATAAAACAACTGATATTATAATCTGGGTTGGAGCAGTGAATGAGATAAATCAATCACCAGTGGCATGAATACATCACATTCTCAAGGCAATGACAAAAATTCTCCATCCATCATCAAAACCGTAACACAACCAACCAAACTCCAACAATCAAATATCCAATCCAACCTCCAAAATCATAAATTTTCTATAACACAAACTTTTCAAATATGAACAAAATTATTATTCTACACTTCAAGGCTATTAATATTTTTATGCTTATTTAACTGATAAGCAAAATATATAAAAAAAAACAGTGTTATTAACTTTAACACATTATAAGTTGTGATATCATTATATTTTAAAAAATTGAAACTAAGCTCTATAATGACTGTATTCATTTATCATCATCAAAAATGCAATAACAGTAATCATCATCATCCAAACATCAGGCCAAAATATTTGTATACACTAATAATAATAAAAATTGCACAGAAAAAAATATTCTTTTTTTTTTTAAACTATACATCTGTCATCATTATATACTACCCATCTCTCATGTATGTGGGGTATTTCAAGCCATTATTTAGCTTATTTCAAGCCCTAGTTGGTGCACCATTTGTAACAATTTCAAATTAATATATAAGATTTGTAACAATTTAAAATTAATATATAAATATGATTTGAAATTATTTAGATTATATAATAGAAATACACCTCTCTCAGGTGTGTGGCATATTTCAATCCCTATTTGGCATGCCATTTGTAACTATAATTTGTAACTATTTTAATATGTCACATTTGTAACCATAATAAATATTTAGATAGGGGAAATTATTAATTATTAGATATATGCCTATCCAATCTGTACCATTTGTAACTATATTAATTCATCATAGCATAGATAAAGAAATTATAGAATCACTGTGCCACTTGAAAATATCAGCATTAAAGATTCTTGGTATTTATTTATATATTGGGGCAGTCATTTGAACAATAAAACATACTGGACATTGTCATCTAATAAAAATAATATTAAATATATAGCAACTGAATAAAAGTACCCACTGTGAAATTCCTGGAGTGCCTTATGCTTATCTCCAATACTAGGTTCTTCTAACAAAGAATCCTTCCTATTCTTCTTTCCAAATATATAAGACCATTCATGGTCATATGCACACGCTGGTGCTATTCATGACAACTTATAAAAAATATATATATTCTATAAAACTAATATTATGAAGTTGGAAAGGGATGATATCACTCTTTATTCAGTTTAGCTAAGTACATGTGTTTTCCCATGAGCGCCACTAGATTGTTTTCAATCTAGTTAAGTACCTGTTTATAGTGTACTTGAGTTCAAACTCATTCAGTACATTTTTATTAACTATGACTTGGATGACTAATCAAAAAAAAATGACATTCTTACATTTTATCTATATTGATAAAATTACAAGATCCCAATATTACCAAAGTTTATACTATAGATCAAAGATTCTTATAGACATTGCTAGCTCATTTACGTATATTGGTGAACAGACATGTATAATCCAATTAATGGCTTCCAAACAAGCATGTGAAGACCATTATTGATATTGATGGCCATTTAACTAGATTATTTATCACAATAAAGGTAATAATGATGATGATGATAAAAATATCATAATAATAATGATAATAATAGTGATATCATAATAATGATTATAATAGTGATGATGATACCAGCCATGGCTTATTAATAAACTCACAACAATAAATTAATCTTTATAAACTTATAGGCATCTATTAAAAATTATCCTATTTCATACTGGGATTTAATAATATTAGTGGTGATGATTGATCATCATGAATCTCTTTGCATAATATTCAATTTTCTATAAACCCCTATTTACTAAAATATATTCATTACGCTAAACATTAAATTTAATGACTATAATTTATTAATGATGATTGATGGCGATCATAACTTTTATATAGTATTATTTGAAACATTTTTAACCAATAACATGATATCCATCTTTGATGAGGATGATCTAAACTCATGGACACAACACAATTTTAGCTTTTTATTGTTGAACTATAATTATCAAAATTTGGTTATTCTCAAGCATAATCCTTAAATACTTAAATATCAACATTCTAGTTTACCTATTATTTTGCGGACGCTTAATATTTGCAAGTGATTGCTCAATATATACGAATGGTAATACTTAATAACTGCAATGATGATGAATTAAAATGATAGAATTAAGACAAGAAAAAAAAACACAATATTCTTAATAATAACTCGGAAACCAATTAAGATATATAATTATATTTTATTAACACTACTACTCTTTCCCTCCTTCTTTAAAGTCAAATCAACAATTAAATAAATGGCTTATTACCATATTAATTCAATACAAAAATTAATATAAAAATTTATATAAGTATAAGCAAATAAATCTAACATATAGGTTTGTCATTTTTCTTGATATCTCAAAATAAGCTGACTTAAATCAATATTAGAAAAAAAAATACATATTCTATAAATGCTTATTTAAGACTTTTCTTACTTATCATATCATAAAATAAATTTCAGATGTTACTTGTATATGTTATTTCACTTCCATTCAAATGTAATGCCCTACTTTTCAATTTACCATTTTAAACTAATCATATATATATAACCTATTCTTTGATGTGTTTGGATAAGCAGTTACACATGCACGCATTCGGTAATGTTAACACATATGTCTAAAATGTATACCCATAAATTACATATATAAAATATTTTTTTCTGCAACCTTTTAGCAAAAGAAAATAAATACAGGATATCAATTTTAATATGCAACAAGATAAAATAATAAAAAAAAACATTATAAATGCATATATCTATAGGTTGCTCATTATCATAACTAATGAACAATTTAAAAAAAAAAAACATTTCAACATTACAATATATATAATATAAAAAAATAATAATAAAAAACAATGAAAAATTTAAGTTTAAAGATTTAAACTATGTTTGTGCTATGTTGTGAGATATTGCAAATAACTATAGATAAACAAGTCTTTAATGTTTCTGTATCAAAAAAGAAAATTGCTTTGACCAGTAAATTAAGGTTTACTTTTAATAAGCAAGAATAAAATCGGTTAAAGAAAGTTCATATTTACCCGTTTACTTTTTACTTCTTATTAATGTCCTGAGTTTGAATTTTCAGACTGCTTTTCTTTGCTCAACAACAACAAAAAAAAAGAAAGTTATTGCAGATACTTTTAAGATAATGCTGAACAATTGACTTGATTATTTCTTCAATTCTATTATTATTCATTGTTGATTGGCTTCCTTCTACCATTTTAAAAAAAAAGTTATTATAAGTACTTTTGAATAAGTAGGTACCGGTGGACTTGCTTGTCTCTCTCCTTTAAAAAAAATAATTGCTGTTGGCACTTTAGATGATTGAGGTAAACTAACAAAATTTGATTCATGGCTTCAAACTTGGTTCTACATGGCTTTTATAAATTTTCTTTTCCTCCTATTTCCTCTTCTCCATTCATTCGAAGGTAATGAGCTTTTAATAAGCCAGGAACTAGAAACAAAGCATTCCATATAGCTTGTGTGGTTGGCTTCAAACTCTATCATTTTGTTGGTTATTACTTGATACATGACTTCATAGACAGATCAGCGATTTTAACTCATTCTGTATTAACCAGGAAGCAGAAAAAAATGGTTTAGCAATGCAGAGGCATAGTATTATGCATAGCTAAATATGTTAATATCATATTTATACAATTGTTAATAACTTCTATTAAATTCAATCTTGTTCCAATGTTTTCCTCTCTTCTTTAATATTGCTGGAAATTGTTTATATAGACACACATCTTCGTCTATATTGACTTTATACCAGAGTCTTATACTTCATTTCCTTTCTCAATTTTTGAAGAGTGAATAAAAAAATCAAATCGCTTACTTTTCTCCTACTGAGTTGAGTCTCAAAATAATAATCACTGAGTTACATCTCACTTTAATAATAATAATCTGAGTGACTGTCTCTTCAAAATATTCATATTGACTGATCAAAAATAAAATCATACTGCCTGATCATCTCTCTAAAAAAAATTAATGACTAACTGATCATCTCTCTAAAAAAATTAATGACTAAGTGATCATCTCTCTAAAAAAAGTTAATGACTAAGTGATTAAAAAATTGTCTCAATCATTTATATCGTGAACTTCAACCAAAGAAAAAAAACACCTGGAAACCTTATCTCAAAAAAAAATCAAAGCTTCACAAGTTTGACATCGGTCACAATCAATAAAGACTTAAAATTGATCGCTATCGTTATCTACATCAAAGCACCTCTTTTGTAAAAATAATCTTAAGACACAGACAACAACAAACCTGGAATCTTTAGCCATCAGAAATAGGTGTAAAAGCATCTTTGTGTTTGTACAGATGTATTCATTCTTTCACACGTGTACATTTTTTTTTATCTCCTAATCTAATAATCTCCATCGCCTTATTTTACACTTTTCTGATCTACTCTATTTTAATAAAACCAAAGTTAAATAATATGACACTTTATTTAACAAAAATATATATAATAAATCATTACCAAATATTATTACCCTCTACATAATGGTTTATTCATTAACTATCTATAAATTTATAATAATAAATACACATATATAAATCCTCATATATATAAAAGAAATTTTTTTTTTAATTAAATAATATATCTGTGTGTTTGAAATGAGTCATATACATACAATATATATATATATATATATATATATATATATATATATATATATATATATATATATATATATATATATATATATATATAAAACAAGATACAAATTGTGTAAATTTCCACCCCAAGTGTCAGCACTTATTAATACATTACTATCAATGTGAAAACTTGAATTTTTCAGATGTGTAAATGTCATCAAATTCAAATTGATAGTAACATATTAAATAAGTGCTGACACTTGAGGTAGAATTTTAGATCTAGTGTCTGAAATCCTAACTCCTCACTGAGGTGAGCCAAATGCTCAAAAGTAATTGGTCAGGGGGTGATGATTATCTGATAGAGACTTTGAATTCTTTCTCTTTCAGCACTTATAATTAAAGCTTGTTTTGGAGCTAGTGGGAAGGTCCATCTACTGAACACACACACACACACATATATATATATATATAATAAATAAAGTTTGATATCTGTATTCGTTTCACAATATATGTAATATACAAATCAATATATATATCAAAATACAGTACAATTTATATAAATTATATTCTTTTAGAAGTACTTTCGACTATACACTTTGTAGTCTTTATCAACTATATAACGTTGAATAATCAAAACGAGACAACCCTTAACAATACCCATAGTTCAATTCAGATTTCCCACAATTCTGTTATCTTAACATTTGATGACTGGCGATTCATTAACATTTGACGATTTCTTGAAATCAACATAGCCTCTTTTATTTTACGTTTATTATGACAACGTTCAATTTGAATAATTTTCATATTTTTATAATCAAATTTAAATCCATATTGACATGATTTATTATGATCAAATATAACAGATGATGAAGGTTTATTTACATCTGTTCCATATTGATTCTCTTTTTGAATTCTATTATATAAAAGCATATGTTCTTTTATTCTCTTCTCAAATGTACACTTAGATTCACCAATGTATTGTACACCGCATCCACATATCAATCTATATATAATAGAATTTTGATTAAACTTTGAATTTTGAATTTTAGAATTATTAAGCAATCTATTTATGTTATTTGTAGAGAAAAAAGCAATATGACACAAACCATTATAAATTTTCCTAATAAACTTGACCTGCTCATCTGATATAAATGGCATTGAAATCCATTTCATTTTGATATTTTTATTTTTAATTTTATTATAGTGTTGATTTCTTTTAAATCCTTTAATAATATTAGCAATAGCATTTTTATAATAACCAATTTTTAACAAGTCATTAACAAATAAATGTACATTTTTAATTTTATCACTAGAATATTTGCATAATTTTTCATTTCGAAATAAGAATGATTTCAATCCAGACAGCTTATGACACATAGGTACATGTGATTCATATGGAATAAAACCTCTAGTTTCAATTGGTTTAATTAACATAAGATAATCCAAACTGTAATCATTAAGAGTAACTTGAATATCCAAGAATTTTATGGAATTGTATTTCTCTTTAGTTATAACCCATTTTATATCCTTAATCTCATTTAATTCATTAAATAAATTGATTATTAATTCTTGTTTTCCACAAATAAAAACATCATCCACATATCTATGATATACTTTAATTTCTTGATATTTCAATTGTTTTAAAATTTTACTTTCATATGTTGATATAACAAAATTACAAATTTGAGCAACAGCAGGAAGACCCATTGGCCAACCAAAATTCATTTTATAATATTCATTATTAAAATTAACATAAATATTTTTATCAATAAACTGCAATACTTTTATAATAAAATTTATAATATCAGACTTTACATTTTTTGAAACAAGAGCATTATAAATAATATTAATTGACTCTATTCTATCTATTGATCCATACATTTCATTTATATCAAAATTACAAATTGTGTCATGTAAATCTATATATATATTCTTAATTTTATCTACAAAATCAAACGATGATGAAATAGTATATTCTCCAAAACCTAAAATATCTTGAAGTAATAATTCAATATATCTACATGTTTGATAATAATATGCACCACCAAAATCAACCATCAATCTCAATGGATAATTTTCTTTATATAGCTTTATATTCGAAAATATCCTAGGGCAAATAGCAGATGATGGATATAAGTTATAATATGTATGACTATCAATAGCTTTATTCTTAGCTTTTTTTAAAATTTCATTTATAAATTTCATGCGAGATGTATCAATATTTATTATTTCACTATTTTGAAATTTAAGCTTTTTCATTTGATCCATAACTTTTTCATTATATTTCGCTCTTGTAAACAAACACATACGAAGGCCCTTGTCCTCCTTTAAACACACTAAGTCATTATTTAATAGGAAACTTTTAAATTTATTAATTTGACTTAACCATTTATCATTCCTATTATATTTAAAGTTTTTATTTTTAACTTCTTTAACAATGTTATTACAAATATTCGCATCACACTTAATCACACTAAATGAATGTTCTATTGCAGAATTCAATTCAAGATTACAATCTTTCCATCTACCACCAACATATTTCGATCCGAAATTTAAAATATATTTTTGACTGAAATCCAAATTTATACCAGACAAGTTCACATAATTTTGATCATTCATTTTATCCGGAAAATTTTTATGAAACAAATGTTCAATTTTCTTGTTAAATTTATCAACATTTTTTAAATAAAATTTATCATTTTTTTTTGACAAAAACACTTATAGTTAAACCAATCATCACAATTTTTCATCAAAATAAAATGATTTAAAGCCGTTAAATATTTCCGTTGACGAAATAGCAAACATTTGCATTGCTTAATTATATTTTTTAAAATAATTTCCTTTATATCGTTAGTAATTTTATCTGATAATTTGCAAGATTGGTTTAATTCTGCAATAGAACATTCATTTAGTGTGATTAAGTGTGATGCGAATATTTGTAATAACATTGTTAAAGAAGTTAAAAATAAAAACTTTAAATATAATAGGAATGATAAATGGTTAAGTCAAATTAATAAATTTAAAAGTTTCCTATTAAATAATGACTTAGTGTGTTTAAAGGAGGACAAGGGCCTTGTATGTGTTTGTTTACAAGAGCGAAATATAATGAAAAAGTTATGGATCAAATGAAAAAGCTTAAATTTCAAAATAGTGAAATAATAAATATTGATACATCTCGCATGAAATTTATAAATGAAATTTTAAAAAAAGCTAAGAATAAAGCTATTGATAGTCATACATATTATAACTTATATCCATCATCTGCTATTTGCCCTAGGATATTTTCGAATATAAAGCTACATAAAGAAAATTATCCATTGAGATTGATGGTTGATTTTGGTGGTGCATATTATTATCAAACATGTAGATATATTGAATTATTACTTCAAGATATTTTAGGTTTTGGAGAATATACTATTTCATCATCGTTTGATTTTGTAGATAAAATTAAAAATATAAATATAGATTTACATGACACAATTTGTACTTTTGATATAAATGAAATGTATGGATCAATAGATAGAATAGAGTCAATTAATATTATTTATAATGCTCTTGTTTCAAAAAATGTAAAGTCTGATATTATAAATTTTATTATAAAAGTATTGCAGTTTATTGATAAAAATATTTATGTTAATTTTAATAATGAATATTATAAAATGAATTTTGGTTGGCCAATGGGTCTTCCTGCTGTTGCTCAAATTTGTAATTTTGTTATATCAACATATGAAAGTAAAATTTTAAAACAATTGAAATATCAAGAAATTAAAGTATATCATAGATATGTGGATGATGTTTTTATTTGTGGAAAACAAGAATTAATAATCAATTTATTTAATGAATTAAATGAGATTAAGGATATAAAATGGGTTATAACTAAAGAGAAATACAATTCCATAAAATTCTTGGATATTCAAGTTACTCTTAATGATTACAGTTTGGATTATCTTATGTTAATTAAACCAATTGAAACTAGAGGTTTTATTCCATATGAATCACATGTACCTATGTGTCATAAGCTGTCTGGATTGAAATCATTCTTATTTCGAAATGAAAAATTATGCAAATATTCTTGTGATAAAATTAAAAATGTACATTTATTTGTTAATGACTTGTTAAAAATTGGTTATTATAAAAATGCTATTGCTAATATTATTAAAGGATTTAAAAGAAATCAACACTATAATAAAATTAAAAATAAAAATATCAAAATGAATTGGATTTCAATGCCATTTATATCAGATGAACAGGTCAAGTTTATTAGGAAAATTTATAATGGTTTGTGTCATATTGCTTTTTTCTCTACAAATAACATAAATAGATTGCTTAATAATTCTAAAATTCAAAATTCAAAGTTTAATCAAAATTCTATTATATATAGATTGATATGTGGATGCGGTGTACAATACATTGGTGAATCTAAGTGTACATTTGAGAAGAGAATAAAAGAACATATGCTTTTATATAATAGAATTCAAAAAGAGAATCAATATGGAACAGATGTAAATAAACCTTCATCATCTGTTATATTTGATCATAATAAATCTTGTCAATATGGATTTAAATTTGATTATAAAAATATGAAAAATTATTCAAATTGAACGTTGTCATAATAAACGTAAAATAAAAGAGGCTATGTTGATTTCAAGAAATCGTCAAATGTTAATGAATCGCCAGTCATCAAATGTTAAGATAACAGAATTGTGGGAAATCTGAATTGAACTATGGGTATTGTTAAATGTTGTCTCGTTTTGATTATTCAATGTTATATAGTTGATAAAGACTACAAAGTGTATAGTCGAAAGTACTTCTAAAAGAATATAATTTATATAAATTGTACTGTATTTTGATATATATATTGATATTGATATATGTATATATATATATATATATATATATATATATATATATATATATATATATATATATATATATATATATATATATATATTGTAATGGATTGAAAAATATACTATCAACAGTCCTTTAAGAATAAGCTATATATTTGGGTTATATACTCATCCATTCCTCTAAAGATCTGACAGATACTGGCAGCCAAAAGAATGATTAGCATTTCACAATTTTGAGAAAGATAAAAGAACCTACTCACTGCTCTTAAAGTATACAATGTTCCATGAAGACTCAGATGATCATCACATTTCAGTCACTCTAAGCTACTACAACCATTATAGTTTTCTGCAAACACTATTGCACTGCCCTGCTTACATCCAAGTCTTAGGGGCTATTATTTATAAAATATTGCCTTACTCATCTTTGAGAGTCTTAAAGGCAAATATTATATATATATATATATATATATATATATATATATATATATATATATATATATATATATATATATATATATATATATATATATATATATATATAAACTATACCTTACTCTCTCTGGAGTCTTAGAGGTAAAATCATGGCAGGACTATTGTTAATTGCTTCATGATAAATAGTAACTAACATTACAATTTGGGTTGGAGCAGTGAATGAGATCAATCAGTCACAAGTGACATGAATACATCACATCCTCAAGACAATTACAAAAATTCCCCATCCCACATCAATACTTGCAACAAAACCAACCAAACTTCACCAATCAAATATCCAATCCAACCTTAAAATTATGGATTTTCTACAACACAAATTTTCCAAATATGGATAAAATTACTACTCTACAATTTAACACCATCAATATAATTTTAAATTGAAACTAAGCTCCAAAAATGTAATGGACTGCATATCATATATGATCTCAAATGACAATAAACATATGTAACAGACTGAATTATATTTGATGCCTGGAAATCATTGATTCAATGCCACACAATTGGGCTCGCCAAAAATGTAACAGACCAACGAATATACAAACATATAGCCAACCGCATTGTGACATCAAAATGCAATGGGATATAAATAAATGATGAAAATTATAATGGAAAATTTTTCATCCATCATCAACACTTGCAGTAGAACCAACCATTTACCTATCCATCCCATTACATTTATTGAAACAATAATCCGGCTGTCCATGGAAAAACTGGAAAGATCCAATAACACTAAAACCAAGAGGAATCTATACTATCATTCAACTCCCATTCATTTGGCAATATGCACCGGATCCACCCAATTTTCATGTCAATTCATTAGATTCCCTAGAATTCAAACTCAGTCATAATCGAAGTACTTACTCTGTTCAGGTATAAATTATAAGAATATATCTAGCCAATGTGGGCAATGACTTGATGTTATGGCTTATATAGTACACTTATTGGATACATACTATATATATATATATATATATATATATATATATATATATATATATATATATATATATATATATATATATATATATATATATATATATAATATCAAGAGACATGTGAATTCAATGATGGTATTCTCAACAAATTATAGATAATCCTTGATGTAAAATCAATTAAAATCAACAAATTTATTTTATCTTAACATAACATATTTAAATATATAAATATACATTTTAAAACACCATAAATATGATTCTTACACTTCCACTTAATCTCATTAAAATAATAACACAAAAAAATACATAAAATAATATCAACTATAGGTCATTCTTGGTATACATAGGTCTCTACCTTTAATGCCATCATATTAAAAAAAATAATTTATGATCTTTCATACCAATCTAAACAAATGACATTGTTTATTTATTTATTTTTTAAAAAAAAAATAAGGTATCATCATATCATTATACAATTTATTATTTTATAAATATAATTGAATTAATGGTTTTGTATGTGAATATTATAAATCATGATAACTGAAAGTGCCATCAATTGATTTTATAAGTAATTGTTAGTATGTGTCTTGTTAATAAAGGATAATATAGGTTTTATTAATAATTAATTTTGTTACTAATGTTATGTTGTTAGTGAGTCAAAAATAAGTCTTACCTTCATTTATATTCATTTCATCATAGTCTAGTCCTTCTCTTTTTCCTAACAGAACCATTTATATTTTTTTTTCTTTATTTCCAAAAATACATTTTATATCATGAAGTACATACATCTAAATTCTTTGGGGTACTTCCAGCTCAAAAAAATCCAATGTGGAAGTAATTAAAAAAATAATAAATACATAAATGAAGAAGAGAAAATCTTAAAAATTATAGCATCAGTATGTTAACCATAATGAACAAACAGTTACATATCAACATAAAATTATGAACGATTTAGTAAACCTCTTGATCAAACATGAGCATCTTCTTTAAATGGAAAAATTCATGGTAGATTGAAAATTTTCAGCATCTTTTATTCGCTTCATTATCCAAAGTAGTGTATTCCATGATCTATCAAATTCCCATAAGTTGACCAAGTAGTTTGGATAATCTTTGATTTGGCCACTTTCACCACTGATCTATGCAACTTCACATAATATATGGTTTCCATTTTATATATATATGTGCTGGTGAGAATTCACACGTATGGATCGTGTTCATCACCCTCTTCAAAACCCATCTGAGTTGCCTTGACCTTCACAACAATTTTTTTAGCACACCTGCATTATTTTTATGTTAAAATATATATACATAAAAGTCTTTTCTTATATCAGCATTAGAAACGTTATATCTATATACCAAAACGAAACATGATTAAAGTCAGTTTTTTTTTTTTGATGGTAAACGTTATTAAATTTAAAACTTCCAACAGTGTTATAATTATTAAATGCTTGATTATGTAAATGAATATTTTATCATATTTTTTATAGCAAAAAGTTCAATATAATTATCAATAACAAAAATAAAACAAAATCTTGGTTCCTATTATGCTTTAATCAATAGGTTATAATTTGTTTATTTTTAAATTTTCATAGTTTATACAAAAGTTTAATTCCAATGAAAAGTTTAATTCCAGTGATATTCTTTCATTTCAGTTTTTTTACACATATAGATCAAACTAATAACTTACAGTTCTGTGCATATTTACTGTCCAATAATTCTTTCTTTCAAAATTCTGAAAATGTTTTACCAAAATACAATTTTAAATTAACTGTCTTGCCAGCATTAGTGAATAAATAAAAGAAAATATCACATATAACCTTCTCTATACATATTTTTAACTTTCCAGCCATTAAAGAAAAAAAAATAGTTGTTTGTTATTGTTATGGTTTCTGCATATGCTCTATCAGGGTTTTCTTTTCCCTCTCCCATTTTGTAACACTAGATTATATATATATATATATATATATATATATATATATATATATATATATATATATATATATATATATATATATATATTGTGCCCTTTTGTATGGGTCTCCATAAATTGTTGTATCAATCTGTTTAAAAAAATTTTAAATTTTAAGATATATTTAGCTATATGATGTTAATTTTGTTAATAACAATCTTTCAAAAAGTGTAATTAAAGTAATTTATGAGTGTTTGATATGTGAAAATTGTGCTGATGTTTGAGAGAGACGTTTCAATAAAGATGATAATAGTATGTGGTTGGGAAAACTGGCCATAATTAATACTGCATTAATAAATTTAATAAATAAATGTTTAAAACTAAAAGTTTTTAAAAAGACAAGTTAAAATTAAATGCATATATTTATTGTTGATAAAGATTAATATTTAATAGGTGTATATAAATATTTTAATTATTAGTAGTACATAATAGAAGATTAATATTTGATTTTAATAATATCGAATTATTATTTTAAAAGTTGTTATAATATATTGTTTATTTTAAAAATATTTATTTTTAAAAAATGAAATTGTTAGTTTATTTTTAGATTATTACAGGCGTTTGTATCTGTGTTGTAAAACAGATGTTAGTTAGACACATACACACATGCTTGTGAGTTTTTTTTAGTAAAGTTGCCAAAACTATTTTAAAATTCTGTTATAAAAAATTATAAGTATTATATTGGCTATCACGAGATAAAAATAAAGATAATTAATGTGAAACATTAAATCTGATTTTTAAAATGCTGCTTTAAAAAAAAAACATAACGAATAAAAATAGACTTAGTTTGTTTATAAAAATAATATTATAAAAGTTAAAAGTGAAATAAAGTAAGAAAGTATATTTTAAAAAATGTTTAATAGATTTAAATAAATGATAAAGATTAATTTAAGAATTTAATAATGTAATAAATAATAAATATTAAATAAGTCATTATTTATTTTTAATTCTGTATTGTTGGTAAAATATGTAAATAAGCTAGCAAGTTGATTGTTTAATTTACCAATCAAGTGGGGAGTTTATTCCGGTATAAAACCAAGGTTCAATTGTTCGGAGGGGATTATGATTGTAATTTTTAAAAGTAAAGTGTGCTATTAGAGATAGCTAAGTAAAATTATAGACGCTCTCGTAGTCATTTTTTAAAAATTATAAGAGAGTGGTTTTAAATAATTTATAAAAAATTTTACCGTCAAATATGCAGTGCTAGTTTAACTATAGTTTCCTATTGATCGTCTCTATCGAAGCTCAATTTACTATCAAATAATCATGAAAATCTCGTATAAGGATAAAATGTATTGGAGACATTATATTAAAAATTTAACAAACGCTGGATTAACTAAGAGAATTACTAGATGGGTAAAAGCAATATGTTGGACAGTATGTAACTTTAAAAGTTGATTGTAATTAATTTTGATAAAACAGATATTTTAAAGAAAGAGAAATACTTCTTTATGAAGAAAGTATTTGTAAATTATAAATCTAAGTATATATCTTGGTAAAGATATGGTAAATAATAATGATTATATAAATATTTGCCTGGTAAAGTCTTTGTGGTTTAAAAGACTAAATTTTGATAGTTTTAAAAGGCAAATAAATTGGAAGTTTAATTGGCCAAGAAATACCTATAAGTAAAATTATTATATTATTAAAGTCTGAACGCTGGTCGTACAGAAGAATTTAAAATTAATCTTACCTAGATATTTGTTAAGGAATGCGCAAATAAAATATACGTGGATATCCAAGTCAATTAGAATAATTAAATAAGAATTTATAAACTATTGACTAATTCTAAAAAAAATAATAACTTTTAAATAATTTTTTCCTTAAAGAAATGAATCCGGATCCTATAAACTATTTTAATTTTATTTTGTTTATGGTGGAACTGACTTTTATTTTATTTTTTTTTTTTAAAAAAAAGAACGTTTTCATTTATTTCATAAAAACTTTTAAAAACACGTGATGTACCGGAAAAGGAAGTAATGTTTGGTGAAAGTTTGTGCCTAGGAAAAAGAACAATTATGGGTGAAAGAAGACACCGTTGGATTTTATGTAATATGTTTTTATTTATTAACTAACATAAATATTTAATTAATTATTGATTTGTTAAAGATAGGAAAGGTACATTTACATTTTTTAAAAAAAATAACTAAATATTAATATAACATTTCATTGCATAAAGTTTATTTTTTATAATTATACGACACGTAATATTTTAAAGAATAATTGTTGAGTGTAAATGTGAAATTATTTTGTAAAACTATAATCCTGGAGGACATCGTATGGCGGACTGTACATTAGAGTATCATTTATGGTAAAAATTATATAATAATAATAATTTGATGTATTTTGATATGTTTTCTTTAGATCAACCAAATATTATTTGATTGTTGAATGAATGTATAAATATTTAAATAATATACACGCATAAGATTAGTAATAACAGTTTTATTTTAATATGCATACTTTGAATTTATGATGTAAATTTAATACAACGTAATATGAGAAATCTAGAAACAATTATATGATTCTTTCGTGGATAAATTTTAATGTTTCTGTTACAATATTAGGAATGAGATTTATTATATTAGTATAAGTTATTATTTTTTCTTTTCAAGTTAGTAAGAGATATAAAAATCTATATTTTATTTTATTTTATTAGATAAGTTAAGTTAATTTTACATAGAAGTTTATATTTTGATTGAAGGTTTATCGGATATAGATGATGAGGTATAAGAGAGTTTGGATAATTATTGGTCATCTGTTTTTCTGAAGTTGAATAAGGTTAAAACGATATTTTAGATAGAAGTTTATTAGGAAGGAATAGGAATAACAAGTTAAGAAGAGTAATAGTTTAAATAGAAAAGAATCATAGAATTTTATTTAATATAATACATTATAAAATCGGTAATTGTTGAATAATTTTAAAGATTATTTTAAAAGAACATATACGTATTGCATATTTTGGTAAGACATGTAGTATGAAATTACATTAGAATGAAATAAATAATTATAATCAATAATTATTATTGTATCACAAAGTTATATCAGTTTATACATTATTTGACATTGGAGTAATGCTAATAGTAAATGTAATACATATTAGTACATTATAATATAAATAGCAGAAATACTTAGGTGAAGTAGCATTTTAATTGTTAACGTTTGTTTATTTACATGTGCTACATTTTAGGATATTTTACATAAAATTTTCTTGTATTAATTGATGACAAAATGATATCTATTAAATTTTAAGTTCATCAACTTAATTAAATGTTGTTGATAAAACATTTAAAGAATGTATAAATTATTTATTTATGATTATGGAAATAGTAACAGTGTAAAAAAAAACTTGTATTATTATTTTTCTTATTTTTTTTATTTTCTTTGATTTCCACTTTTAATGTAAATAGTGTAAATAAGTTATTGGTTAAAGTTGATGTAAATAAATTTGTTAAGTTGTTTTAAAATGTGTCGAATTCATTATTTTACACCACAGCATTTGACAACAGATAATTTGAATAAACATAATATATTTGCACAATATGAATTTATTATTATTATTATTTTAGAAAGAAACACAATATTTTCTTAATATAATTTATAGAAATTGATTGACATTAACATATAATATTATGATGGTCAGAAAGTAATTATAATGCACAATATAAGAGTATAATATTATTTATTGCCACAGATAGTTAAATTATGAGAATTTAGTATATTTTAAAAATTAAGATGCTATATGGAAATGAAAGACATGTATATGATTTACTTATTATCTTAATGATTAATAGTATAATAAAAATAGATAAGATTAAGTTATACACTAAAGATTATTCTTGTTAGTTAATGTTATTGGAGTAAGTTAGGTGTATTTAGGTTTGATATTAAATCCCTTATCATTCCTATCTGCACGAATTATTATTACTTTAAGATAATTAGAAGAACCTGAGATTATTTAATTATATGTCCTTAACAAAAGATTGTGATTTATTTATCTATTATTATGAAAGGTAGTTAATTTATAAAAGACATAAGAGTGCTGTAGATGTAGTAATGAAATAATAAAGATGTAATTAGTATTCTTATGCCATTGAGATAATGTCTTGGGAAGACATTGGCTCAATGTAAATTCAATTACCAATTGTAACTTCACTTCACAGTCTCATGATTTTAGTAAATACTTATTTAATTAGTAGATGATATTGAACTATATTAATTTTTGATAAGTTATGATAAATTTGATAAGATATAGTATTATAAAAATATATTAAAGATAGTTATACATATTTTAGTTAAGCATAACGATTTAATTGAGCTAGTCATATTTAAGTTATATCATATATCGAGAAGTGAGGGTACAATATATATATATATATATATATATATATATATATATATATATATATATATATATATATATATATATATATATATATATATTAGTTTTATTCTTTATAAAACTTTCTCAATTGTTCTGTCAAATTTGTTATTTTAAAATATTAATAAAATTAAATTTAATAACAAATTTATGATTTTGTTTCAGGCATTTCCAGTTCATTAAACTGCAATATAATTTTTATTTATACTGTTATACATCATCAATTCATACTGTTCAATAGACGTATTAATTTTATAAATCAACACATCCATGTATGTATTTATGGTCAATGCATTTAATTATAAAGAGAGGTATGAGACTTATAGTGATCCTTACAATATATATATATATAAAATGACATGAAAATTTTAACAAATCTATTTAAATAACAATTGAACTGCCCTCTAGCTGCCAAATTCAATAACTTTTTACAATAAGAGAGTGGACCCACCTCTTAATGTCTTTTAGATGTTTTTAGATACAGCCATCCAGAACAATAACAGCCAGAATGCCAATTTAAATCAGTCTCTGTAACTTTTAATATAAATTGATCTTTAAATAACTGATATTAAATGTATAGAGTAATACATTTAATATCAGCTATTTAGAGATCAATTTACATTTAAAGATACTGAGACTGATTTAAATTAGCACTCTCGCTGTTATTGTTCTGGATGGCTGTATCTAAAAACATCTAAAAGACATTAAGAGGTGGGTCCACTCTCTTATTGTAAAAAGTTATCAAACTTGGCAGCTAGAGGGCAGTTCAATTATTATTTAAATATATTTGTAAACAAGACATTTATTTTATATAGTGCAATGTTTTATAAACTGTAATATTAATAAGCCAATAAGCTAATGCACATGTGCTTTGTAGATGTAACTATATAAATGAATTAACTATATAAATGGATACTCCCACTTTTCAAACACAAGAAAATGCCTTTGGGAAAAGATAGAATGAATCCATGTATCTTTTTGACCCAAACGTTTATGTATGGGAAAATCTTAAGTGTTTGAAAATGAGAGCGTGAAGATGTTAATTGATCACTGTAAATGGTAAAATTTCCACAAGTCATTATATTTTTTCATTACTAAAATATTATTCATCATTATGTATATAACATGTGTTAATTTATAATAGAGTTTTAAGAAGTGAGTAAAAGATCTCCACTCTATACATTTAATATCAGTTATTTAAATATCAAT
Source organism: Epiperipatus broadwayi (assembly GCA_028023455.1). Lineage (NCBI taxonomy): Eukaryota > Metazoa > Onychophora > Udeonychophora > Euonychophora > Peripatidae > Epiperipatus > Epiperipatus broadwayi. The sequence goes on along the minus strand of JAQFVV010000078.1, from coordinate 5,213,512 downwards.
TTACATTAAAACTTACAGAGACTAATTTAAATTGGGCCTCTGGCTGTTATTGTTCTGGATGGCTGTACATAAAAACATCTGAAAAACATTAAGAGGTAGGTCAACTCTCTTATTGTAAAAAGTTATCGAACTTGGCAGCTAGAGGGCAGTTCAATTATTATTTAAATAGATTTGGTAAAATTTTCACATGTCATTATATTTATTCATTACTAAAATTTTATTTATCATTACATACACACGCATATATATATATAAATTATTAATCAATGTCTGTATTCCAATTATAATAAAATATATATAATTATTCAAAACAATACAATAGTACAGTAAAAAAATTTTTAAAAAACAAATATATATATATCACAATTTAATAGAAGTACTTTCAACTATCTATGTAGTCATTGTCAACTAGATTCAAATTGTATTATAAAAAAATGTTACACATGTAAAAAAAAAAGTAATACGCCATACATCAATTTTCCTACACTTCATTAATTTTTCTATTAAATTGTGGTATATATTTGTTTTTTAAAATATTTTTACTGTATTAATTATTGTATTGTTTTATATATATATATATATGACTGCAGAAAGGAGTTTGCTATTAACTGAAATAAGACCGTTTGATTCCTCTTGGAGGTCTTAAAGAAACTGAGCAGGAAAAATTCCTAATTTCCATTCCATACCTTCTTGTTGTTGCAGCTGTTAGTACTATGTGATTATTCATATAGTATACAAACATGGATGGGCTCCTCACCAACATGCATTAGCCAGCATGGTGAATTTATTGGCTTTTTACCTCCGAGTTTAAAAATATTTTTTCAATATATACAATCATGACAGACAAAAATAAATCATGGCTCTTATTCCCAGGAGGCTGTAAAATCACCAACCAAAGCAGCAGTTGATGGCCAAAGGCGGAGGGTGCTAAGAATCCCCTGATTGCAGACTCAGGCTGCCATTTGATGACAACTTTTTATTTAGGTACTTACAACTGCAGATCACTTTCAAGTGAAGGAAGATTGCAAGAGTTAGAAGAAGAACTGTCTTATATTAAATGGGACATTATTGGACTTTGTGAAGTTAGAAGAAAAGGTGAAGAAACAATTGATTTAAAAAGTGGACATATACTCTACTATAAAGACACAAATATTGGAAATACAAGTGGAGTAGGATTCATTATAAATAAAAAATGGAAGAATAACATTGGGGAGATTTTTGGTGTATCAGACAGAGTGGCAAGATTAGTTTTACAACTTAATAGTAGATACAAAATGCAGATAATTCAGGTTTATTCCCCAACAAGTGCTCATAGTGATGAAGTTATAGAAGATTTTTATATGGATGTACAAAAGGCTTTTAATCAGAGTAAACAACATTTTAAAATTGTTATGGGAGACTTTAATGCTAGAATTGGTAAACAAATGAAAGATTAAAGTGCTGTAGGTAGTTTTGGTTATGGTAATAGAAATGAGAGAGGACATAGACTTGTGGAGTTTGCAGAGAAAAAAAAAATTATATTATAAATTATTTTTTTGAGAAAAATGTTAAAATGAAATGGACATGGAAGCATCCGAAGGAAGGTACAGCAGAATTGGATTATATTTTGACTAACCGAAAATACATATTTCAATATTGTAATGTTCTCAATAAATTTAACACAGGAAATGATCATCGATTAGTAACATGTTAATGCAAAACTAGAGAGACAAAAATTATTAAGAAAAACAATATTTACCGTTGATATTCCTAATCTTCAGAAACATTCTAATGAATTTAAATTAGAACTTACAAATCGGTTCCAAGTATTAGTAGATTTTGAACATGATTCAGATTTGAATGACCTTAATAGGAAATAAGCAATACACTTTTAAAAACTGCAGCAAAGATAGCTGGTAGAAAAAAGCAGCAATTGACCAGTAAAATTTCTACTGAGACTAGAGAATTTATGAAGAAAAGAAGGAATATGAGAATATACAGCAATGATGCATTAAAAAAGATTGAACATCTCAAATTTTGCAAAATAGTGCGGAAAAGAGTTGAAAATGATATAAGAAAGTATAATTGTGAGCTAGCAAGGAAAGCTGTAGAAGAGAATAAAAGTCTAAAGAGTGTAAAACAACATTTTAGTATTGGTAGGAAATTTATATCTGCAATAAGAAAAAAAGATGGCATTATTACTAAAAAGAGAGATGACATCATAAAATGTGTAGAAGACTTCTATCAAGAATTATATAGTAATAAAGAACAAGTGCATCTTTTACATATTATATATTCCGAATTGCCCAGAATTTTAAATGAAGAAGTGAGACAAGCAATTAAAAGTATGAAGAAAGGAAACGCTCCAGGTAATGATGGAATTGTAATTGATATATTAAAAGAAGCAGATGAAGAAATAAAAAAAAATGTAGCAAAGTTATACACCAAATGTCTAAATGATAAAAATGTACCAGATGATTGGAAGAATGCAGTATTAATATTAATATTTAAAAAAGGTGATAAAGAAGATATTAGAAATTACAGACCTATCAGTCTTTTATCAGTTTTATACAAATTTTTTACTAAGATAATTACAACTCGTCTACAGAAAACACTGGATTTCCACCAACCTAGATAACAAGCTGGATTTAAAAGTGATTTTAGTACAGTAGATCATATCCAGGTATTGAGAGAAATTATAAAAAGGACAAATGAATATGAGTTGCCATTATGCTTAGGATTTGTAGACTATGAAAAGGCATCTGATTCTATAAACATTTCTTCAATGATTAAAGCATTGGATCATCAAGGGATATATTTAGGATATTGTCATATTTTAAAGAATATTTATAAAAATGCAACAGCAGCAATTAGATTATATAATGATAGTAGGCAAATCAACATTGAAAAGGGTGTAATACAGGGTGACTCCATATCTTCTAAACTTTTTACAGCAGTGCTGCAAGAAGTATTTTGTGGATTAAAATGGGAAGCTAAAGGAGTGAAACTAAATGGAGATTATTTAAGTAATTTAGATTTTGCAGATGATGTAGTTGTTTTTGAAAGTAATACTTTAGAGCTACAGGAAATGTTTCAGAAGTTATTAGATAAAAGTAGGAAAGTAGGACTAAAGATAAATGCTAAAAAGTCTAAAGTAATGTTTAATAGATTTTCTCAAAATATGAAAATAAAGATTGATTATGATGAGTTAGAAGAAGTTAACAGTTACAAATACCTTGGTCAGATTATTAATACAGATATAAATATAATGGATGAAATTAATCATAGAATTAAACTTGGTTGGAGTGCTTTTGGTAGAAATAACTTGATACTAAAAGGAAATATGCCTATGTGTTTGAAAAGGAAGGTTTTTAATAAATGTGTTTTACCAGTTCTTACTTATGGATCTGAGACTTGGACACTTAATAGAAGAGCAATACAGAGACTTCAGACCACTCAAAGAAGTATGGAGAGATGCATGTTGGGAGTAACAAGAAGAGATCGAAAACACAATGTATGGGTAAGAGAACAAACAGATGTTACTGACCTCACTGAAAAAATTAAAAGACTGAAGTGGAGTTGGGCTGGACATATTGTTAGAAGAGATGATAACAGATGGACAATTGAAATTTTAAACTGGATTCCAAGAGATTGTAAAAGACTCAGAAAGAGACCACATGTGAGATGGATGGATGAAATAATAAAGTGTGCAGGGGTGATGTGGAGAAGAGAAGCTAAAGATAGGAAAAGATGGATTGAACTTGGAGAGACCTTCATCCTGCAGTGGATTGATAATGGTTGATTATATATATATATATATATATATATATATATATATATATATATATATATATATATATATATATATATATATATATATATATATATATATATATATATATATATATATATAATATGAATGAGGAAGTGAGACATGCAATTAAATTTATGAAGAAAGGGAAGGCTACAGGTAATGATAGAATTATAATTGATATATTAAAAGAAGCAGGTGAAGAAATATAAAAAAAATTAGCAAAGTTATATACCAAATGTCTAAATGATAAAGATGTACCAGATGATTGGAAGAATGCAGTATTAATATTAATATTTAAAAAAGGTGATAAAGAAGATATTAGAAATTACAGACCTATCAGTCTTTTATCAGTTTTATACAAAATTTTTACTAAGATAATTACAACTGGTCTACAGAAAACATTGGATTTCCACCAACCAAGAAAACAAGCTGGATTTAAAAGTGGTTTTAATACAGTAGATCATATCCAGGTATTGAGAGAAATTATAAAAAGGACAAATGAATATGAGTTGCCATTATGCTTAGGATTTGTAGACTATGAAAAGGCATTTGATTCTATAAACATTTCTTCAGTGATTAAAGCGTTGGATCATCAAGGTGTAGATCCAGGATATTGTCATATTTTAAAGAATATTTATAAAAATGCAACAACAACTGTTAGATTACATAATGATAGTAGGAAAATCAACATTGAAAAGGGTGTAAGACAGTGTGACTCCATATCTCCAAAACTTTTACAGCAGTGCTGCAAGAAGCTAAAGAGTGAAAGTAAATGGAGATTATTTAAGTCATTTATATTTTGCAGATGATGTAGTTATTTTTGCAAATAATGCTTTAGAGTTTCAGGAACTGTTGCAGGAGTTATCAGATGAAAGTAGGAGTAAAGATAAATGTTAAAAAGACTAAAGTAATGTTTAATAGATTTTCTCAAAATATGAAAATAAAGATTGATTATGACGAGTTAGAAGAAGTTAACAGTTACAAATACCTTGGTCAGATTATTAATACAGATGGAAATATAATGGATGAAATTAATCATAGAATTAAACTTGGTTGGAGTGCTTTCGGTAGAAATAACTTGATACTAAAATGAAATATGCCTATGTGTTTAAAAGGGAAGGTTTTTAATAAATGTATTTCGCCAGTTCTTACTTATGGATCTGAGACTTTGGCACTTAATAGAAGAGCAATACAGAGAATTCAGACCACTCAAAGAAGTATGGAGAGATGCATATTGGGAGTAACAAGAAGGGATGGAAAATGCAATGTATAGGTAAGAGAACAAACAGGTGTTACTGACCTCATTGAAAAAATTAAAAGACTGAAGTGGAGTTTGGCTGGACATTTTGTTAGAAGAGATGCTAATAGATGGACAATTGAAATTTTAACCGGATTCCAAAAGATTGTAAAAGACCCAGAAAAGGACCACATGTGAGATGGATGGATGAAATAAGAAAGTGTGCAGGGGTGATGTGGAGAAAAAAGCTAAAGATTGGAAAAGATGGATTTAACTTGGAAAGACCTTCATCCGGCAGTGGATTGATAATGGTTGATGATATATATATATATATATATATATATATATCAATATATATATCAATATATATATATATAATGGTCATGTAAGATAGAGTCTTACCATATCTGCCATACAGTGTGCCATTAGGCTATTGAAACCTAGAAAATTTATATTGTAGGCATATACTTCTGAAGATCAGTATTATTTTTGATCATTTGCCCATGTCACTAGCTGTAGGAGTAGCTTTGATTTATATTCTAAATTCTTAATGTATATATTTAAGAATGAAAGGATAAATGAATAAATAAACTACTGACAGTAATATTAATAAAAAAAAACATTTATTATCACATATATATAAAGTTGAACTGGAAAAATAAACATTATTATTTTAGTTTAATTTTTACAGTTATTATATTTAAATTTATGTTTTAGTTCACACAGATGGAGATTTTTATTTATACATTTTTAAATCTTTTAATAGACGTAAATTCACTACATAGAATACGCACATAAAACCTACGAATCCATGCTGCCATTTACGTTCAGTTTTAAATTTAAGCTTTAATATTTTAAAAACCAAGTGCATATATGCAGCACAACCGTCCACTATAAATTGTTTTAGTTCAATTATTATTAATTGGAATGTGTAAAAAAGGTTATAATTTTCTTGAGTTCTGGTCACATTCACAAATAATGAAGGCAAATACATGAAGGCACTCAACATAAGGTGTCATATTTACCAATAGAGGTCAAGTGTGGAGGTGCATGCATATATACATACGTAATACATAACACCACTTAATTTAACTAACAATTATAGTTTTAATATTTTAAAAACGAAATGAGCATGTACATGTATACATATATGCAGAACAACTGTCCACCACAAATTATTCTAGTTCAATTATTATTAATTGGAATGCATAAAAAATGTTATACTCTTTTTGATTTCCTGAATACACTCATCATGAAACATCACATTCACAAATACTGAACTTATAGGGGAGGCTTAGGCAAATACATCAAGACACTCAACATAAGGTGTCATATTTACTGATTGATACCAAGTGTGGAGGTGCATGCATACATATATACATAATACATAACGTCAATCAATTTAACTAACAATTATACTTATTAATTATAAAAAATAAATTAATAAAATGACTGTTTTATGATTACATTTAAAATATTAATAATTGATTTAACCTTCCATGTTGGTCAGATAAGAGTTCATGATTTAAAATTGGTTATGCCTTAATTGTTTAAGAAATGGATTAAAGTTTCTTTAGTCAAAGTTTATAATAATTAGAGTTTATAACTTATAGCTTATACATTACATTAGATGAGCTCCCAGTTACTTGTGCCAATTCCTGCAAAGTCTTCTATTATTCATACTATCTGTTCATGCCATAGTTATCAATCTGGAGGCAGCCTTAGCTGGTTTGATCCTTGAACTATTTTATTGCAGTACTCATCTGATTCATGGTCTGCAACAGTGCCATTCATATTTCAACAGTCTCTTCATTTGAAAGTAACAAGAGGGTGAAAAATGCATCTTTTCCCCTCCTATTCAAAACTCAAACAGGAATTGTTCTTAATTTGAATTTTTTTTCTTTTTATACTAATCTTTTGGATTCACTGACCATGATTTCCTGTTCCAGTGGTTTTCATTAGGGTTCAAGTGTTGGTTGATCTTCACCAAGTGAATAACACAATCTTTTTTTTTTATTTTTTCATCTCTTATCTGACCTTTAATTATAAATCTGCTCCAAGGGATCGTTTACTTCAGATTAATTAAAAACAACCATCATTTCAATTTTGAATTTTACCGCAATAGAAAGTAATTTAATTATTGTACATTCTTTGTCTTTAAATCTTAAAGTTTTTGCTTAAAATTTAGTTTTAAGATACTTTTTTTTAATAAAGTTTTCTTTTAATAATTTTCCATCTGTGCGATTTATATATATTATAACGTTTTCCGTATTCGCTAGAGCTCTATACGCATTATAAAATGCACGAGTTGATCAAGTTATGTCAAAAAGAAGAAAGTTTTATTTCTATTTCTAAAAACATAACTACATTTCCTGATCAACTTGGCCTAGTACTTGTTATGAATTGTGCTATCGATGAAATCAGCTTTTAATTTATTCAATATGGGCACCAGGATCCTTTTATTCTAAAGAATCCACTGAAATTGTCATATAACATCTCACAAATAAAATAAAAAAATACTTTTAAACTAATCGGTATTGCATCATATCGTAAAGAAAATTATTTTTTGGAGATTATTATTCCTGGGCCTATTCAAACATATTGGCAAAGGTAAATTGCATTCTTAAATCTTATTAAACTAATAATAAATCTAATAATAAAAAATAAAAACTATTATTAATAACACACAAATGAAAATTGATATTAGAAATATTTTTATTCTTACAAACTAAAATATTTCATGTTAAGTTGCTAATTAAATAAATTGGAAAGTACACACCCTCTAATCCAGATAATGAATCGATTAACAAAACAGTTAGATTAAGTAATTAAAGCAATTTAATAATGTTCCAAGATCTTGAATAAAGTTCTTTATAAGAAAGTCCCTTGAATACAAAAATTAAAGTCTATATCAGGATTGTAGTCTAAGCTTATATAAATGTTTTCAAACTTTTAAGTCACTATCAGGAAAATTTACTCTTAACTTACTGGTAAGTTCATGTAGGTTTATGGGATCCCAGATCATAAGAATTTTCATTGGTCTCTCCCACCGACATCTTCCATTATTGTTCCATTCTATAGCTGGAGAAAAGGCACGGTTGTAGCGACACTTTCATTGTCAAAAGCAGTCTTAACAAGCCCCATTTCCATGCTTGCATGATAGCCTGGTACAGCAAGTGGCATACCTGTGCAGAAGTATATTTCTTGCCACAGGTTATGCTCATGGAAACCTCCAACTTTCACAGAAGTAACTAGAAATTAAAGAGAAGACCTAGATCAAAGTTGTCATCTTTTTATACCTCAATCCAGTTTATGAAAATTCTGTGCATCCTTTTGTTCTTTTATCAGCATATAAGATAATAATCTTGTACACTCTCTTTTAAATTTAAGTTACAAAATCTTTATTTTTTAGCATAATTCTGCCATCTTTAATTTCCTAAAGATATTTTTTTTTACCTTATATTTTTGGAATTCTTTTAATTTATCTGGATTAGTAATCTGCATGTCATTTATTCTTTCCAATTTTTATTTCCAATTAGATAAAAAAAAATAAGATCGACAATTTTAACTTTAATTGTACATTTTAACAAAAATTATACTAATCAAAAAAAAATCTAAATTTACTTTTATTTTTTTTTAGCTTTTACCAAATGCCAATATATTTGCACCATAAACGGTACAATATATATGTTTTGCAAGCTTTTAGTTTTCAATTTTTAATTCTGACTTTTGTTTAATAACCTTTATTCATGAACATTTATACTTTAATTTTCTTTTTAAAATAATGTAATAGCATCTGTGCCAGTTACAATATATGTATATATATCACTAGATATTTTTGCTAAAATGTAATATGTATACCAGTTACATATATATCCTACTGAGTTTATATATATCACTTTTTATTTTTCTGCAACAAGTTAATATAACATCTTATATGTATATATCACATTATTTGATATGTATATAACATTATCACTATGCAACTTAAAATACAAAGATAATCATACATTGAAAAGCATTTGACATTTATTTTTTTCATTTAAAAAGTTTATTTAAAAAAAAATCTAACAAAACAATATTGCAAACAAACTTTGCTTAATGCATATGATTTTACTTTTAATTAACTTGTAAACTAAGCTTATTTTATTTTAATTTGAATTAAACTTTCAATCCAAGCAAAATAAATATCTATACCACTCTCTTGCACATTTTACCAAAATTATATGAATGAACCAAATAAATAAAGATACAGATATTCTGAATTAAATAAAATATTTAATAAAAATAGCTAATCTATTTTTTAATCTGAAAAATAATTAATCAGTTTGTTTAGGGAGTAAAAACATTTTAAATACTTTTCACAGACTAATATTGAAAGTAAGCATAAATTTATCTTTCATTAAAGCTGCAAGAAATAAAAATTTACCTACAAAAGAGAAACATGAAACTGTAAATAAAACATAAAAAGTAAAACTGTTTAAACAAAAAATAAGGCTATTTAGATAATTTTTTCTACTTCTAATATGAGAGAAGTGAAATCCACCAGACATTATAATCTTATAACTTATTTAAAACAATCACTGTTTAATTTGCTTTTGATATCTGAAACAATATTTATTAATAAAACTACTTCAAATATCTTTAAGCTTCCTTCACAGTTACTTAATCAAATAAAATGTAGAAGAATACAAAAAATAATTTAAATGTAAAATATATGTTTTAATAACTGTAACTCATTGACCTAGGATCTCTTTTATTCTACTCTATCTGAATTTAGAAATTTAAATATTATAAATATTTTATTGAACTGAAGACTATCATTATGGATTAATCATCATCAGTTTCAACTATTAATTCATATTTAGTTCATAAATAATTTTTAAAAATATATTAGTTACTGCTTCAGGTGCAACATTTAGTATTTACCATTTTGATTATATTTTTGAGTTACCTCTTTGATCACATTCGTGTATTACCTCTTTAATCACATTATTTATGCAGCTGGGAAGCAATTTTTACAGAGAGTAACTTCATTAGGCTATCTTTTCTCTATCATTCACAAATGAAATCTTCATTACTCCAAAAAAAATATCCATAGTTCAACTGCAGAAGTATCAATATAATTGCTTATTTTTCAGTTTATATATGAATTGAACTTAATGAATCTCCAAGCATATTGAAACAGACAGATCGGAGAACCGATCTTCGTTTCAGGTGTTTTTATGTACGGTAATTCAAACTACTGTTTGCCCACAGTGGGATTTTGTCTATTTTAAGTTATAATATAAATTAGTTATATATTCTATAGTTTATAAATAAATATGTAAAGTTTCCGTATATAAATGTCACAAACCATGAAATAATATTCGTGTGTGCGTGGTTTGTGAATTTATATCATTTAATTTAAAGTTTCAGTGCGGGCGTATTTGTTTTAAATTTTAGTTTTAAAATTGTATAAAGTCGTTTAAAAATACTGATCAAAAATCACATTCCTTTGATCAGTGTTTTTAATTAAAATCTAATTGCACAAATGTTCAGAGCAATTAAGTTGTATTCAAAATTAGTAAGGAATTTTTATATGTAATTAATGTATCGATTTAAAAATGGCATATTAAATTAAAAGATTGCTAAAAACAGATAATTGATTGTTGGTCAAGCTGCATCGCTAGAGGCTAGAGAAAGTAGGCGGAGCCTAAAACAAAAACAAGTCGGAAAGGTCAGCAGTGGCAAATTCTAGAAAAAACTTACATTCTAACTTTTGTCGTGTTTGAGAGAGGTAGTCTCGAGACAACACAGCAGTTGAGTATAATTCAAACATTTTTATTAAGAAGTTTACCAGTGAATCGCAATGTTGATGGGCTAAGTGCCAGGAGCTGGTCTCTGCCCGCCAATATGGATCCTCGTGCCGCTGTTTGATCATGTTTCATATACCTCAGAATTTCCAACTTCCAATCTCAAAATTAACTATGCCTTGCAAATAACTTTCAAAAATGCGCGCCTACGTTCGTCACAAGCCAAGCTGGATGAAGAAAGAAGAGTAACTTTGTTACACGAACTTTAATTTTCTTCCGTGCTTAATGTTATCAATCAAGTAAATCATATGTAAGTTTTTATATCATTTATAATGCTATTATTTAACCTGTCAGTAAATTTTCTTTTCTTTTTTTTAATCCTCTGCTCTAGTCTTTAGAAATCATTTATAAAATTGTAATTAATAGTAATAATATTTCAACTGAATGCATTTATATTTTCTTATGTTGCTTATTTCATAAACAAACATTGCCAATAGTAATATTTCCAACTCTGTGTAAACTAGTGTGTAATAATGATCAATTTAATTTAAAAGTAATTTCATTTTCTGAATTAAATATTCTTTCACATTCCGAGTTGATAAATGTTAAGTCACTTTATTAGTCTATGTTAATTTGTCCTATAATTGCAATCTAAGGTTCGATCGTAAAATATATGTATAATGGTTTCAAAGTGTTCATTAATGTTATGTATAATATGAGAAATAATTCACTGAATAATTTGATACTATCGCTACCGCCTGTCAACCTGAAGGGTTAGGAGTCCCAGAGTAAAATTAACTAATTATTGTTTTTCACCGTCAGTTTAATTTCGCTATGTTTTTATTGGGATAAGGATCTCAGCCTGTGGCGTAGAAACAGACAAATAGTTTCCAGGTTTTATATAATTTCTTTTAAAAAATCCGCTTCAAGTATTCGTCCTTCACGTCTGTGGCAATGCCTTCCCTTCGCTGAAGTTAGCGTCTCGCCATTCTACCATTGGGGAATGAAAGCAGTTTTTCTTTCCCGGTAATCTCTTGGATCACCGGGGTTCGAAATGATCCCGGCTGGTTGTCGTGTCCCGGAGCTACTTGGGGGCATTAAGCCTTGTCAAAGTACAAGCCGCCCGGTATTCCGTTAATGCACCGCAATTGATTACTGTAGGGCTTTTGAATATAGGCAACCACCAGTTCATCTATCTTCCATGTCGTATTTATATAAAACCACCAGTTCATCTATCTTCCATGTCGTATTTATATAAAACCACCAGTACATCTATCTCTTATGTCGTATTTATATAAAACCATCTCCACTGTTCGTCTACGTTCCGGCTCGAGCCTATTCAAATAAAATAAGTTAATAAAAATCTTTAGATAAATATTTTTCCAGTGCTCAAATACTCTGATTCTCTTAACCACCCGTCAATCATTTAACTACCCAGCTATTGGCATAAGTTTGTTTACTAAATAAAACGTTTACTAAAGACTAGTAGCCAAATACAAGAGGATTCATGGAAGTCTTACCGTACTGTATAACATTATATTTATATGCTTTGTATTTTCATGTTGAACACTATATTTATCTGCTTTCTATTTGTCTTATTTAACACTATATTTATATGCTTTATATTTTGCTTATTAAACACTTTATTTAATCTAAATTTTTGTGTCCTCCACCTTATTACTCTCTAAGTCTATTTAGCCACTTACTGTCTGTATTGGCAACTTAAATATATACGTTACATGAATGACCGTCCCAGTATCTAGAGTCTAATAAACCTATATATCATTAACTGTAAGAATTTAGTCCATGTTCTAAGCTGAGCTAGAAAAGGGATAACCCCGTGCTGTTATAAAGTCATCATCGGTTAGTCATACCGGGGTTTGGGTTTGAATTCAGTTGGCGTTTTGGAATTTATTCTTAAACGTGGGCTGGGTTTGAACTCGGGTACTGTGTATGAGTAAGCGTGGTGGATTTATACCGGTACAGTTATTATATTTTTGGACGCCCTCCGTGGTGCTCGATGAAGAAATCTCCCACACCCTGCAGAGTGAACGAAAGTAAACAGTTAAATGATAAAAATATTCAATTTTTTTTTGTGTCGTTTGTCATAATATTGATACGTATTTGGCGTATTAAAATGCGCAAGTGAAAACTATAGTAATAAAACAAATGTATAAAATTTTTTTTTCCCTCACACAAAGGTTCAGTATAGTACTCCCAAATATTGTTAAGAAACAGAGTGAAGATTTTTTTTTTGAAAAGAGAGCGGAAGCAATTCGTGCGTGTAATTAATTAAAATAAATGAGTTATTCCATAATGTTTTTGCGAGTTCATTCTTGTCGTTTAAATCATATGAAAAAATAAAGAAGTAGAATTAAGTCCAGTTCTAAAAAAATAAAAACGTGTACGCGTATATATATTTGTGTACGTATATATATATATATTTTCGTTTGTTGTGAAAAATATTTTTTTTGAAAAAAGAAGAAAGAAGTAGGATTATTCTTGTGTTTTAAAAATAAAAACGTGTGTGCATATATATGTATGTTGTAATATAAAAAAAAAAACCTTACCGGAGTCAGTATTAAATTTTTTTTTGCCTATATAAATCTTAAATCAAAAATTATTAGGTCATATAAAAGTATATATTTGGGGATCAGTAGATTAAATTATCTATTGGTCACATGTTGCTGGCTGGCGCCTATCAAATAAATTTGTCAGCAAACATGTTTGTCCATACAGCAGTGGCGAGTGTTGTTTTAAAAGAGAGTAGGGTGGCATATATAAAAAGAGAGAATTACTGACAGAAATACAAAAAAAAAATACTATGTTATGTACCCATTATGAATATGTATGTATTATAGGACTGAGGAGAACAGTGCGAACTGGGTGAAAGAAAGTTTTTTTTTCCCTGTATATTTTTAGTAATGATTTTAGACATGTCATATTATATTCCTAAATAAAGAAAAAAGCGTAGATAACAAAAACCAGACTGAACGTAGGCGAAGGAAGAAAAGAGAGAAAGGAAGTAAGCCACACAAACAGTATCAGCAGCGGAGGAGGATTTGGCACAAGGAGCAGGGATCAGTAACCTTTTATGATATATACAAATCAAAGCGTTGTACGAATCAAAGTCTTATGCTAAAAACATTTCTAAGGAAAAACGAAGCAGAAATGGCAGAAATAGAAGGAAACAAACAGAGGGAGCACGATCGCGATGCGAAGTTTAACGCGATCCTCAGAGAGGGGAGAGAGGACAGGAAGATTATGATGATGATGTTGGAGAGGCTGGTAAGGATCGACGAAGCACGAGGCATCCGAGCCAACTCAAATCTAGAAAGTGCAAAGCGTCAGCAAGAAATAAATCCCTCTGAAGACCCAGGAATAGAAAATGAAGATGACCAGGCCACCCCGGGAGAAGTTGGGGACAGCAGGGAAAGCAATAGTGCGAGGAGTGGAGCAGAGGACACAGAACCTCAACCAACTAAAATAAGGTTGGAACCTCATGAGATTAGATTAGTGAATACAAATGCCAACTCTACTCAACAAAAATGTAAAGAATTAGATGTGACAGAGATTACTCAGAGTCAAAGTTTTACTCTAGCAGATTTAGCTAAGAATGAAGAAAGTACTGAGGAAATGGTGGTTTCAAATTTACTGCAAGCCAGCCCATCTCAAAGTGATTATATCAGTTTACCACCCTCTAATGGAGTGGCTGTATCGATGATGAAAAATATCAATAGAACAATACATACTGTTATGGATGAATCTTCTGAAATCATAATTAATGAGAAGTTATATTTTCATAATAATTATAAAGATGTTCTGTGGAAAAGTGGATTAATGAAGACATCAAAGTTAAAGTTTAGAAATGATGCTGAATGGCCTCCTGATATGAAAACGAAGAAAGTGGACAGATCTTTAGTTGTGTACAATGCTGCCCATTTTAATAAAACCTATAATTATTTGTTTATGAAATATGATCAGAACAAAATTGATGAGGAGCTGAACTCATTAAACAGAAATAATAAACTTTGTTTTAAAGCATGGACATATGTTGAAAAAAATAGTTTCATAAAAAATGGAGAAAAACTTCTCAACTCCCAAAGTGAAAATGTTATAATGGATGCCATTAGATCACAGAAAGTTAGAGAAATTCTTTTAAAGCAAGATACTTTTAATAATGAACAATATAATAATATACCAAAGCACAATATTGTGACCGCTTTTGCTATTTTAGTAAGAGATCTAAAAAGACATACCTATAACCCTTATATACCTCCCGACCCAGGGAGAAGGTAGAGATATACAAAATGATAACCCGGGAAATGACCACTATGACATGCACATGATGATGAGAAAAGGAATTACGGTAATATACCCACCTTTGTAAATATTAAGTTCAAACCCTCACCCAGACTGTTCTCCAAGGTCAATCAATTATGTAAAAAAAAAAAAAGAAAAAAAAATGAATGGAAAAACTGTTAATCAGAAATTATGTATAATCATTTTTTTTTGTTGTTTTTTTTTATAAAGTGACAAGAAATGAAACAGACAGATCGGAGAACCGATCTTCGTTTCAGGTGTTTTTATGTACGGTAATTCAAACTACTGTTCGCCCGCAGTGAGATTTTGTCTATTTTAAGTTATAATATAAATTAGTTATATATTCTATAGTTTATAAATAAATATGTAAAGTTTCCGTATATAAATGTCACAAACCATGAAATAATATTCGTGTGTGCGTGGTTTGTGAATTTATATCATTTAATTTAAAGTTTCAGTGCGGGCGTATTTGTTTTAAATTTTAGTTTTAAAATTGTATAAAGTCGTTTAAAAATACTGATCAAAAATCACATTCCTTTGATCAGTGTTTTTAATTAAAATCTAATTGCACAAATGTTCAGAGCAATTAAGTTGTATTCAAAATTAGTAAGGAATTTTTATATGTAATTAATGTATCGATTTAAAAATGGCATATTAAATTAAAAGATTGCTAAAAACAGATAATTGATTGTTGGTCAAGCTGCATCGCTAGAGGCTAGAGAAAGTAGGCGGAGCCTAAAACAAAAACAAGTCGGAAAGGTCAGCAGTGGCTACTTTAGAGAAAAACTTACATTCTAACTTTGGTCGTGTTTGAGAGAGGTAGTCTCGAGACAACACAGCAGTTGAGTATAATTCAAACATTTTTATTAAGAAGTTTACCAGTGAATCGCAATGTTGATGGGCTAAGTGCCAGGAGCTGGTCTCTGCCCGCCAATATGGATCCTCGTGCCGCTGTTTGATCATGTTTCATATACTTCAGAATTTCCAACTTCCAATCTCAAAATTTACTATGCCTTACAAATAACTTTCAAAAATGCGCGCCTACGTTCGTCACAAGCCAAGCTGGATGAAGAAAGAAGAGTAACTTTGTTACACGAACTTTAATTTTCTTCCGTGCTTAATGTTATCAATCAAGTAAATCATATGTAAGTTTTTATATCATTTATAATGCTATTATTTAACCTGTCAGTAAATTTTCTTTTCTTTTTTTTAATCCTCTGCTCTAGTCTTTAGAAATCATTTATAAAATTGTAATTAATAGTAATAATATTTCAACTGAATGCATTTATATTTTCTTATGTTGCTTATTTCATAAACAAACATTGCCAATAGTAATATTTCCAACTCTGTGTAAACTAGTGTGTAATAATGATCAATTTAATTTAAAAGTAATTTCATTTTCTGAATTAAATATTCTTTCACATTCCGAGTTGATAAATGTTAAGTCACTTTATTAGTCTATGTTAATTTGTCCTATAATTGCAATCTAAGGTTCGATCGTAAAATATATGTATAATGGTTTCAAAGTGTTCATTAATGTTATGTATAATATGAGAAATAATTCACTGAATAATTTGATACTATCGCTACCGCCTGTCAACCTGAAGGGTTAGGAGTCCCAGAGTAAAATTAACTAATTATTGTTTTTCACCGTCAGTTTAATTTCGCTATGTTTTTATTGGGGTAAGGATCTCAGCCTGTGGCGTAGAAACAGACAAATAGTTTCCAGGTTTTATATAATTTCTTTTAAAAAATCCGCTTCAAGTATTCGTCCTTCACGTCTGTGGCAATGCCTTCCCTTCGCTGAAGTTAGCGTCTCGCCATTCTACCATTGGGGAATGAAAGCAGTTTTTCTTTCCCGGTAATCTCTTGGATCACCGGGGTTCGAAATGATCCCGGCTGGTTGTCGTGTCCCGGAGCTACTTGGGGGCATTAAGCCTTGTCAAAGTACAAGCCGCCCGGTATTCCGTTAATGCACCGCAATTGATTACTGTAGGGCTTTTGAATATAGGCAACCACCAGTTCATCTATCTTCCATGTCGTATTTATATAAAACCACCAGTTCATCTATCTTCCATGTCGTATTTATATAAAACCACCAGTACATCTATCTCTTATGTCGTATTTATATAAAACCATCTCCACTGTTCGTCTACGTTCCGGCTCGAGCCTATTCTAATAAAATAAGTTAATAAAAATCTTTAGATAAATATTTTTCCAGTGCTCAAATACTCTGATTCTCTTAACCACCCGTCAATCATTTAACTACCCAGCTATTGGCATAAGTTTGTTTACTAAATAAAACGTTTACTAAAGACTAGTAGCCAAATACAAGAGGATTCATGGAAGTCTTACCGTACTGTTAACATTATATTTATATGCTTTGTATTTTCATGTTGAACACTATATTTATCCGCTTTCTATTTGTCTTATTTAACACTATATTTATATGCTTTATATTTTGCTTATTAAACACTTTATTTAATCTAAATTTTTGTGTCCTCCACCTTATTACTCTCTAAGTCTATTTAGCCACTTACTGTCTGTATTGGCAACTTAAATATATACGTTACATGAATGACCGTCCCAGTATCTAGAGTCTAATAAACCTATATATCATTAACTGTAAGAATTTAGTCCATGTTCTAAGCTGAGCTAGAAAAGGGATAACCCCGTGCTGTTATAAAGTCATCATCGGTTGGTCATACCGGGGTTTGGGTTTGAATTCAGTTGGCGTTTTGGAAATTATTCTTAAACGTGGACTGGGTTTGAACTCGGGTACTGTGTATGATTAAGCGTGGTGGATTTATACCGGTACAATATTATATTAGTTTTCTTTCTTTATCCCAACTTGTCATGCACAAATTGTCATTAAACAGCTTTTAACATCTCACTGTTTTCATGAAATAATAATAATAATAATAATAATGATGATGATGATGATGATGATGATGATAAAATGATAATAATGATGGTGATGATGATGATATTGATGATGGTGATGATAATAATAATAATAATAATAATGATTATGATAATAATAATAAAAGAATATATTCACATAAAAACAATTATTAATTATATCTCATAAATTATCATTGTTATATGATATAAGAAATTATAAAAATTTTTTAAATATATAATTAAAAATTTGAGAATACATGAAAATTCAAAATTCCGAATTTTAAAATGGGTTATTTTTGAATTTTTGGCTTCCGGTCCAATTATTCTAGTTACAACACTCATTCTATTAAATATATTAAATTTACACGTTTACATTTGACATAGTTAGGGATATATCATTTACAATTATTGTTACTAGTACTTTGGACCACTTTTTTATTTTTTTTATTTTTTTAAGTGTCATAGCATCGGCCAGGACGCGAACCCACAACCCAGGCAACTGCTTGCTAGTGCAAGGCAGTCGCGCTGACCTCTCGACTACCAATGTAACACCTTTTTTTTGTCACAATATGTTTACAAGTAAGACATTTTATTATTACTTGGATTACAACCTTTCTCTGATACAAAATTGCTATTCAAATTTGTTTTAATAAGTATATCTTTAAGTAATTTATGTTTTCGATGTACAATCTTAGGTGGATTGGAAAAAAAATAGATTTTATATAATGTGTAGAACTATGCTTTTTCAATATACAGTTAATATTAGGTAAATTGCTATTAAAAGTAAGAACCAATAGTGGAATACAGAACTGTTATTTTGATTTTTTTAGATAAGAAAAGTTCCTTTCTTTCAATTACTGAAGACTTTAATACTGCATTATCCAACAATCTTTTAGAATACCTTATTTTCATCAATGTATCATATAAAACCTTATTATTTTGTTGAAGAAATTTCTCTTTACAACGAATTCTTCTCATTCTTAAAAAATAGCTATATAGGATATTAGCCTTTTAATATTAGGTTATGAAATTGTAGGTAATGATAGCTATCAGTCAGTTTGCTATAAACAATAGTAGAAAGAAACTTATTAGTATAAATAATTTTAACATCAATAAAATGGGCAATTGTTTTCGAAAAACTATGAAGGTCAACTGCATCACGTTGCCATATGGTGAAAATAGCATTTATATATTTAAGACCAGGATTTAAATGTATAAAGGATTCTAGTCGTCCAAAAACATGTTGCATAATTTGGTGCCATTTTTGTATCCATTGTAGTACCCTGTTATTTAAATCATATCTAAAATTTAAAAAAAAAATGACCTAATACTAAATATATTAATTCAGTCATAGTTGTAATAATATTATGATCATACATTCTATCTTGTAAAGAGCATTTAATAACCTCAATTCTATTACTGTGATATATTAGGGTACAGTAATGCAATATATAAAGTAACTAAAATACAATCCTATGGTAATTCCGACTTAATATTTTCTAAAATTAGAAGGAAATATGAAGTATTTTTCGTTATGAAGTAAGTAATGATGGAATAAGACTAATAAAATTGTCAACATATGCTGAAATATTTGCTGTAGCACAACCAATACTAGTTAAAATAGGTTTAACCAGTGCAATCTGGTTTATAAATTTTTGGCAAAATACGATATATATTGGAAAGTATTCTGGTTGATATTTAAAAAAATGTTTCTTTTTATCTATAAGACCTCTTGCTTTTATACTCTTGAATAATGTACATACAGCAGCTTGTGTAATAGGCTCCTATAATTTTTTATCATCTTAATATTTCATAGCGTTATTAACATATTCATCTTTGTTCGTGATCACTATTGTACATTTTTTGTCAGCTGAATTTGTAATAATGTCCTCTATTCTCTTTAAATTGTTCAATGAATACGTTTATTTTAATGTCAAATTACTTTTATACTTTGTATAAATCTAATTTCATTAATAATATATTGTATACATTATCAACTTACCTATCTAACAAAACATTTCTTTGATGTAGTAATAATATCTTGATATACATTATCAAGATATCTATCTAACAAAACTTTTATTTGATGTAGCAATATCCAATCACCTCGTAAATTACTTATAGTACTACATTCCTGGTTTCCAAAAAAATTATCTTAATCTGAGTCTTATTGAAAAATTATCTAAATATAAATATTTGTTGCTCTTTATAATTGAATAGTAATTAGTTGCAATGGTGGTTCCAGCAACTGGTATTTAATTAGTGTAATGAGAAGAATCTGTAGTTCAATGAATCAATTCTAAATCAGCACCACGAAACAGATCTAACGATAACATTACAGCACAATCCGAAAAAATGGGGAAATGATGCAAATGATTAATCAATATTTCCATTATATTTAATTTCGATATTTATGATCATTTTCAAATAATCAAAAATTATTTGTAAAATTTAACTATTACGACATTTCAATAAATGTATTATACTAGATTCATTTATAAATCCAGGTGGATTTGATATATATATATATGTCAAAGCGTTTACCGGGACGCGAACTCGGGCCAGCTGCTTGGAAGACAGCTATGTTAACCGCTAGTCTACCAACGCTTGACAAATTTTCTTATGTTTTATTTGTATTTAAACTCTAAATGTACAAGTGTCAAATATATGAATAAATAAACATATATATAAAACAAATTCTTAATTCATACTTATTTTCTTTTATTTCTATCATAAAATATTTAATTTTTTGTTGTTGGAACTATTTACAATCCTCAAGTGAAAATATGGATTTATTTTTCAGCTCAATATATTTTTCTTTTTTTTTTCATTCCCGATTTTCATTTTCTAAAATATTTATTATCAGTGAGTTTTTAAATTCAATTAAAAAACTATTAACTGTAATTTTTCTATAAATATTTAAAGTAACATTGATTACTTTTTCACCAGTGGAGAAAAGTATAAAAGTAAATTATTTCTAAAAAATCATAATATTAACTTGGATTTCTACTTTTTAACATTATTAATTTAGGCTATAAAATTATATACATACAAAAAATAAGTTAATATAGTCATGCGATAATTGTGTAATATACACATAAAGTATCTTTTTTGAGTAACTAGTTCAAAAACTTAATTTTTTTGGAAAATTTTAGATCAGCAGCAACGGACTCATAAAAACATACATACAAAAACATTTTGTCTTAAAATTTTATACTCAGTTAAAAGTTAATAATGAATAACTAACATTTAGTGCATCCATGAATGTAAATGTTAACGAGTTAAAAAATTAGGGCATTTTCGTCTTATGTTGTGTGATCCATATTGACTGTCAATTTTTATGATGAGGTACGAAAGGAAATAAAATTGCAAATCGCCTTAAAAGTTTATTTTATTATAAAAAGAAAAAAGATGAGAGCTTCTAATAGCTGGACATTATATCAGTCAGTAAATATAACGAAAATATTTGCGATAGGAGTCTTTTTCATAACTTAAGTTTTAATAAAAAAAATTGAATTATTAATTAACTGAAATCAATGACTCTAAGCTATAAGAACAATATGCATTACCTATAAATATATTATTCTACTGTAAAAAAAATTTTAATCCAGGTGATAACAATTCACCATGAAAATAGTTCTAATATTTGACATTTCTACAATGAGTCAAGTTCTTTTTACATAATAAAAAGTAAAATATTTATAAATTATTCCACTTTAGCTATTATAGATATGCAATTGACTACAAATTTAAATGGGAAAATTCAAATTTTATTGCTAAGCACTTGACATCAATATGATATGAGAAAAACAGTGTTTGTAATTTATCCAATAGCAACTAGTTCTGCATCAGATCTTAATTTTGGAAGCATCTTACAAATGTGGGATATTGTCTTATGCAATTTTCTGTTTCAAGAAAAGATCCCGATAATGGATTTTTTCTAGAGACAAGTAAATGAAAATAATGAATTTACTTTTTTTATGTTTAAATATCCCTTTTTAATCAATATTTGCTAATAAACTACTTTTATTAAATTAACGTAATTATTTATATTCAAAGTAGTTATTAAATTTTGATTAACTTTATTCAATGATTTTTATGAAGTAGCTGAGTTCCTTGGAGACTATAGTTAAATACTTCTAATAAATTAATTTATATACTTTTTAAAATTATTTCTTTTAAGATAAATATATATTTTGAATATGAAGCTAGACGTTTTTAAGCATTTGTCTATTTTATTGTTTCACTTCTAGATAAGTATTTGAGTGAAACACCTTATGCATAAGAATTTTCAGTGTTCTCCTTTGTTTCAGGCATCAGTCAGCTGGGTCGATTTTGTAACATTATTAGCATTTAATTTTTCTTCCACAATTTGTTTAAAATTTCCAAATAAAACCTGTATACTGTATATAGTTTTAGAAATATATGTTTATTTTTTTTCGATTATAAAAGATATATTTTCTTTAATATTTTTTGTTTAAACTATATATATATATTTCATAATATTTTTTGTTTAAACTATATATATATATTTCATGTGTCAAAGTATCAGCCGGAAGCGAACCTGCAACAACTGTCTGGAAGACACTGCTTGCAAGACAGCTGCACTAATCTCTCAGCTACCAATAATAATTGATGGTCAATAATGAATGTAACTTACCCATTTAATAAGACTTTCAATTATTCAGTGATGTTCTGCCATGATTATACAAATAACACACTCTTTGGACTGCAAATATTTTAAACGGATATGTGATTTTCATTATAATAAAAAGCAAGAAAAATGGAAAAAATAACAAGGCTAGTTTGGTTAACATATTTATAATTGTATTTTATCCTGTAATTTACAATTGATAAAATATTATTTAAACTTTGAAAATTGTAACTATACATTGATATATGCAGCCATATTAATAATTTCTAGTAGAATAATAAATAGTGCAGTAACATATATGTGGTTCATAGCTATACATCGATTTCTTAATATTTATCTTACTTTTGCTCGTATTACAAGATTAACCAATGGTAAAAATGGTTTTATTATAATTCAAATATTTGGAATATGGGTTCTAGCTTTCTTTTCATTTGTGATATGGCGTATTGAGACCGAATAATTACGTATTTCTGGGATTATTAATAATACTGAAACAATGATATCTTCCATATTTATTTCCTTTTTATATGTAAAGATTTTGAGAAGTACTTATCTATAAACTAAAAAAATCGCTAAGTATCAAAATTGCACTTACAATAAAGTAATTCGAAGAAGAAATGTAAAATTATTTCTGAAATATTATTCCCATTTTGATTTTATATTACTTTACTGCTCTCAGAGAATTTCTGTATGATTTATTATTAGGTTTAGATAAGTTGTGGATATATGATTATTATACAAAGATATATTACAGCACTTATACATTGTATCCTTTTGTCTATTGGTTTACGAATTTAAAAATTGAATGTGTTAAACAAAATGTAATTGCAATTTTTATTAAAAAATAACTAAAATATTTCTTGTATATATTATTAAATACCAAATTGGTGTATAAAATTAGTGCTAAAAATGAGTAAAAATAGTAATCTAATTACTGTTGCTTTTATTATATTTAAAAGAGACTATGGAATTCCAAAATGTACATAAAGATTGCTTTTTAAAGGAATGAAAAAAACAATGTTACAAGAATATTCAATTGACTTGTAGACTCAATTTTTTTATGAATAAGTTGTAATTAATATAATTTGAAAGTATTGGAATTAATAAAGCCAACACAGTCTATGTTAAAGCTATTTAATTCTCATTTCATTTTATTACAAAAACAGATTGTAATAAATAATATATTAGTACAATGTCTTTTTATTTGCTATCTATTTAGTACAAAAATAATTTTATTCGATTTTGATTTCATTCTCTGGACATGAATTATCCTGTTATTTCACGACATTTTTTCAACTAAAAAAATAATAAAATTTTTCCCAATAGGCATGAAAATATTTTTAGCAATTCACTAATTTTTATTGTAGTTAATTTATGTAATTACTAATCCCTGAACAATGGTAATCAATCGGCGTATTTTTATTGCTGGAAACCTATCATAAGGCTTTTATTTATTGTTCAAAAAATAACTCCTTTGGTTCTAAATAACATCTCACTTAATATAAAAATTTTGTTTTCATGAGATGGTAAAAAATGAATACATCAATCAAATAAAATAGAAATCTATTTAAAAAATAAAATTCCTATATTTATCAATTAAAATAATGAAAATAAACAAAAGAAAGTAGAAGTGAAATAATATATATTCCTCTAATTTGAGAATGGTGTTTATTTAGTCATTATTAATAAATAAAGATATAAAATCTTTTACTTTTTATTTACTGAGTACTGAAAATAAAATAAAAATAATTGTTCCTTCAACCATAATTGAAATTTTTAAATTAAACTTCAAATAAAATCCCAAAAGTCCCAAATTTAGTTAAGCCAATTTCTTATTATAAAAAATAAAAATTGAATTAATTATTTTCTGACCCCTTTCCCCTCTTTTTTAATTCAATCTATAAACTAGAATTCTGGTTGGAAAACAGCTTGATTTTTGCTTTGGTTTATATATATCTTGTTTTAATATAAGGACCACTTTTTCTACTGGCAAAAAAATTGGTGATTTTTTATATAAATCTAAAGACAGAATATTTTTGGAACACCAAGGAGTTTATGAAATTCCATGTTTCCAGTGCTCAAGAGGCTATGTGGGTCAGTCTAATAGAGAATTAATGTCAGAATTAAGGAACATAAAAATGCTTTTCATCAAAAAATGAGCACATCAGTTTTTACTTCCCATTATTTAGAAACTGGTCACAAACCTAATTTTGACAATACAAAAATACTTGTTAATTTGGAAAGATATGATTTAAGAACCATGAGAGAGTCAATTGAAATATTAAAAAGACCTACTGGTTTAAATAGAATTGATGAAGCACAACGTATTCCAGCTATGTGGAAACATCTCATTTTATCCAATATTAACTTAAAATTAGTAGGTAAAAATACTGAGGGAAATACACATTTTGATAAGCCTCATATTGTGAATGCTGAACTTGAATCTCATTTCTCATCTTGCACACAGTCACGTTATTTGTTAAGATCTAACTTTTTTTTTTCAAAAGTTAACCTTGATAATGGCGGTTGCTATTTTGTCGAAATATCGGTGTTTAATGGAAAACAATACATGGTATAGCCCAAAAAGTTATAATTTATATATATATATAGTAACAGTATCTGGGTTCGAATACGGTTAGAAACTTAAGCAAAGACCCTAAGTATTATCAAGTGTTAATTGCTGTTGTTATTATTAACTAAAATAACTCTAAATAAAAAAAAATGTATATAAATTATTCATTCGAACCCTGTTACAAGAGAGTGTAAGATGAATCCAGTAAACATTAAAGGTGCAACCTATAGAGAAACAATATATATATATATATATATATATATATATATATATATATATATATATATATATATATATATATATATATATTGTAACCAGTTGGGTTACATCACACACAGTAATATAGTGGATGTGAATATATATATGTAAAATAAAGGAAAAGTAGAAATAAACATAGAATAAATTTTTGTAGATATTTTTCTATATTTTCTAAAATAAAATAATACTAAGTAAAGGGTTAAATAATAACCCCGATTTAAAATAAAAATTGTATTATGAAATTAATATTTTAAAAAGGTCTGATAAACATTATTTGCAATTCTGATTTTGAAATTTAAATATAAGCTTGTTTTTTTTTTATAATTTTGAAAAAAAAATGTCTATTTTTGAAATCTTTAATTAATTTTTAAAATTTTATTGTCTAAATGAAAACATGTATATGTTTTCAAAAGGATTATCACACCTTTGGTCACATGAAAATCCCACTTTGATAAAAATTTCCAGCTTGTTTTCAAATGGATTAAAGTAAATTGAAAACAGCCACTGTGTTTTTGTCACCTGACCTACCCAAGGTTATATAAAACTGATAAAAAAATATCAGTTAGTTTCTGCTGGTAGTTTGTAAGAGTTGACCAGAGGAGTCTGGTTGTAGTATTTTAAGCAGTGGCCAACTGGGCCACTGCATAGTCTGATTAATAGTTTTTTGTAAAAAGGGCCAGCTGAAGAGTTGGTTGCAATATTTTGTTGCAACTTGATGAAGTTTGCAGCAGTCAGTTTTAGCTGACTGTGGAGTTGGCAGTCTACCTACCATAAACAGATATAGCTGAATGCAGGACATTAAATCCAGAGCTGCTACTATCTTCTTCACAAGAGTTTTGATTTTCTTGAAGCTGGGTCACATCTGAATCAATAGCCTGAAAAAAAATGAATGAGGACAAAATAGCTAGCAGAGTTCTACAGAGCTCCTATAAATATCTAAGGGAGTACAGTCCCAGTAGCTGCCCTATAGTTTACTGCAGTTTTGATTCATGAAGCCAGGGTCACTTCAAATGCATCAACTAGCGGCTTAAATATGTTCTAAAAGACAGCTTGACAATTGATTGGGCTACAAAGGAATCTCATGGTATACCAACCAATTATCTGAATTGTGCTTTTTCCATATAATGATGTTCACTAAAACTAAACTCACTAAGAAAAATCTTCCAGCTTGCTGAAGAATTAATTATACGAAAGGCAGAGAAACACGGATAAACGTATATACAGCTGGTGGTGAGTAGCGTTATATATGATAACGAAGTTTTAAATATTTTCCATAGTAAAATGACATTTTTATAACTAATAGAAATATATAAAACGATATTAGTTTAAAGTCGTTTATTAAAGAAGCCAAAACTGTTTAAAGTTATATTTATAATTTAGAGAGAAAAAAAGTACAAACAAAGTTATAATTAATAGTCAAGAAAGTGATTTCCAAAAATCTTTTAGACTAGGAAAAAAGAAAGACATTTTAAATCTATAAACTGTCAAAAATGTGATAGTTCTTATTTTAAAGAAAATGACTATATTCAAGAGTAAATTGCGAAAATAATCTTTCATAATTTTATTATAGCTAAATTCATCATCATCATCATTATCAACCATTATCAATCCACTGCAGGATGAAGGTCTCTCCAAGTTTAATCCATCTTCTCCGATCTTTAGCTTCTCTTCTCCCCATCACCCCTACACATTTTCTTATTTCATCCATCCATCTTACATGTGATCTCCTTCTGGGTCTTTTACAATCTCTTGGAATCCAGTTTAAAATTTCCAATTGTCCATCTATTATCATCTCTTCTAGCAATATGTCCAGCCCAACTCCACTTCAATCTTTTAATTTTTTCAATGAGGTCAGTAACACCTGTTTGTTCTCTTACCCATACATTGCGTTTTCGATCTCTTCTTGTTACTCCCAACATACATCTCTCCATACTTCTTTGAGTGGTCTGAAGTCTCTGTATTGATATTCTATTAAGTGTCCAAGTCTCAGATCCATAAGTAAGAACTGGTAAAACACATTTGTTAAAAACCTTTCTTTTCAAACACATAGGCATATTTCCTTTTAATATCAAGTTATTTCTACCAAAAGCACTCCAACCAAGTTTAATTCTATGATTAATTTCCTCTATTATGTTTCCATCTGTATTAATAATCTGACCAAGGTATTTGTAACTCTTAACTTCTTCTAATTCATCATAATCAATCTTTATTTTCATATTTTGAGCAAATCGATTAAACATTACTTTAGTCTTTTTAACATTTATCTTTAGTCCTACTTTCCTACTTTCATCTGATAACTCCTGCAACATTTCCTGCAGCTCAGAAGCATTATTTGCAAAAACAACTACATCATCTGCAAAATCTAAATGACTTAAATAATCTCCATTTACTTTCACTCCTTTAGTTTCCCATTTTAATCCACAAAATACTTCTTGCAGCACTGCTGTAAAAAGTTTTGGAGATATGGAGTCACCTTGTCTTACACCTTTCTCAATGTTGACTTTCCCAGTATCATTATGTAATCTAATTGTTGCTGTTGCATTTTTATAAATATTCTTTAAAATATGACAATATCCTGGATCTATACCTTGATGATCCAATTCTTTAATCACTGAAGAAATGTTTATAGAATCAAATGCCTTTTCATAATCTACAAATCCAAAACATAATGACAACTCATATTCATTTGTCCTTTCTATAACTTCTCTCAATACTTGAATATGATCTACTGTACTAAAACCACTTTTAAATCCAGCTTGTTCTCTTGGTTGGTGAAAATCCAAGGTTCTCTGTAGACGAGTTGTAATTATCTTGGTAAAAATTTTATATAAAACTGATAAAAGGCTGATAGGTCTGTAATTTCTAATATCTTCTTTATCACCTTTTTTAAATATTAATATTATTACTGCATTCTTCCAATCATCCGGTACATCTTTATCATTTAGACATTTGGTATATAACTTTGCTAATATTTTTTCTGTTTCTTCACCTGCTTCTTTTAATATATCAATTATAATTCCAATCATTACCTGGAGCCTTTCCTTTTTTCATACATTTAATTGCATTTCTCACTTCTTCATTTAAAATTCTGGGCAATTCGGAAGATGTAATAGATATAGGAGGTACTTGTTCTTTATTACTATATAATTCTTGATAAAAATTTTCTACCAATTTCATAATGTCATCCCTCTTTTTAGTAATAATTCCATCTTTTTTCCTTATTGCAGATATAAATTTCCTACCAATACCAAAATGTTGTTTTACATTCTTAAGACTTTTATTTTCTTCTACAGATTTTCTTGCTAGTTCACAGTTAAACTTTCTTATATCATTTTCAACTCTTTTCCGCACCATTTTACAAAATTCGAGACATTCAATTATTATTAATGCATCATTCTTGCATATCTTCATATTCCTTCTTTTCTTCATAATTTCTCTAGTCTCAGTAGAAATTTTATTAGTCAATTGCTGCTTTTTTCTACCAGCTATCTTTGTTGCAGTTTTTAAAAGTGTATCAGTTATTTTCATATTAATTTCATTCAAATCTGAATCATGTTCAAAATCTACTAATACTTGAAACCGATTTGTAAGTTCTAATTTAAATTCATTAGAATGTTTCTGAAGATTAGGAATATCAACTGTAAATATAGTTTTTCTTAATAATTTTTGTCTCTCTAGTTTTACATTAACATGTATCTTACCCCTTACTAATCGATGATCACTTCCTGTGTTAAATTAATGTTTCATATGTCTGTGCAAATTATATATACATGTTTCAGTAAACCTAGTATGTAAAATGTATTTCATTTAACTGACACTTCAATTATTTATTGTATTTCATATAATTTAAGAGTTTGATAATTAATTTGTAACAAGTCAAATAGGTTATTTCATGCACACACATGTATATGTGCGTATGTTGTCAATTGTAACACATATGTAAATTTTAATCAATTTTTTTTAATATAATGATTTTATGTTAATTGAAATGTATTCCTGTATATTATAAAACGCATGTCTGTGTACGAATATATATATGCATTTGTAGAAACTTATTAAGAAATATTGTAAATCTATATGATAACTTTAATTGTGTATATAATATTGTATATCATTCAAAATCAGAACCCTTATAAGACCTTATTTATTTTTTTATTGTTATTAATAAACTAATTTAATTGTTAAAATTGTATTCCATCATCTCTTGTTCACATACAGTAATAGAGCCCATGTTCTCTGAGATAGATTTCAGACACGGATAAATGGGGATGTGTTTAGTGCTTTGGGCAACCAGTGATGATCAATCATTATTCTGGTTGGTGCAAACAGGATACTCTTTAAAGCCCATGCACTATTATTTTTTTATTTTACTTTAGTCTTATTAAAAATTTAAGTTTATAGTTGGCCAGTACAAGTGGACCAAGCATTGATGATGATCAGCATGTTTTAAATGTCCCAGATTTTTTGATTCTTATATATTTTAATGGATGGGCATTAAGCTGGTGCATCCAAGTTATGTTTAAATAATTGCCCAAGGTGGCAAAGGCTTAGTAGTTAGCCTGGTCTACAGAAGATCCATTTCCAATCCAGTCACAAGGTTGACTGTTGATTTATATGTTTTATTGTACTGATTTGTTTATTCCCATCATTAATGATGATGAACGGTATTTGAATTATACTTACTTTTACTTTATAATGCTGGTTGAATTTATAATTATGTTTTAGTTGCTCTTCTGAGTTATCTTCTGATCTTCTCTGAGATTCTTTAATCTCATCTTATATCCTTAAAAATATCTTATTTATAGATACTTTTGTAAATTATTGATACTTCATTTTAAATGAACTGGGAGTGATGATGATGTTTCCATCACCCCAGTTCAATTCTATCTTTCCACCAACTTCTCACCCACCCCCATCCTGTTACAATATATATATATATATATATATATATATATATATATATATATATATAATATATATATATATATATATATATATTAAACCCTAACTAAGATTTAGGTGAAATTGAAAGAGAGCAATTGTGTGCAGAGTTGTATTTATTGATTTTATAGAATGTAGGTATTTTGATTTATTACATTGTGTTATGATTTTAAAATGACTTGTAGTGCAGGTTTCTTAACTAAAATAACATATCTAATATTAAAGAGAGTAAAAATTGGCAAGTTGTGCCACAGGCAATATTTCTATTAATGACGTTTGCCATTAGATTTCCAAGAATGCTGTGCAATAATTAAAAACAATGGAAACTTGCTGACACTAAAAGCATTCCAGAGATAGTCATCATCAGCGGATGGATAGTTTTAAAGTGGGAAAGTTATGAAGGTTACATGAAAAGAAGAGAACTTTTGTTTAAAAAAAAAGAAAAAGAAGAGAGGAAAGATAAAAAACAAAAAAAAGGTAATTTGGAAATTGATCAAGAAAGGAAGCAGATCAATGAATCATTAAAAAAATAATTAAAAAAAATAAAATAGTACTTTTGTTCAATTTATAAATATCAATAGAAGTATATCCCATAAAAATGTTGGGGTTAGCTAATTGTGTAGATTCGTTAGGCTGGCCCCATGAATAGCTGTCTGAAACTGCCTGAATACGATGACATTCATTATAGAAAGTTAAAGATCTAACTATACCAAATGGATTGTTCGAGTAACTACCAATAAAGATAACCACCATACTATCCACATGTAACACCTACCTAACAACTAAAGGAGAAAGTAAAAACTGTGCAATGATGGAAGCTTTCTTTGCCACACTGATTTATTATTACTCATAGGATAATCTCCAGTAGGAAACTGTAAGCTTACAGAGGATCCACCCTAAATCACGAATGTTTACCCTCCAAGGAGGTAATTATGACTTTATATCAATAACTAAAGAACATTTTATGTATTAATGTAGGAAGAAATATACGCTTTAATGAAATGTTAAGAAATATTTTTTTGTTAAAGTTTAATATATAAGTTCAGCTAACAAACAACTCTGATGTATATGTATATGTGCTCTCTTTCATAAATGTATGTAAGATAAAGTAATATTTATTTAACAAATGAATTAGGTATTTGAAATGAAAATTAAGTATATGAATGTACTAATAAATGTTATAATTTAAATTAGAGAATACATATTTATTTAGATCATAAGTTTTATGATTCGCATAGTATCCATATGAAAGTATAAATGATTTACCTTTATTTATTACACAAATACCATTCTCCAGATAGATTTATCTCCCAAGCCTTGAGAGTGAGCTAGTCTGGATATTTCATCCTAGAGACCACTAAAAACTTTTTTTAGGTTGTGTTTTTGAAGACATGATTCTTATTGTTAGATAAGATTGGCACTTGGGGACACATTTGCTGTTGCTCATAAATATATCTATCGAAGCAAAGGTCGATAATCTGATCATACCTGAAGGATTAGTAAAAGGTCAGAGAGCTGGAGGTATATATATATATGATCACTAGATGGAGCTTACCAATAGCTCTAATCAAGCTTTATTTTATAAGTGCAAAAAAAGAAAGAATTAAAAATCTCTATCAGAAAGTCCCTACCTCCAGACCAATTGGTTTCAAGCTTATGACTCACCTCAGTCTAATAGATGAATAAATGTCAGAACTAAGGAACATACAAATGCTTTTAATCAAAAAATTAGCACATAAGATTTTACTTCCCATTTTTTAGAAATTGGTCAAAAACCTGATTTTACCAATACAAAAATACTTGCTAATTTAAAAAGATATGAGTTAAGAACCATGAGAGAATCAATTAAAATATTAAAAAGACCTACTGGATTAAATAGGGTTGCTGAAGCTAAACATATTCCAGCTATGTGGAAATCTCTCATTTTATCTAAAAACTGAGGGAAATAAACATTTTGATAAGCCTCATATTGTGAATGCTGAACTACTTCAAGTTGAATCTCAGTTTTCATCTCACACAGAGTCACATTATTGTTTGAGATCTAATGATTTTTCTTTCAAAAGTTAACCTTGATAATGGCAGTTGCTAGTCAGTCAAAATATTGGTTTGTAATGCAAAATAATACATGCTTTATTACCAAAAAATAACAATTTATCTACATCATATAACCAAGAAAACATTATATATATATATATATATTACAATAATTCACTATTATATACACCATTTCAATTTGCAGAATTATTTTCCATTAATTCTTTAACCCTCCTCAACTGCTATTAAATTCAAAAAACATAATAGAAGCAAACCTCATCAATTCAAATCCCATGAATCTTAAATTTTAACATTAGCAGCTTGTCTATTAATTATATTTATTTTATTTCTATTATTAAAATTTCTTTCTTCATTCTTCTTTTATTATGTTTTTTTTTTATGAAGAATCTTGAAACTTTAAAGAAAATTTATTAACAAAAATTAATATCACAAATAAAAAAAATTGTTGCAATATGCAAATATTTTACTAGCCATCTGACAATTGAATGTGTGTATATATACTTTATGGCCTGTTATGGCTACAACAACACTGTTGTAGAGTTAGCCATAAGTTAGGTCACTAAAACATCATATTGATATGTGGTGGACAAAAACCAGCACCATCAAGTGATGGAGTGTATATGTAATAGTACCGATGATATATGTAATTGTATTAAAAATGCATGCAATATTTATTTAACATATTGTTATGATATAGTCAATTATTTTGTAATTATTGAATTATATATATGAGGGTTTTGATTTGTTTTAATTATTTATATTATTATTCTTTGTTTTAATTTTATTATTGGACAATGAATGGTTTTATTTAAGAAGTAATTTGATATCATTAAATAGATTAGTTACATTTGAAAAGGGCATTGAAGGTACTGAAAAAGCCTTTTTATGCATAAAATTATTATTGATTATATAACTATAGTAAATAATGTATTATTACTTTCTGATTATTAAATATTTATTGTAGGAGGATGGAAATAGATCACCATATAAGTATAAATATATAAATTTTGATAATAAATAACAATTTATATCTAACTGAGCTGAAACACAGTTAATAGTATAGCAGCTTCACGATTACTTGTGTCTTATCATATTTAGACATATTTACTTATTTAATTTGGAAGTCTACATTTCTTTCATTTTTAAATAATATATTAAAAAATATATTTTTATATATTTATTTTAAATTAATATTTTAAAATATAATTTTAACTTTTAAAAAGAAAGGAAATAACTAAGACATGTTCTTCCTATTATCACTATCTTATTTATATCAAACTTGTTTACAATTTCTTAAAACTGAGGTAAGTTTGAATGGTACATTCTGTAATAAATTTATCGTGTTTGTTTTAATTTTCTTTGTTTTTTAGTTAGTTTTTTAAAACGTGCAAAACAATATTATATGTCTATGTTTTTTAAACGGTCTCAAACAAGGTAATCTACATTAAAATTAAATAACCAAACATTTACTGTTTTAAGACAATTATTTAAAATTGACGCCATTGCAAAATATTTGATGTTTACTTTATGTCTATTAATTACATCAAATCTTTAATATTTCAAATAAAATTGTTCTGATTTTTTTTTCATTTTTGTTTTACTTCTACAGATATTTCTAAAAATATATATATATAAAATTGACTGAATTTAAAGGAACCAACTAGTGACCATATTGTGCCTAGATTAATGTCAGTTGAATATCGTAAAAATAATAAAAAAAATTATAAGACAAATAAATAGAAATATTTTGTTAAGTCATTTTGTGAGTCAATATATAATATCTATTGTACATGATTTTATGAAAAATCACTAACTTCAAAGGACAACATGATAACTAGATGGCACATATTAGAAAGAAATGGATATTGTAGTGTTATTAGAAAGAATAGGAATGGATGGGATGTAAGGAATAAACAAAGGGTAGCTGATTTAGATATAAATGTCGATGTGGAGAGGGAATGGGTCTGTAAAATTAATGATAAGCAAGTTATTTATAAATGTAATGGAGAAGAAAAAAATATAAAAAAAATATAAAAGAGTAGTTAGGAAAGAAAAAATTGTTAAAATTGGGTATTTGAATATGCAAGGTAGTAGGAGATCAGAAAACAGGCAGGAATTAAACAAAGCAATTGAAAATGAAGAGCTTGAGGTATTAGCAATAGTGGAAACAGAGAAGTAAAAAACCTGTTTTGGAGGATTTGTTATGGCAGGGTATAAATAAAAAAGAGAAAGATAAAAAGCGTAGTGGTACAGGTGTTATATCAAAAAATATTTAAGTACTGTTAAATGTTAAAAACATTTGTGGTTTGAAATATGACTGGGAAGACAAGAATGGAAGGTGGCTATAGTTTATATAGCTAATGGAGATAGTCAAACTATAATGGAGTGGAACAATAGCTTATATGAGTGCCTAGTTAAGGATATACAGACTTTTATAGAAAAGGGGAAAATAATAATGGTTATAGGAGATATGACTGGGCATATTGAAGAAATTTTGTCAAAGAGTGAATTTGAGCATTGGAAACTTATCAGATATTTATGAAGGATAATACACACAGTCTAGGAATAATATATCTCACACAATAGATTATGTATTGGTAGAAAAAGAGGGAAAGAGAGAATTAATAAAATATGGAAAATTAAGGTGTTTGATAATGGAGAGAGTGTATGTAATAGTGATCATATTTTTTTTTGTAATTGAAATGATTAGTAATGTGATGAAAAATAGAAATAAAAGTAGAAACAATAGTAAAAGATGTGGATTGAGAGTGATATGATAAGAATAAGTTGGAAGAGTATAAAATACAAGTTGAGAAAACCATGGAAGAGTTGGTTGGCAATGATTATGTGGGCTGGTGTGATGAAATAAAAAAGTGGCAAATAGGGTTTTAGGTGAGAATATTCAAAAGAATAAAAGTAATAAAAATGAGAGTTAGTAAAAGTGTAAAAAAAAAGGAAAAAGCATGCAGAGAATATAAGTGTGCTATCAAGAACAAAGAGTGTGAAAAAGATATAAATGCTAAATGGGAAATGTACTTAGAAAAAAAGAAGTTAGCTAAAAGCAATAATTATAGAGAGAGAATAAAATAGTATTGGATGATATTTATAAAAATGGAAAAGATGGGAGTAAAAAATTTTGGAATTACATTAAAAGGAGAAATGTAGGGGAGAGAGAAATAGTATGACTGGATGAGAAGGGAATAGAGTGTAGCTCTAGAGAAGAATTAGAGAGAATCTCGAATAGTTCTATAATGTATTAGAGAAGATGTTAGATGTGAAGGACAAAGGGATAGAAGATATGAAAGCATATAGTAATGGAAATATTAGGTTTACAGAAAATGAACTGAATGAGGCAGGAAAAAATTGAGAAGTAGTAAGGCAAGAGGTTTAGATGGATGGGCAGAAGAGTTGGTTTGGCAAAAGTAAAGTTATTATGTTTTAATAAGATGACACAGAAGAGAGTGTTTCCAGGTAGTTGGAGTAATATGAGAGTAAGAATATTATTTAAAGGCAAGGGAAAGTATCATAGAAAGTTAAACAATTATAGACTGATAGTAGTAACATCAGTTTTATATAAAGTTTTTTTTATAAATGATGGCTGGAAGAGTGGTAAAATGGATGGAAAAAAATAATGTAGTGGGAGAAATGCAAGGAGGTTTTAGGTCATATAGGCATATAGGAGATACTTTTTTGTAGTTATACAACTTAAGAATATGCGTAGTAATTCAGGTAGACAGTTGTATATGAGTTTTATAGATATAGAAAGCATATGATAGAGAAAATAGAAATAGATTATGGATAAGTTTAGCAAATTTGGGAATGAATGAAGTTTTAGTGGATGTTATTAAGAAATTATATAAAATAATTATTATAAATATCAATTAGGGAATATCATCATCATCAACCATTATCAATACACTGCAGGATGAAGGTCTCTCCAAATTTAATCCATCTTCTCTGATCTTTAGCTTCTCTTCTCCACAACACCCCAGCACATTTTCTTATTTCATCCATCCATCTCACATGTGGCCTCTTTCTGGGTATTTTACAATCTCTTGGAATCCAGTTTAAAATTTCAATTGTCCATCTATTATCATCTCTTCTAGCAATATGTCCAGCCCAACTCCATTTCAATCTTTTAATTTTTTCAATAAGGTCAGTAACACCTGTTTGTTGTCTTACCCATACATTGCGTTTTCGATCTCTTCTTGTTACTCCCAACATACATCTCTCCATACTCCTTTGAGTGGTCTGAAGTCTCTGTATTGCTCTTCTATTAAGTGTCCAAGTCTCAGATCCATAAGTAAGAACTGGTAAAACACATTTGTTAAAAACCATCCTTTTCAAACACATAGGCATATTTCCTTTTAGTATCAAGTTATTTCTACCAAAAGCACTCCAACCAAGTTTAATTCTATGATTAATTTCCTCCATTATGTTTCCATCTGTATTAATAATCTGACCAAGGTATTTGTAACTGTTAACTTCTTCTAATTCTTCATAATCAATCTTTATTTTCATATTTTGAGCAAATCGATTAAACATTACTTTAGTCTTTTTAACATTTATCTTTAGTCCTACTTTTCTACTTTCATCTGCTAACTCCTGCAACATTTCCTGCAGCTCTGAAGCATTATTTGCAAAAACAACTACATCATCTGCGAAATCTAAATGACTTAAATACTCTCCATTTACTTTCACTCCTTTAGTTTCCCATTTTAATCCACAAAATACTTCTTGCAGCACTGCTGTAAAGAGTTTTGGAGATATGGAGTCACCTTGTCTTACACCTTTCTCAATGTTGATTTTTCCAGTATCATTATGTAATCTAATTGTTGCTGTTGCATTTTTATAAATATTCTTTTAAAATATGACAATATCCTGGATCTATACCTTGATGATCCAATGCTTTAATCACTGAAGAAATGTGTATAGAATCGAATGCCTTTTCATAATCTACAAATCCAAAACATAATGACAACTCATATTCATTTGTCCTTTCTATGACTTCTCTCAATACCTGGATATGATCTATTGTACTAAAACCACTTTTAAATCCAGCTTGTTCTCTTGGTTGGTGGAAATCCAAAGTTCTCTGTAGACGAGTTGTAATTATCTTGGTAAAAATTTTATATAAAACTGATAAAAGGCTGATAGGTCTGTAATTTCTAATATCTTCTTTATCACCTTTTTTAAATATTAATATTATTACTGCATTCTTCCAATCTTCCGGTACATCTTTATCATTTAGACATTTGGTATATAACTTTGCTAAAATTGTTTCTATTTCTTCACCTGCTTCTTTTAATATATCAATTATAATTCCATCATTTCCTGGAGCCTTTCCTTTCTTCATACACTTAATTGCATGTCTCACTTCTTCATTTAAAATTCTGGGCAATTTGGAAGATGTAATAGATATAGGAGGTACTTGTTCTTTATTACTATATAATTCTTGATAAAAATCTTCTACCAATTTCATGATGTCATCTCTCTTTTTAGTAATAATTCCATCTTTTTTTCTTATTGCAGATATAAATTTCCTACCAATACCAAAATGTTGTTTAACATTTTTGAGACTTTTATTTTCTTCTACAGCTTTCCTTGCTATTTCACAGTTATACTTTCTTATATCATTTTCAACTCTTTTCCGTACCATTTTACAAAATTCGAGATATTCAATTCTTTTTAATACATCATTTTTGTATATCTTCATATTCCTTCTTTTCTTCATAAATTCTCTAGTCTCAGTAGAAATTTTATTAGTCAATTGCTGCTTTTTTTACCAGCTATGTTTGTTGCAGTTTTTAAAAGTGTATCAGTTATTTTCATATTAATTTCATTCAAATCTGTATCATGTTCAAAATCTCCTAACACTTGAAACCTATTTGTAAGTTCTAATTTAAATTCATTAGAATGTTTCTGAAGATTAGGAATATCAACTGTAAATATTGTTTTTCTTAATAATTTTTGTCTTTCTAGTTTTACATTAACACGTAACTTACACCTTACTAATCGATGATCACTTCCTGTGTTGTAAATATGTATTTTCTGTTAGTCAAAATATAATCCAATTCTGCTGTACCTTCATTTGGATGCTTCCATGTCCATTTCCTTTTAACATTTTTCTCAAAAAATGAATTCATAATATAAAGTTTTTCTTTTTCTGCAAACTCCACAAGTCTATGTCCTCTCTCATTTCTATTACCATAACCAAAATTACCTACAGCAATTTCATCTTTCATTTGTCTACCAATTCTAGCATTAAAGTCTCCCATAACAATTTTAAAATGTTGTTTACTCTGATCAAAAGCCTTTTGTACATCCATATAAAAATCTTCTACTACTTCATCACTATGAGAACTTGTTGGGGCATAAACCTGAATTATCTGCATTTGGTATCTGCTATTAAGTTGTATAACTAATCTTGCCACTCTGTCCGATACACCATCAATCTCCACAATATTGTTCTTCCATTTTTTTATTTATAATGAATCCTACTCCACTTGTATTTCCAATATGTGTGCCTTTATAATAGAGTATATGTCCACTTTTTAAATCAATTGTTTCTTCTCCTTTTCTTCTAACTTCACAAAGTCCAATAATGTCCCATTTAATATAAGACAGTTCTTCTTCTAATTCTTGCAATCTTCCTTCACTTGAAAGTGATCTGCAGTTGTAAGTACCTAAATAAAAAGTCGTCATCAAATGGCAGCCTGGGTCTGCAATCAGGGGATTCTTAGCACCCTCTGCCTTCAGCCACCAACCGCTGCCTTGGTTGGTGACTTTACAGCCTCCTGGGAATAAGGGCCATGCTTTATTTTTGTCTGTCATAATTGTATATATGTATTGGAAAAATATTTATCATTTACACAAACATTCATTCTGCCTTATCAGGCACTGAGAAGAAAGACCATGGTGTTTCTTGATCTTAAACTCAGAGGTAAAAAGCCAATAAACTCATCACGCTGGCTAATGCGTGTTGGTGAGCAGCCCATCCATGTTCGTATACTATATGAATAATCACATAGTAATAACAGCTGCAACGACAAGAACGTATGGAGTGGACATTAGGAATTTGCCCTGCTTGGTTCCTTTAAGGCCTCCAAGAGGAATCAAAGGGTCTCCTTTCAGTTAATAGCAAACTCCTTTCTGCAGCCTAGGAAATATAGAATCAGTTAAAGTTAAAAATGGGGTGGGACTAAGACAAGGATGCCCTATGACACCTATTTTGTTTTTGTTGTATTTGAGTGAAATGGAGAGAGCAATAGAAAGTCTAGAAAGAAGGATAGAGATACCATTACTAGGTGGCAAGGGAATATATACATTGTCAGGTCTTTTTTGTGGATGATGTTCTTTTCTGTGCAGAAAAGAAGAGAAGATATGGAAGTTATGCTGAGGACATGCACAAGGGTGGATAAAGATATGGGTATTAAATTTAGTGAAGAAAAATCAAAATATAATGTTGATGAATACTGGGAAAGAAGAAGACAAAGATTTTTTATTGGGGATATACAGTTAATGGTGGTGAATAGATATAGTTATTTGGGAATCATCTTGAGTAATCAGAAAAATTGCTTCGATGAATGGTAGAAAAAATTTATAAATGAAACAAAGAAAGGGATTGATAAAGAAATTAACAGTGTTTTCATATAATAAATATGATGTAGCTAGAATTGTATGGAAGGGAGTGGCAGTAGCATGGTTAACATATGGCAATGATGCATTGGGTGTTAGTAAAGGGGTATTTGATTACTTAAAAAAAGTACAATGGGAAGTAGGAAGACATGCATTAGATACAGATTTGTGGACAGCAAAAGAGGCAAGTCAAGGAGAAATGGGATAATGAAGTTTTTATATGAAATATGCAAAAAGCAAAATGAAATTGTTCAGTAGATTGCAGTTCAAGGATAATAAAAAATAGCCAAAGTAGTATTTAATTGGTTGATAAGTAAAGGGTAGCAGATGGGTGATAAAGGTAATGCAGTATGCAGAATATTTGAATAAAGAATTTATGTCATGCATTATGCAGAAGATTTGGATAAAGAATTTATGTCAGTATACTTGTACAAAAAGGTGGGATGATTGTTTTAGGAGAATTGTAGAGGGTTATAGTGGTAAGGAGTGGGATAGAAAAATAGATGTATTAATAAAGAATAGGGAGTTGGAGAGATGGAGAACTAGTATGGAGAGTAAAATGAGTTTAAATATATATAGCAGTAAATGGAACATTGGGTGTGAGTTAATTTATGATAATAGTAAGGAAAATAGTTTATTGCTTAAGGTTTGAATAAGATCTTTAGCTACAAGGGAATATACATGTAAATGGAAAAAATATAGGTTATTTAGTCTGGAAGTTGTGTAAGGAAGTCATAGAAAATATTAGGCATCTTTTACTTCAATGTAAATGCTTGGAAGCAGAAAGTTTACAAATAACAAAGTTATGGAAAAATACATATGAACAAAGTGATTATACAGAAAGTGAGTTATTGGTTTTTATGCTGGAATTGGGAATAGATAAGGGGGATTTAGATATGAAGGCCCTGGAGTTGACAAATATTATGTTGTAGAAATGGGATAAAGCAGATTATGGGAAAACTTAGGATGGAGATTGGAAAGGGAAGATAAAGTGGTTAACAGGTTTCTCTGATCATAGTTGCTGAGAGATTCCTGACTACATATAAAGAGAAGGCACAGTGCATCACATCACATCACATCAAATCATTTTATTTATATTGTATTTACTATGAATTTGTTGACAATTTGAACTTATACTAGGATTACAGCAAAGGTAAAAAACCTTTTTCTAAGTATTGAGAAGATTAAAGATTTTAAAAAGTGAAAATAGACCATTAAAACTTCATTTCTATCACTAAACATTTTCATAAACAGTTCAAGATGAACTTATACTAGGATTACAGCAAAGGTAAAACCTTTTTCTAAGTATTGAGAAGATTAAAGATTTTAAAAAGTGAAAATAGACCATTAAAACTTCATTTCTATCATTAAACATTTTCATAAACAGTTCAAGATAGATTCTATGGAGAAGCCTCAGCCTGAACAGAGTAGCAAGAAAATGAACTGTAATACCCAAAACTCAAACTGTAAAATTAAAGAAAACCTTCAAAAACCTGTCAAAATAACTAAAAGTAGCATAAACAATGATGATCTGGCCCAGAAAAGTATGTTAAACCAAATGACAAAAAATCCTACTAAAAAAAGTAGAATTGTTAAGGTAAGCAAAAACAACATTATAACAGAAACACCAGTTTTTTTAAAAGAACATAACACAAAAAAATCCTACTAAAAAAGTAGAAGGTAAGCAAAAACAACATTATAACAGAAACACCAGTTTTTTTAAAAGAACATAACACAAAAAAATTAATACAAACTCAAAACAAAGTTAGGATAATTGATCAACATTTGTACAATACTCCCAAATCTCAGACGTCAAAACTCAAAAATTAGCCCACAGTGCCAAATCGAAAATCACAACCAGTTGAAAACAAAAGTATTAAAAAATTAGACACCACAGAGGGCGCTGTATGGGAAGTGCCTGAATTTCACTATAAAGAAGGCCAATTTCACCAAAATATCTCTAAAATCATAATTCAAAATGCCAAACATAATACAACACTGGAAAATACTGATCCTCAAGAAGACTTGATGCCTAAAAATGTTACAAAGAAGAAGGAATAAACTTAAAGATAATGTGAATGATAGGAAAATTTGGCAGAATTGTGCAAACAGTCCACATCTTCAGCCTACTTCTAGCATATCTCAAAAGCAAGAAATGCAAAGAACACAATTTTCTTTCCTTACTAATAGTGCAAACATTCAAAATAGCTATAAATTTAATAATTCCCTAAATATTAAAACATTGTCATATGTGGATAAATTAAGATCTAGTGCAAGTGCTGTCAACTCAAATAATACCATAATCCATACTTTGGAAGTTGGAAGAGAAGAGAGTAATATGAAAAAAGCAAACTGCAAAAAACCAATTGTCAGGAATCTCCCTCATTGATTTTGATGAGAATGAAATATATGATAATACATGATTCCAATGTGCACAATACTGAATTAGAAGATGCTCCAATAGATATTGATAATTATGGAGCAGTCAGCACTGAATTCAATGATAGAATACCCCTGACTTTATTTAACTCATTTCAATAATGAGTATACTCTTATTTTAACTACCACAAATAATAAATGCATTTTTTTCCAATTTTCCACCCATCAAATTTTCTCACTAATAAAAAAAAACCAGCTAGCTGATGGAATAAAAAGGATGTATCATCATCCTAATAAAAGGTATTATGTCAATGAGTTCCAGGATGTAATTCAGAAATAGATTTTCAAGAACAAGCACAATTTTTTCAATGAAAGGTATCATGTAAAAATTGATATGGCTAGGCCAAGAGTAGCACATGAGCTAGTAAGGGATTGTTATTTGAATTTCACCAATGGAAACCTGAAAAACTCTTGACCAAATTGGAAACATCACTACCTTTAATACCTAGCCAAAAAGAGCAGGTCTAGACCTGTTAACAAACACCATGACTTTTACTATCAAGATTGCAAGTGGAGTGTCTTTACTTGATCTTCTCTCAGTACTAAAGGAGAGTATTTGCCTCATATTTTTGTTTTTATAGGAGTGCACCCACATTGTTTTATTTTTTAGGAGAGGTCACATCTGGTAAAAGCCTCTTGGGCAGGAATAGTAAAGCCAACAGATGTGTGGTTGACACCTATAGTACAAGACCCACAACCTCTCCCTATGGTTCTGAGGCTGGGGAGCCACACCATAACTGGTTTGAGGAGCTAGCATAAAATCAAAAGCAGCAAACAAAACAGTATTAGCATG
This sequence comes from Epiperipatus broadwayi, assembly GCA_028023455.1. Lineage (NCBI taxonomy): Eukaryota > Metazoa > Onychophora > Udeonychophora > Euonychophora > Peripatidae > Epiperipatus > Epiperipatus broadwayi. The sequence goes on along the minus strand of JAQFVV010000078.1, from coordinate 5,170,110 downwards.
ACAGTGAAGCATTGCATACTGGTTGACTTCAGCCCAAGCACAACAATGTTCAAGCAAGGGATAGACAATCCACTTCCAGAGGACAATTGCTGCATATATAAACTGTCAGATAGAATGATGTAAGTCACCAAAATATAGCTACAGTACCAAGCTCTGGAAGCTATCATATAAGTCACACAAGCAGAGGAAGCTGCATAATTTCTCTGGCTCTCAATATGAAAAAGCTGTAAATCTGTGGTCGGATTCTGATTTCGATGAAGCACTAGTTCAGTGGTGAGTATTAGACCCAGGAGTCCAAGGAAAGTATGATAAAAAGATATAGAATAGCAGACACAGACAAAGAATTAGAGCAGGGAGAACTACAGCAGACCTACCCCAGCAACAATCAGATTGGAGGACAAATCAAAGACCAGCTAAAACCACAACTACCTCAGATGGCTTGGGTCAGGTGGAGACTTTGAAGTCAATATGCACTCCCTATTGCAGGGTTTCTAGAACCTAAATAATAAATTGAATTGCAAGGAGATCAATGCATGGATTAGTAAACCAGCTAGTAGTTGCCCCTAAAACACCATCATCATGAAACTTACCATCAGCAGCATGAATGTCAGAGTTAAAGTTTTTGAATAGAGCATATGCACTACAAAGATGATGGAAAACAGCCAGATGCATATAGTATGTCTGAGTGAAATCAAGCTTCATTTGAATAACAATAGTAAAATAATACAAATTCTTGATCAGTTTGGTGTCATTCAGTTTTACCCATCAAACACAGCCCCACTTAGCCATCACTATCCTCATCAATAAACAGCTGAATATGAAAAGAATCAAAACTTCATATCTTAATAATGTCTTACTTATAATAGAAATCATGAACTCTGGAATGTCATTAATACTAATTTATGTCTACATGCAGATAGATTCCAGATTGATCAACTTCACAATAGGCGGAATTAACTCTAGCCTTGCATCAACAGTGTCACTTGTCATCTCTTTTGGGAACTTCAACATGGCTTATCAACAATCCAATCAAAGATATTTGCATAAATTCAACAGAGTGCTGTTGTGTGTGGAGGGATGCTTTCCCATCAATGCATACTCATTTTACATACAGCATTACAAAACCCTAATTGATTTACTTTATTATAGTTCAGAACTCTGCCAAGAGCTGCATGCCTCACTGCAAATTGTTTCATTCATGAATCACCTAGCCATGTTGATTTCTCTACAATGAAATCCCTTAACATTGACTCCCTCATGCAAATCAAAACAATAAGAATACTGAACAAGGCCAGCATGCCTGAATGAATTTTCTCAGAGGTGTATATCCTTTTCCAGAAGATCCAGCTCCTCTCATTGTCACCTCTTGAGGCTTGGTCAGCATTTGTAGAGGTTCTAAGCTCATTTATAAATAATTTCACCTGTAAGACCAAGGGCCCAAATAAGCTGCTCAGAGAGCTACATTTCACTGGTGAGAGAGTCAGTGAATTATCATTGATTGATACTAGTGTCAGAGAGATTCTGTTGTTAAATCAATACAGATAAACAAAGGGTGCTCACACAATACATAGTGACACAGAGAGCCAAGATATATTTAGCAACATAACAAAATTGGATATGGAGATATCTGAGATAGCCATTGGAGCTACAAAGAGACATATTCCTTCAATGATCAACATAGACAACAACAATTATTCTGGAGGTACAATGCTTGATAAGATTCACAAGTACTTGAAGAAAAAACTTCAATGCCAAAAGTTTGACATCATTAACATCTGGCATGATAAACAAGAAGTTGGGAGACACAATATAACAGAGAAACAAATCATCTAAAAACTCCAATCCTATCCTGAACATGTGTATCCTGGCCTACATTGCATTCCCTGATATATATCACTGCACTTTAGCCATATTACAGTTCCAATAATGTGTAAAGATGCTTATTTGCTGACTGGGGACTTTCAAAGTGTTCCTAATCTGCATCCAATTGCTCTCATACCATTCATGAAATAATCCACCAATTCATCCAGTTTATCTAACATTAGAACCATATCCATGTTCCCACTAATCATCAAGACAATTTAATCACTGGTTAAAGATAGGATCCAGCAGCATCTACTCACAAGAATCTTTATACACCAGTTTGCTCACAAGGTCTCATCCACCATTCAAGTGTGCCACTGGTGGATCATGTAAGATCACATAGAAAAACAGGGTATGTAGCTGGTTAGGTAGACATTGCAGCTACCTTTGACTCTATGGTGTCAGCAAAACTGCTATACTTTCTAAGGAACTATGGAATACCAATTGTCTATGTTACAATCATTGCATAACTTGTTGCTGAATAGGTCAATTTACACATCTCTAGATGGTTCCCTGGACCCTGGATTGACACCACACCTGTCAATTCCCAAAGGTCTCTGCTAATCACCTGGTGTTTTATTACCTACATGAGTTCCTTACTAGAAGAAGTAGAAAAAGAACTGCCAGGAGTCTATGTCCTGGCACTGAGGAACACCATATCTCATACACAGATGATGTTATCATCTTCCTTCCTTCTGAGAAATACCTATCATGGCTATACCGACTGCTGGACAGGTATTCTGGCAGATTCAATCTGGCCATCAACCCAGACAAATATTTGTTCTGGAGAATCAGTATGGGTATTATATTATCATCCTGATATAAGGAAAAACTGCAGGAATTTCTTCAGTTTCTAGTGGCTCTCTCCAAACTAGGAATGAGAAGAGCCATCCAGCAGGATTTTTTGAACAAGACCAAGAAGATAAAAAACTCTCTCTCAATGATCTCCCTTTCACTACCAGGTAAGGTGGCCCTGTTAAATGTGATGATGTTTCTGCAAATAAATTACTACTTGCCAATTTTCATGCTGACCAAGGGAATTCAGGATGCTATAAATTCAGCCTGCACCAAGAAGATGTGGAAGAGGAAGACTATATCCATCAGTCTGGCCAAGGTACAGAGACTACATGACCAGAATAAATTTGCTTTCCATGCCATCAAAATGTTTTTGTTCAAAAAGCATGTTCAATGCTCAGAGAAATCTACAGTAAAAGAGAACAGGATCAAAATGAAGGCTCTGTAGAGTCTACAGATGCACTGCCACCCATTCCCAGTAAATGGGTAAAAAGCTAGAAGACCAATTAAGATATCTATTTTCAGTTATTGAGCGAATAAAGAAAACAAAGCAATATATTGGAAGGTATATCAGCTATGTTTTCCTAAAAAAGACTGGATAACCACCTGATTAAAACTTTCAGTGAAACAAATGCTTAGGGAGTCAAGATACTGCTGGATAGGATCAAAGCTGGTTGATTATATAATTAAGTTTAACTTGTCCTCTTTGCCCACCAGTTACATTTTGGTGATGTAAAGAGGTTTTTGTCAGATAAGCATCATATGTAAACTTTGTTATACACATGAAGAGACTCTAAATCACATATTTTTAGCTTGCTTATATTGGGATACATTAGAAACAAAATCATCACTAGTGTTTCCACTGGCTATGGGAATGTTCTGTCAAATGATGTCAATAAATGAAGAAAAGTATGCAACTATTAGGCTAGCAGCCAGCTTAATACATGCTTTATGGATCACCAGGTGCCAACATATCTTCAGTCAAAGACCTAGTGATCCTTGAAACATTTATAAAAGATACTAATAAACATAAAGAACAGAGATTGCTTCTTTGTGCCAGATTGTCTTTTTGTGGACACATGGGCAGAAATTACCATATCCAACAATGAAACAACATCTCATACTACTGCACTAAATAATATGATGATAACACATATTGATTGCAAAGCTTTGAACTTCTACATAAAACTATTGAAATCAGCAAAATGTAGCTACCTGAGCCTGTAAATATTTTTCTTAATAAAAAAAACATATTATACTTAAGTCACATGGACCTTATAATGCAATATCCAATATCCAAACCATTATTTTGGGAGGAAATATATAACACAATAAACAAATAAATTAGTTTTAAGCAAAAAAAAAAAAAAAAACATTTATTCTTATCTTAAATATAATAATTATTAATTCTGATAGTATATATATATAATCTCTCTTTAAGAGAGATGAAATAATATTGAATTTAGTCTTTATTAGTCTACTTATTTATTTGACAAAAAGTTTTATTAAATGTTTATTTAAAAAGATGGAAAATACATTTATATAAATAGTTGTGGAAAAAGAAAATAAAGTTAAGTTGTGGCACTAAGTTTAAAGTAGGCCAAAGATTACAACGTTTATACTGTACATAAATTAATAATTTAAAATTGGTGAAATTATTTTATGATTTTTTAATGCTAATATAAATATTGTCATTAAGCAAGACAAAATTATTTTAATACCTGGTATTTAACGATTTGGTATTAAAAAGATATTCTTTTGTGGGTTTGCTTTTTAAAATATTATATTTCATTTGGCAATTAAATCTTTCATTAGATAAACTTAGAGTACTCAGAAATAATTAATTCAATTTTAGTTTTCTTGTTTCATAATTATTGTAATGAATTAGTAAATTAAAATGTGTTTACTTTTTAAATATGTGAGGTTTATTACTGTAACTGTTAGTTAATCGTAAAAACCTTAACATTTTTTCTACTTTAATTTCATTTACTTTTACTTTTATTTTACTGATGCTATTGACAATCTAGTTGAGTTTTTTGTTAATTGTTTCTTTAGAACGTTTGTCTACATCACAAATAATTCTGAGATAATTAATCAATAGATTTAAAATTCAACCTAATTTTCTCTATATAATTTTAGATTTGTAGTTCAAAATATACAACAACAAAAAAAAAAGATATAAAAGAAACATTTTCTCCTCCTCCTTGGCTACCAACACATTATAAAAAAATCATTTTCTAAAAAACTTTTAGATATTAATTTAAAAATAAGCTTTGTGTTCTTCATTGATTTTATTTAAAATGTTTTGATTCGAAAATAATGCAATTGGAGTAGTTTATTTAAATTGCCTTTTTGAGTTTATAAAAGTCAAAAACTTCCTGTCTATAATAGAGAAAAGAAAGCTGAAAGTTGAAGTTGAGTGTGCTTTTGTTTTGTCTGTCTGTGCTACTGAATTACTTAGTTTGTGCCTTTTTTGTGGGATATAAAAATAAATAACTAATAGTTGATGGGAATCAGAATAAATACAAAAGGTTTATTTTAAAGATTGTTTTTATGATTTCAAAGCCAAAAACTTTATTTGGAATTAGATTTTTGTATATCTAATTGATTAACAGTTAAGATTGTTTTTTTCCAAATAGTTTAGATCAGATTTCTCTGTTTCCCTTCCTCATTTTTGAAAAAGCAAATGAGAAAGAAATTTCCAAAGATAAAAGAAGAATAAAAATTTACAAACTACTTGTTTCAATTATAAATAAGAAAATTTCGTTTGAAATTTTTTTACATCAAACAATTTAAAAGTCAATATTAGGTAGATATTATTATGAGAAATCAAATATGAAAATTTACCATTGCCTTTTTATCTGCTCTCTCTCTCTCTCTCTCTCTCTGTCTCTCTCTCTCTCTCTCCCTCTCCCTCTCTCTCTCCCTCTCTCTCTCCCCCCCCCCCCCCCCCCCCCCCCCCCCCCCCCCCCCCCCCCCCCCCCCCCCCCCCCCCCCCCCCCCCCCCCCCCCCCCCCCCCCCCCCCCCCCCCCCCCCCCCCCCCCCCCCCCCCCCCCCCCCCCCCCCCCCCCCCCCCCCCCCCCCCCCCCTCTCCTCCCCCCCCCCCCCCCCCCCTCCCCCCCCCCCCCCCCCCCCCCCCCCCCCCCCCCCCCCCCCCCCCCCCCCCCCTCTCTCTCTCTCTCTCTCTGAATGCTCCATTATCTTTTCCATTTTTCTGAAAACCAAATAAAAAATTAGAAAAGCAATGAAAAGTTTGCAATACAGAATCTATCAATATAAAGTAATGCTAAATGATTTTAGATTACACATTGAATTATAAATTAAGTCATGGTATTATACTATGACCTATTGCCTTTTTTCCAAAATATTTTTAATTGTCCATTAGTTATCCCAATACTTTTTGTGATATCAAAGCAGTAATTAAAGAGTCAACTAAGACAACATTAAATGTAGGTTGTCAATTATATCACTATCAACTTTTTTAAAAATTTTATTTATCCCATGTTTAATTGCACCTTTGACAATAATTAAATACTCTTTCAATGTTTTGATAAGTATAATTTTTACAATTGAAAGTGTTTTGACTGAATTTACAGGTATAATCATAACTAGCTTACTTGAACTTTTTACTATTAGGATACAAACCTGTATATATTATGCTATTTTATACTAATAAAAAAATCACACAATATTTATATAGCTTTTATTACACAAATTTAATAAAATTTATTAACATTTGATCAAGATACCTTTCTATAAAAAGTGCTAATTTATTTTGTAGAGAGAAAATTACCATGATTAAATAAATGTACAGAAATTTCAATGTTCTGAAAAAATAAACCCCAACCTAAGAACTATTATAACTTATTTAGTTTTAAAAGAATTTTATTTAGGGAGAATATTGGTTTTTTTATACATTAACTTCTTAAAGGACATTGACCAAACAGGAGTCTAAAATGTTACTACAGGGTTGATAGTAAAGAGATAACTTATTTAGCCTCATAAAAATTGGTCATTTAGCAATTATTAAAAGTTTTCATGCAATATCAAATGCTAATGTTACCTCTGTTTACATAAATAAAATCTTTTTAGTTTCCAATCTTTAACAAATGAAAGATCCATCTAAAATATATAATTGAAAAAGAATTAAAGAATCATTATTATTAAAAATTTATGATTCTGCAGCAATTAACTTATTTAAAAGTTCTTTTAATATTAAAAGTGTATGGAAAGTAACTGGAATTGTGGTCAATGTCTAGTTTAAATATGTTATTTTGTGGTTCTTTACACTTGAGAAGTCTGCTTTTAGCAGTGATACCATTGGTAGTGTTTTAGACTTTATTTTCTTGGATAATCTGTTTGAGATGTGAATTTGGTGTAATTCTGATATATATATATATATATAATGTACAAGTATAACTCCCATTTTAAATATATATATAAACAAACAATTTAACAGTGTGTGTGTGACATCTGACTTTATATTATTACTATTATTTGCTGAATGTTGTCAAAGGTAAAAATATAGTAATAATTATATGGTTATAGTATATAGAATTGTTTCTCATACAGATTGTATTCCATCTTTGTGGAATAGATTTATTTATATTTAGCAGTACTTTTTATATTTATGTGTGTTAAAAAACTTTTCCAAATAGTTGATGAATTTATTGTTTCATCTTGCACATTAATGCAATAGGTGTAATTACATTTTTATAGCTTCTCTAAATACTCTTTCATCATGATTATTGCATATAAATATGATTTTAGTATTTGGGAAGTCTATGTAATGTCCAGTATCCAAAACATGAAGAACACATGCTGGAGATATTGGCAATTTTTACTATATAATTGTATTCATCTCTTCTAACATTTATACATCTAGTATTCCATCTATGTATATTTTTGGACACATGCAACATGAAAATTTATATACTTCTTGGCCTTTTAGAGAGACTATACTCTTGGGTTTAATTAAAAGATTATTAATCTTTTGCTCAGTAGAGAATGTTATTTTTATGTCATTGCATTGTTTTCAAATTTTATCTGTGATTTCATTTTATAAGGAATGTAAATTTTAGTGGAAATATTGGCTTCTTTTTTGTGATGGAAATAAAAATGATAAAAACACTCTTCCCTTAATCTACACATCCTGCTAGATATTTAGCCCAAATCTCCTCTGTAGCTAAATCACTTTATGTAAGGACATTTTACTTTCAAATATGTATGCATTAAAAAAAGAGTAACCCATAAGTGAAGTCTTAATAATAGACAGTTATAACACCATCACTATAAATAAACTAATGTACAAAGCAAAAGCCTCTCTCCTGAAAACAAAAAGAAGCAAATACATCTAATAAATATGCATTTCTTATATAAAATGAATCACAGATTAATTTGGAAAGCTACTAAGATGCTGTGACATAAAACATTTTTGTACTCAGCAAATTAAAACCTAAGGATATAATCTCCCTAGAGGCACAATTCATTTATGAAAGCTCATATAGCATGTAAAAAACAACATATATAGGAAAAAGCAATCAATGTATAAGTGCTATAAGAATTGAACCCATTAATGAACAAAACATTCTCAATATTTTCAGCACTTGCTCTCTATGTTTTCAATATTACCCATGCCACAGATCTTAAAATACTAAAATCATATCCACATGCAATAACCATGATCACTCAGTATGTAGAGAAGCAATTCAATGCAAATAAATATTAAAAATGCCAATAAATATAAATCAAAATATCCAACTACTACATTATACAACAACCACATGAAACAATTCTATCTATAATAAAAATATGATTATTAATATATTTTTTCACCTAGTTAAAGGTAAACATTATCTTGTTGAAATGTTGGATATCATTATTTTATTTTACAAAACATGATTATTTGTGAAAACATATTACACACACATGCACAAACATATATATATATATATATATATGAATATAATAAATATATGAACTAACTAAAGGAAAAATGAAAACAACAACACACAATTAAAGCAATTTTATAAAGAAATAATTGTGTGTTATTTTTTATAATATATATATATATTTCTATGGATTGTTATTATAATAATGAATAGAAATGAGGAAATAATATCCATGAAATAGTAATAAAGTTTAACTTTTAAAATTACCATGAAATTATCAATTACCACTGACAACTCCTGAGGCTAAGCATTTTTTTTCACAAACTTATAATAACACTTTTGTTTGAGTTTTGGTTGCAAAAGTAGGTTCTTCTTTTACCTCAAACCCAAGTCCTTATATGGATTTAAACCATATGAAAACATTAAAGAAGGAGAACTTTTTTCACATTCTTCAAATGATACTTTTATTTGCTTCAGAGAGTTGTACATATTGAATTAAATGTTTTTATGGATTGTTATAAATGAAAATGAAAATATAATATCTATGAAATAAAGATAATCATTAATTTTTGATGTCACTGAGAATTTAGCAATCAATACTAATTGACAATACATGAGGCTAATTAAGTGTTTCTCATCTATAATAGCCTTTTTGTTGATATTGGACTAAAATTTATTTTACAACAACAAAAGACATCCAGCAAAAAAGTTATTAAAGGTTTATGAGAAAACTTGCTTGACCTCAGCAATTGTCAATAAATAGTAATTGATAATTGTTTGGTAACATCAAACCTCTATTTCATCAATATTATTTTTTCATTTCTATTCATTATTATAATAACAATCTACAGAAACATTTAACTATACAATTCTTTGGAGAAGTTAAAAATATTTTTGCACAATGCCAAGAATGTTGCTACTTTTTCTCAATTCACACCTATAAAATTGCTTTCTGTTTTTAAATCCATATAAGAACTTGGGCTTGAAATAAAAGAGAATCTCTTTTATTTCAACTAAAGACTCTCAATGAAAAAAACTATTATATGTATGAGAAAAAAATTTCTTTACAGAATGGAGGTATTTTGAAAAAATGTGTGTGAAGAAAATTAAAAGAGAACGCTTTGAGGAAGGTGCTTGTTATTGTACCAAAATGTTAGCTATTTAGCTATTTTACCACATAGAATATCCGAAAATAATAATAATATGAAATCATATATATATATATTGTTATAGTCCTCCCTTCTCTCAGAAGTGGACTATTCCAGATGCCGCCTTATCTGATCGAATTAAGCATTGTTTGCCTCAGGCCAATAGGCTGATGTATGGATAAAAGCATAGCCAATGATTATTACAGGCCAATGAGCAACGATGCTTGCTGAATCCGAAGATTTTCAAGGTCAGGGATCTGGGTATAAATAGTTAGCCTTTTGTGAGAATCAGGGAAGAATGTGTCTAACCTAAACAGACACTTTGTGTTCTTCCAGGGAAACTCTGCTAACATAAACAGCAGCAAGTATTCCCATTAATAGCACTATGCTATTTAGATCTACACAGCTAGGCAAGTCCCACAGAGACCGGACGCTGCTAAGATCACCCTCAGCTCGAGGCAAGCTAACTACATAGCTGGAAGAGTCATAGACCTTACCTGTGAGGCAAGCCATAAGGTGTGGCTGGAAGCGGCAGGCAAAACCCAGAGTTCACATTAAACTCCAAGATTCAACTTATAAATATGCATTTGTATACTGTATATTATCTGTATATATTTGTACATAATAAATATATTAAATTATAATACTTGTGTCAGTATTATTTTATATTTTTTACTGTTAGTTGGGTCTGTAATCCAGACCAAACACAACAGATTTGGCGCAGTTGGACAAAAGATTTTTTTTCCCCCAGGCTGGAAAAAGAAAAAACTTGGAAAACGTAAATACGCGAGTGTGCACACACTCGTAAGTTACAAAGCTGTGATTACTAAATCACACTTAAATACAGTCCAAGTATTTAGTAAAATACGTATTTTTTAAACAGTGATTCTTGAAATCGCTTATTTCTGGCAAAATAAGTAAAATACACGATAGTATTTATTAAATTGCCAGTGTCAAAATCACTTAATTCTGGGAGGAAACATAAAGTGATCATAAATACGATTGATGTTTCATAAACAAATCAAAATTGGCCTTGCTAAAAAAACAAAAGCTTACTTTAGCAGAGTAAAAAATCTGTCAAACAATCGTATCAAGTGTTTACTCGCCACTCACAAATATACGAAAAAAAATATTCTTTCTCACATGATAACAGAGAAAAATAAAATAAAAAAATGTCTAGTATAATTGGCTCGATGGAAGCTTTTGGTCCAGGATTTCCTGAGAACTGTTCAAGCTACAAAGAGTGTCTAATTTTCTATATGCAGGCCAATCAGACAAAAAAGTCTGAAATAAAATTAGTGACACTGATAATGATAATAGGGTCGCAGACTTATAATATATTAAAATCGCAACTTGGGCCAGAAACACTGGTTGACTTGAATTTTGAGAAAGCATTGGCGATTCTCATGGACAATTTTTCCCCCAAACCACTAACAATAATGCAGAGATATTATTTCAATCTCTGTGCCCAGGCAGAGGGAGAAAAAGTTAGAGAATTCACCACGTGAATCAGAACATTAGCACTCACGTGTGAGTTTAAAGAGTTCTTAAATGAAGCATTATGCGATCGTTTCATTTGTGGCATGAACGATCACAATTTAAGACTAAAACTAATTAATGACACTGGATATAGATTTTGAAAAGGCTGTAACTCAAGCCACACTGGCAGAATCTATAGCATGTCAGGCAAAGTCATTACAAAAAATGAATTATACTGTTCAAAAAGTTGAACATAAGGCTGAGTCTGACAAGCACTCAGTTAACTCAACAACGAGTGTAAAGTGTTGTTATTGATGCGATGAACCTATCCACATGCAAACAAAATGTCCACATCTCCATACTGTGTGCTCATTTTGCAAGCATGTCGGTCATATAAGAGCGACATGTCTAAACTTAAAAAGACAGACAGCCAATATGAGAATGGAAAAAACCATTCCAAAACACAAAGGCAACTATAAGAAAAATAAACAAGTTGCCAGTATAAATCACATTAAGGACAATAAGTCTGGATTTATACAGAATATTATGATTAATGATACGCCAGTGAGAATGGAACTGGACACAGTGGCAGCAGTGTCTATTGTTTCAAAAAAAAACTTGGGCTATCATTAATAAAAATAATAAATATAATCTGCATCCTAGCACTAGAACGATAACAGATTTTCAGGGTAAAAAAATAAAACTCTTGGGTCAGACAAGAGTGAAAATTACCATGCCTAATAAAACTAGACACCTACCACTGGTAATGGCAACAGGTGATCTCAGCAACTTATTAGGTCATGACTGGTTCAGTCACTTAGGGTTCAAAGTGAACCAGCTCACAACATTATCAAAGTTGAAGACTTATGAATCAGAAGTTTTTAACAAAAAGCTGATAACAAAAATGATAAATATATTAAATTATAATACTTGTGTCAGTATTATTTTATATTTTTTACTGTTAGTTGGGTCTGTAATCCAGATCAAACACAACATATATATTGTAATGGACAAATTGAACAAACATATTATGCTGACCACATTGTGGCATACAAATGTAATGGAACGTACTTTTACTCCATTATACCAATCATCAGTTAACTGGGACCTACAGTTTATGGTGCCAAATGTAATGGAAAATATATCATATAAACATATTATACATCAAATGTAATGGAACGTCAATATATGAGAAGAAAATAATACTTCGAACATTGGATGATAAATGTAATGGAATATATGTAATCTAAGTGAATCCAATTGTTGAGAAAGCTTAATATAATAAATTGTATAATTTAAATGAAGAATAATAAAATTATCCCAGTTATATTTAAATAAATTGTTTATATGCCCTTCCAACTAGCTATATATGAAATAAATCTAAAATCATACAGAGCAATGAGAACTATCATTATAATTTATTTTCAAAGTTGATATGACTAACTAATCAAATATATATGAGAAACAAAGGGAATTCTATTAAATCCAATATACACATCCAATAAGTAAATTTATGTATATCTAAAGATATCAATGAATAATAATATGTGTAAGTAACTTAAAGATTAAATAATAAGTGAAATACGAAGTTATCCAATATTAAATTGTGAATTCAATTAATTTCATAATGACTCTGGCACTAAAAGAAAAATAAGAATAAAATATTAATACTTTTTCAAATAACTTACAAAGGCATTACTTATAAAACAAATAGTACATCCTTTATTTCTATATTATGGTTTAATTTTAGGTAGTATCAATGTTTTAAATAAGTTTTAAATACAAACCCAAATACAAAAAAAATATACCTATATATACTTGCAATAAGTATATATATTAAATAGATAAAGACATATTTGTGCTCAACAAGTATGCATTATTATAAACACAAATCCATATTTATATTTTTTAAATATTCAAAATTAAAAATAAATAAAAATAAAAGTATATTATATCCAGCAAATATATAAATTATTGTTTAGGTCTGCATAAGAATTATTATATGAAGTTAAAAAAAAATGAAAATAGAAAAATAAATAATAAAAAAAAAAATTTATAATAAAATTTTTGTGTATATAAATTTTACTTATTAAAATATACATATAGCAACCCATATGCAACCCAAACTTATAAGCCATACTTTAAAATTTTAAATTACTTAAGTGTTAATTTTGACACCATTAAATGTTCATTGTTTTTTGGAAAACAAAACGCTTGAATTGAATAGAATGATATTTATAAAAACGTTTTATTTTTATAATTAAAAAAAAAATATCGATCTCAAAATATATATCATTTATATTAATAAAATTATTTACTACCTTTTGTTTTAAAGTTTAACTTGTTCATTTTTCTTTCAAAAGTCAACTTATTCCATTGTTTTATTCCTTTATTTGTTTAATATTAGAATGCATTCTATCTAAAGTTAAATTGAAGAAATACCACTTTAGAAAAAAAATATTGGTTTCCAAATGCACATATATACTTCATTTTTTTTAAATTTCTCTCCTTGAAAAAAAAAAAAATTGACATGTTGAATCCAATATATTAATTAATTTTAGTTACCTCCAGATTATTATTAGATTGACCATTATAGATTCCAGATAGCTATATCAAATTTCGGCTTCAGACGCACGGTGAAATTCATGTGTTGAAATTTGCTTAGTTTTCCTTTTTAAACTGCCTTGGAATAAATGAAAGGAAACGGCACAGCTCCTTGGCTGTGATATATATATATATTATAAATTAGCCAGTCATGGTTTATATATTTATTACAGAAATTTATCTTATTCCACTATTCTTAAGAATGGCAATTTCAAAGAAACAAAGTACAACAAATTTTTATCCTTCAGTTTGTTTAATCACTATCTTAATAACGATGGCTTCTTTTTGTTGTTGCTGTTGTTCCACATGCTAGCAAATGCTGTTTTGAAAACCATTATTACATATGTTTTTTTAAACAATTAATATTCAAAAAAAAATATTAACCATATAAAAAAATATTAAATCGAAAATTTATTTGACAGCTTTTAAAATATACATATAGGCATTAATATTAACATTACATTTTTTTAATAATCACCACAAATAAATAATCTTTTTTATAATCAACAATTTATATGTCTTTATTTATCTATAATAATTAAATATTCACAGCGATGTACTATCAACAAATAAATAAAATAATAAATCCAAAACAACTATAAATATAACTGATAACCATAAACAATAATAATACTTCATATATAAACATCAAATCAAAGAGATTTTTTATAATAACAACAAATGATTTTTAAAATATAGATAGATTTATCGATATTTACAATACCCCCTAATCCACTGAAAAAAAAATGTCTTTGCAAATAACTAATGAATTATGAGATATTGAAAAACTTCTCAAATTTGTAATCTTTCTGAGAACTAACATGGTTTAAAAAATATTATTTTTCTTATTAATAACCATATTCATTTGTTCATATCTATCTGTCAGATCATCTAGATCTTTGTCCAAATTTTCTTTAAAAAAATAATAATAATCAAAAGTGCCTTTTTAATTTTTCTTGAAAAGAATTTCCAGTATGTTGAACTTTGTGAAGAAGTTTGCTTTGATTTACAAGATTTTTATATAACATTTTGGTATAATTCAATTGCTTTTGAATAATTTTGGGATCAGCATCTAAAGATTTTGTTATGATCTCCTTAGATTCTGCTTCTATATCCTTTACATAAATCTAACTTGATCATAAGCACTAACATAATTCTTAATTTTATCTATAACAGTTGCTACTTTATCAGACAATCTATTATCTTTCATTTGAATATCGTGATAAATATCATTGGCTTGAGCAAGTCTTTGATTTACTTCACTTGTTCTATGTTCAATTGAAAACAATACATTGGACAATTCTGAATGGTATTCATTCAAATTTTCTAAATAATCCTTTAAAAATTGCAAATCAGGTTGATGTGATACAACTTCAACATTAAAGAATTCTTGAAAATCATTTTGTTTTACACCATTAATATTATCCTGTTCTATATTAATTATTTTTAGTTTGACTTTAGGTTTACTTAAATCTCTTTCCTTAGCTATATTTTCTCGAAGAAAATCTTTACTAATCACATCATCACTTATTATTTTAAGTTTAATTTTGGCTTTGCCAATTTCTTTTTCATCATCAATAACTTTCTGCCAAGAATTAAATTAAATATCTTTTCATTTATTCTTTTAAATTTTACTTTTACTTTCCCTACATCTCTTTCCTTGTCAATATTCTCTCTAAGAAAATCAATATTATTTATCTTTCCATCTATAACTTTAAGTTTAACTTTGGCTTTTCCAATATCTTTCTTTATTTACATTTTCTTTAAAAAAATCTATATTAATCAGATCATCTTCTATCATTTTAAGTTTGATCTTAGCTTTTCCAATTTCTTTTTCCACATCAATAATCTTTCTACCAATATTTAAATTGAATACCTTTTTATTTATTCCTTTAAATTTCACTTTAATCTTCCTCATATTTTTGTTATGATTAAGTATCTCCTTAAGAAAATCTATTTTAATTTTCTCGTTATCTCTAAATTTCAGTTTTATTTTGGCTTTGCCTATGTCTCTATTTGGATCAATTTCTAATCTGATAAAATTTATATTCGGCATTATATTTTTAATTTTTGCAAATACCATTTCTTTGTAAATATCAAATTTTAGATAAATATTTTCATACTTAATATTAGATTTCTGAATTATATTTTGTATTTTATTCTTGAATTTATTACTAGTATTGTCAGTAATCTTCGGTAATTCATTATCTAATAACTCTAGATATTTTTCATCTAATGGGTCTAATTTTATTTCTAAATCCTCATTAACTCTTTTATCCTCACTAATCAACTTAAAAGATTCTTCAGGTTCTTTCACTATTTCATCACATAATTTATTATTTTTATTATCCTGACTTTGAAAAATTAAGTCCTCTCCTTCCAATTTACTAGAAACATTTGATACTATTTCGTCAATAGAATTTTGAGATTTTGAATTTATTTCTAACTGTTTTAGTGATCTCTCTCGTAATTCCTTATTTTTCTTTATCTCCATTTTATGTTCCTCTAACACTTGGCTATATCTCCGAATTTCTAATATCGTTTCATCTATCATTTCTATTCGTTGTGCCTCTACCTCCTTTGCCATTACTTCTTTTATCATAGTCTGAAAATCTAACTTTACCTCCACACAACTATGATCTTTCTTTTGTATCTCCACATTCACATCTATATCTTTCTTAATCATTTCAATAGATTCTTTATGCTTTTTTAACTTTTCATCAACCAATTCAAGAATCTTTCTAATTAATTCTTCATTTTAAAAATTTTTCCCATTTACTAAATCTATCAATGGTTTATCTTCTTCCCTATCATCTATCAACTCAACAGATGGTATATTTTCTTATAGTTCTTTAGTAACCAATTCAACAGATTCCTTTTGAATCTCTATTTCTTCATGAATTAACTCACTATCTGTACTAATTTTTTCAACAGATAACTGGGTTTCATCACTAGTTAATTCAATAAAAAATTTGTCTTTTCTTAAATCATCTTCTGCTATCTTATCAAATGATACATTATCATTTACATCCTTGTTAACTAATTTAACAGAATCTTTGTTTTCTTCTGCCAAACTACTACACAAGTTAATATCTTCGTTAACTATCTTAATTACTTGTGGATTTGCTTTTCTTATTATTTTAACAAGTTGTCTATTTTCTGCCATACTTTTACTAATTAAACTAATAGGTTCTTTACACTTTTTCAAATCTGTACTAGTTACTTTAACAAATTTATCAATTACTTTGAAAGATACTTTATGATTTGCTATATCCTTATCAATTATCTCAACTGAGGGCTTAGATTCAGTTTCTATACTTTTAAATTCAATATTTTGTGATTTATTATTCTCCTCTAATTTATTCTTCAAATTAGCATCTACTATTTTAACATCTTGACTAACTAACTCAACATATGATTTATCATCTTCAACATTTTTATTAATAAATTGAGTTTCTTTCCACATCCTTTCTTCAATCAACCTCACGAACTCATGGATATATTTATTAATCATCTGATTCTATCTATGTATTTATCAATTATTTGGTTTCTTTTCTCAAGTATATGATCTATAGATTCCCACCTACTATCTGTGTATTTGTCAACCATCATTCCAATCTCCTTGTGAAGATTATCAGCAACTACTTCAGAAGTTATTTGTTTTTCCATTAAATTCCTTACATCAAAATTACCACTAACTGGCATTTCATTACTGTTATCCATTATTACTAGAACTGCAATATTATATACTCATACAAAAAAATCTAAGATATATATATATATATATATATATATATATATATATATATATCTTAGATATATTTATATGTATATATATATATATATATATATATATATATATATATAATATACAAATCAATATATATATCAAAATACAGTACAATTTATATAAATTATATTCTTTTAGAAGTACTTTCGACTATACACTTTGTAGTCTTTATCAACTATATAACGTTGAATAATCAAAACGAGACAACCCTTAACAATACCCATAGTTCAATTCAGATTTTCCACAATTCTGTTATCTTAACATTTGATGACTGGTGATTCATTAACATTTGATGATTTCTTGAAATCAACATAGCCTCTTTTATTTTACGTTTATTATGACAACGTTCAATTTGAATAATTTTCATATTTTTATAATCAAATTTAAATCCATATTGACAAGATTTATTATGATCAAATATAACAGATGATGAAGGTTTATTTACATCTGTTCCATATTGATTCTCTTTTTGAATTCTATTATATAAAAGCATATGTTCTTTTATTCTCTTCTCAAATGTACACTTAGATTCACCAATGTATTGTACGCCGCATCCACATATCAATCTATATATAATAGAATTTTGATTAAACTTTGAATTTTGAATTTTAGAATTATTAAGCAATCTATTTATGTTATTTGTAGAGAAAAAAAGCAATATGACACAAACCATTATAAATTTTCCTAATAAACTTGACCTGCTCATCTGATATAAATGGCATTGAAATCCATTTCATTTTGATATCTTTATTTTTAATTTTATTATAGTGTTGATTTCTTTTAAATCCTTTAATAATATTAGCAATTGCATTTTTATAATAACCAATTTTCAACAAGTCATTAACAAATAAATGTACATTTTTAATTTTATCACAAGAATATTTGCATAATTTTTCATTTCGAAATAAGAATGATTTCAATCCAGACAGCTTATGACACATAGGTACATGTGATTCATATATATATATATATATATATAGTAATTACCACAGATCAAGGGCTCACCATCTCCAATCATTACCCAACAAACAATTACTCAACTAAGCAAAGTACATGCCTTTTAATTTTATTATTCATAGTAGTTATCCAACAATCTAAATTTCAGTTGTTTGAACTCATGAACTTCTTGGTTTTTATATATAAAAAAAATCTCAGCTATCACCATAACTTGAACAAATTTCTCTAAATATATATATATAGAGAGAGTAACAACTGAGATCACTAGCTAACATTTATTTATATTTAATGATAATAAATATTCTACACTTATACAATATTGAAATGTGGAACTTTCATATCAAATTTAATATAACCTCGAAATATTTAAAATACAATAAAATGTTCACATGCCTTAAAAATAACTAATTCAATAATATTGTGAGACAACTTTCTCACTCAAGATAATAGTAGTTAGATATAAAATGATTAAATTGATGCCTATAAATTTACTGGACCTTAAAACTTAATACCATTTCATATACATAAAAAAAAATCAACTCCACTAACTATTTACTCTAGTGCCCAAAACATTATTTTACTAAAAATTGTACTAGTGCAATTTATTATCAACAAACATTCACTAATTGAACTTCATGTTTAAAGGTCACTTATAATGGAAAATAAAATATTGATATGTTTGTTTTTCAAACCTTAATTGATAATCAATGTAATAGATTATTTGTCACCTACAATAATTAATTAACCGAGCTCTAAGTTTGGTGCTATATATTTAGGTTATATACTCATCCATTCCTCTAAAGATCTGACAGATATTGACAGCCAAAAAAATAATTAGCACTTCACAATTTTGAGATAGATAAAAGAATTCAATCACTGCTCTTAAAACATACAATGTTCCATGAACACTCAGATGATCATCACATTTCAGTCTTTCTAAGCTACTACAACCCATAAATAGTTTTCTGCAAACATTATTGCACTGCCCTGCTTACATCTAAGTCTTAGGGGCTATTATTTATAAAATATAGCCTTGCTCATCTTTGTGAGTCTTAGAGGCAAATATTATACATATATCAAAAAGAACTATACCTTACTCTCTCTGGAGTCTTAGAGGTAAAATCATGGCAGGACTACTGTTAACTGCTTCATGATAAATAGTAACAAACATCAAAATTTGGGTTGGAGCAGTGAATGAGATCAATCAGTCACAATTGACATGAATACGTCACACCCTCAAGACAATGACAAAAATTCCCCATCCACCATCAATACTTGCAATAGAACCAACCAAACTCCAACAATCAAATATCCAATCTAACCTTCAAAATTATAGATTTTCTACAACACAAATTTTCCAAATATGGACAAAATTATTACTCTATAATTTAATGCCATCAATATAATTTTTAAATTGAAACTAAGCTGTTTCATGACTGTATTTATCTCTCATCATAAAAAAAAATGCAATAACAGTAACCATCACCATCTAAACATAAGGCCAAATATATATATATATATATATATATATATATATATATATATATATATATATATATATATATATATATATATATAAATTAAACACACAAAAATGCTTCTCTTTCTTTAAACTATACATCTCACATCAATATATATATAATACTCACATCTCTCAGGTATGTGGTGTATTTCAAGCCCTAATTAGCTTATTTTGAGCCCTAGTTGTTGCACCAAATGTAATGGACAATTGAACAAACATATTATGCTGACCACGTTGTGGCATCCAAATGTAATGGAACGTACTTTTACTCCATTATACCAATCATCAGTTAACTGGGACCTACAGTTTGTGGTGCCAAATGTAATGGAAAATATATCATATAAACATATTATACATCAAATGTAATGGAACATCAATATATGAGAAGAAAATAATACTTCAAACATTGGATGATAAATGTAATGGAATATATGTAATCTAAATGAATCCAATTGTTGAGAAAGCTTAATATAATAAATTGTATAATTTAAATGAAGAAAGATAAAATTATCCCAGTTATATTTAAATAAATTGTTTATATGCCCTTCCAACTAGCTATACATAAAATAAATCTAAAATCATACAGAGCAATGAGATCTATCATTATAATTTATTCTCAAGGTTGATATGACTAACTAATCAAATATATATCAGAAACAAAGGGAATTCTATTAAATCCAATATACACATCCAATAAGTAAATTTATGTATATCTAAACATATCAATGAATAATAATATGTGTAAGTAACTTAAAGACTAAATAATAAGTGAAATACGAAGTTATCCTCTATTAAATTGTGAATTCAATTAATTTCATAATGACTCTGGCACTAAAAGAAAAATAAGAATAAAATATTAATACTCTTTCAAATAAATTACAAAGGCATTACTTATAAAACAAATAGTACATCCTTTATTTCTATATTATGGTTTAATTTTAGGTAGTATCAATGTTTTAAATAAGTTTTAAATACAAACCCAAATACAAAAAAAATATACATATATATATACTTGCAATAAGTATATATATTAAATAGATAAAGACATATTTGTGCTCAACAAGTATGCATTATTATAAACACAAATCCATATTTATATTTTTTAAATATTCAAAATTAAAAATAAATAAAAATAAAAGTATATTATATCCAGCAAATATATAAATTATTGTTTAGGTCTGCATAAGAATTATTATATGAAGTTAAAAAAAAATGAAAATAGATAAATAAATAATAAAAAAAAATTTTTATAATAAAATTTGCGTATATAAATTTTACTTATTAAAATATACATATAGCAACCCATATGCAACCCAAACTTATAAGCCATACTTTAAAATTTTAAATTACTTAAGTGTTAATTTTGACACCTGTTAAACGTTTGTTGTTTTTTAGAAAACAAAACGCTTGAATTGAATAGAATGATATTTATAAAAACGTTTTATTTTTATAATTAAATAAAAAAAATATCGATCTCAAAAATATATATATCATTTATATTAATAAAATTATTTACTACCTTTTGTTTTAAAGTTTAACTTGTTCATTTTTCTTTCAAAAGTCAACTTATTCCATTGTTTTATTCCTTTATTTGTTTAATATTAGAATGCATTCTATCTAAAGTTAAATTGAAGAAATACCACGTTAGAAAAAAATATTGGTTTCCAAATGCACATATATACTTCATTTTTTTAAATTTCTCTCCTTGAAAAAAAAAATTGACATGTTGAATCCAATATATTAATTAATTTTAGTTACCTCCAGATTATTATTAGATTGACCATTATAGATTCCAGATAGCTATATCAAATTTCGGCTTCAGACGCACGGTGAAATTCATGTGTTGAAATTTGCTTAGTTTTTCTTTTTAAACTGCTTTGGAATAAATGAAAGGAAATGGCACAGCTCCCTGGCTGCAATATATATATATATATATATTAGCCAGTCATGGTTTATATATTTATTACAGAAATTTATCTTATTCCACTATTCTTAAGAATGGCAATTTCAAAGAAACAAAGTACAACAAATTTTTATCCTTCAGTTTGTTTAATCACTATCTTAATAATAATGGCTTCTTTTGTTGTTGCTGTTGTTCCACGTGCTAGCAAATGCTGTTTTGAAAACCATTGTTACATATGTTTTCTTTTAAACAATTAACATTCAAAAAAAATATTAACCATATAAAAAAATATTAAATCGAAAATTTATTTGACAGCTTTTAATATATATATATATATAGACATAAATAATAACATTACATTTTTTTAATAATCACCACAAATAAATAATCTTTTTTATAATCAACAATTTATATGTCTTTATTTATCTATAATAATTAAATATTCACAGCGATGTACAATCAACAAATAAATACAATAATAAATCCAAAACAACTATAAATATAACTGATAACCATAAACAATAATAATACTTCATATATAAACATCAAATCAAAAAGATTTTTTTTTAATAACAACAAATGATTTTTAAAATATAGATAGATTTATCGATATTTACAATATATAAAGTGAAGTTCTAGTTTTTGTTATATTTTGTGTTGAAAGTTAATATTTTGTTTGCATTTCGTATTATGGATGTAATATAATATAATAATTAAATATGAATAAATTTAGGGTTGAATTGCTTTTGGTAATTATTTTAATTATAATAATAGCCATATAATATATGTGTATGGATAAGTTATGGAATGATGAAGAAATTCTTTATTTATTTTTATTTTTTTACATAAAATGTGTTTAAGATTATTTATTTGAAATTATTATTTTTTTACATAAAATATAAGAATTTAATGCTTTATTCTGTATGGTCTGGATGGTGGAATATTTGAAATAATTACCATCTATTATGTGTATAAGTTTGTACCTATAACAATAATCTATTGCCTAAAACATGAGGATCAGGCTGTGTTTGAAAAGTGTCAATTAAATGCTGATGTAATAAAAGAGATAGAAATAAAAAAATATTTAACCCGGGAATTATTTAATATTTTTTAATATTTTAAAATTGTTTCACTGTTTTGCTTTTATACTGCCAAATTTAAAGGAAAAATATTTTTTATAATATGTGAAAAAAACCAGAAGCATGTTGGCTAAAGAATCTTTGTTGTTTGTTACTCCCCAATGTCAAAAGCCTGAAGAATAATCAGAAAATGTATAGTTAAAGGAAAGATAAGTAAAAACCAATAATCTATTTGAATCTCTGGGAAAAAAAGTGTCAACATCATAGTTGATTAGCATTTCCATGCTATAATTTTCTTTAAAAAAGGAGAAAAAATATGCACTTGAACAATAGACTATTTAACTTTTAAAATTGTTTATCACTTACTGTCAATGATTTTTTCAGCAATCTTATAGCTATCCATATTCTCACTGAAATCATTGTGGAACCAAAATGTGAAGACAGAATCATGTTTAAAAATTTTAGCATAGAAGAATAAAGAGGACGATGAATATATTATTATTAATATCTTTTTTACTCTCCAAATACTGATTATGTCACTTTCTTTATCAGATTGTCTAGAAAATGTAAAATGAGTCACATCATAATTGCTTTCTCAGTTGAGAAAATCTCAGAAGTCTTATTAATCAGTTAACGCTTCTGATCAAAATCAAATTTAGACCCAGCCTTCTTTATTAAGCTAAACTTTAAACATTAAATGGTAGAGTTATTTTAATCATATTAAAACCATTGGTCATCAGTAGGAAAATATTTAACATGTTAGTATAACAACAGGATCTCACATTTAAGATAAATGTTGAAAAGATACACTTTCCAAATATTGTTTATTAACAATATCTTTTTTAAATTCAATTAAATATCTATTACCTGTCATTTTTCTACACATTTTTAAGTAACATTGATCTTTTTTAAGATAAAGAAAAGTACTTTATTTGGTTTAGAAAACATTAACTATACATTATAACATATAATTAAGTTAGAATAGCCATGCAATACTCGGGTAATATGCACATGAAATATCTTTTTCCAACCACTAATTCAAATACTCATATTTTTTTCAAAACCTTCAGATAAGTCTTTTATATAAGCCATCAAGCATTTATAAAATTTTACGCACAAAACAATTTTTACTTTTAAATTTTATAATTGTAGTAAATAATTTCCCAACAACATTCTTTTGATATCATGCGAATGATGATACAATGAAAGACAAATGTCAATGGAATGTGAATAATATCTAAGAACATAGTTTTCCTTATTGATTTCATGAATGTTAATTTTAAATGTTTAAAGTATTAGCTCAAGGCAGAACTATCTTATGTTTTGTGATTGGTATTGATTCTCAAATTTTATGCCTGACTTATAATACACAAATAATTGTCAATAGAGATCAAATTTATTGTTATTCTTTTTATTCTTCTGTGTAACAAATTTGCTGCAATATTTTTAATGTTGATTAAAGAAAAGGTTTATTATATCTATTTATTTTATTAGATGTAGCCGAGCACAGTTTCAACGTATAAATCCAGATTCATAGCACTTGTGGATTGGCTGGGTCCACTGGAGTAGTTATTGATGTAGCACTAATTATTTCAATTAGCAATTTAAATATATTTCACTTGCTTAAGAGTTATTTACTGTTTTTTTTGTTAATGACTTGCTTCTTGTTAGCAATAAACCCTCCTCTTTCAAATTTCATTTTTTGCCATTTTGCTCCGTGCAAACAAAGTTAACATCCATTGGGTCGAAGGCATGGTCAAATTTTTGTTGGAAATAAATTTAAAAGTATGTTTGTTTAATATTAATAAAAATAAATAAAATGAGATTTTTTAATGCTTGGATTCTTCTATCAGCCATTCATAAATGATGCGAAATAAGATGAGAATGTTTTTATTAAAAAGTTGCATTATTAAAATATAATGTCATTAACTATTAACTATATATTTTGTGATAATACATATTGATTCACAATTATATATGAAATAGAGACATGCTATTTCCAAAACAGATGAATACAAATCACATGGATGAACATATTATATTGGTGCATTCATAATGGGTCAAAGTTGTTTTTTGCTGAAAATTTTAAACTGCTTCAAAATCAATTCAGTATAGCCATTAGAGATTGTCAACTAAATATGAATGGAAAAAATCCGGAATTCAGTGTTAACTATTTGACATTTGTATGACTTCAGAAAAACAAAGTTATGAATAATCCAATTCCAACTGGATTTACATCTGACTTCAATTTGTGAATCAGCATCCAAATACTGCACAAACATTTTTATCGAAGTTTATTTCTTTTTGTTTTACAATTGTGTTTGCTTAAACCTCTTTAATCAATATTTGTTAATAAATTATATTTACTAAACTATGCTAATAAATTATTATTAAATGCTCTATTAAAGTATGATTATTTTAGTCAATTTTATAGGCAATATTTGTAGTTAGCCTACAAACTGTTTTTAAATTATTGTTATAAATTAATTTAATTTTTCTTTAATTAATATTGAGATATTATTTTATATAGCGCTATGTTTTTTATACTGTAATAGTGATATTAGCGAATAAGCCAAAGATAAATTATAAATAAATATTCTCACTTTTCCAGACACAAAATATAGTTTTTTTTAGAAAAGATGGAATGAATCCACCCATCCTTTCGACCCAAATATTTATGTATGAAATCCTAAGTGTATGGAAATGAGAGTGTGAAGATGTTATGCAATCACTTTAAATTACATTT
This sequence comes from Epiperipatus broadwayi, assembly GCA_028023455.1. Lineage (NCBI taxonomy): Eukaryota > Metazoa > Onychophora > Udeonychophora > Euonychophora > Peripatidae > Epiperipatus > Epiperipatus broadwayi. The sequence continues at coordinate 5,144,332 of JAQFVV010000078.1, read as the reverse complement.
ATTATGCTTGAACGAATGACCCTTGCGAAATCTTTACAATTTACGATAGGTCATTCTTTAGTTGAAATTAAACATATGTAATGATATATTATTTTATATAGCACTATGTTTTTATACTGTAATAGTGATATTAACGATTAAGCCAATGCACATGCCTTTGAAGATAAATTATAAACGAATACTCTCACTTTTCCAGACACAATATGTAGTTTTTTTTTTTAGAAAAGATGGAATGAATGAATCCACCCATACTTTTTGACCCAAACATTTATGTATGGGCAAATCTTAAACTACCTTTTTTAAAAAAGGATTTTGTGTTGAAAGAGTAGAAAATACTTTATTAAGCATTTATTTAATTTATCATTATAATTACAAGTAAACATCTTAGTAAAACAACCTGCTTTAGTTACTGTCATCAATTTATGTTTATTTAACTTTAGTTTTCTTCAATAATTTGATTAACTTTTTTAAATAAAATGTTTAAGAAGCGAAAGTTAGAAATAATGTTTTCAACATATACATTATATATAATTTTAAAAACTAACTTAACTTTTTCTTCTTTCAGATTCAAAAAAGTTCCATACTTTTGATATTTCATATTTAAAGATTAAAAACGGCATCTATTTTAAATTATGAATGGGAATCAGTAATAAATTTAAATTATTTCTTAAATGTGACTTTCACTAGTTCAGAGATGCGTTGTTTTCCTTATAAAAGTCGCCCAACACCTTACATTCTTTGGACAGGAAATGTTTTAAACGGAGTTGTGATTTTATGTATATTAAAAAACAAAACTATTGGAAAAACTTTTAAGGCAAGTTTGGCTATCTTATTTATAATTGTATTGTCGTTATGTAATTTGGGACTGATCCAATATTATTTATACGATATATTGTGTTTGGATAGAGTTAAGTATGCAATAATTTCAGTATCTTTTAATAAAATAATAAATAGTGCATTGAATTATCATGTTTGTTTTATAGCTATACACCGTTTTCTTAATATATGTCATCCATTTGCTAGAATTACAAGAATAACCAATAATAAACATGGCTTTATTCTTATTCATATACTCGGAATATGGACTCCGGCTTTTCTTTCATTTTTGATATCGTTTATGCTTGTTTATTTTCTTCCATATAGAACTTTTAATTGGATAATTAATTATTATCATGTTGAACGAATAATACTTTCCATATTGATTTCTTTTTATACATAATTATTTTTAAAAGTATTTATCTGCAAACAAAAAGAATTTCTAAATATCAAAATTGCACATACAATAAAATAATTAGAAGAAGAAATATAAAATTACTTCGAAACATTATTCCCATTTTATGTTTGTATTATTATACGGTTTTCAGAGAATTTTTTATTGTTAAATTCTGGTTTTCTGGATATTATAGTGATATATGTCATAGTATTTATATATTATATCCGTTTGTATATTGGATTTTAAATATAAACATTGTTACTATTAAAAAAATTGTAATAGCAGTTTTTATTAAAAAACAATAAATATCGCATTTCTTGTTATGTAATTATATATGAATCTCAAAAATTGTAAGTATTAATAAAATTTAAATTGCAACTTTTTATTTACAAAAAATAAATATTGTATTTCTTATTGTATAATGAGATATGGACCTAATGTATGAAACTACTGCAAAAAATATCCAAAAATGATAATCTAATTATTTTAGATTACTATTTTGGATATTCTTATGGTAAATTAAATAGTATATACTGGGCATCTGGAATGTATTTAGGCATTGGCTTATAAAAATATTAGGAAAATAAGTTATATAAATATATTTATAAGAAACACATTTATTTAGGTGTAAAAAGCTTGAAAATAAATGTTTCTTCAACCACAATTGGGATTAATTTGAAATAAAATCAAGGAGAGGGAGGGTCATAAATTAATTAAATCAATCACTTGTTATAAAAAATTAAAATTAAATTAATGATCGTTTGGACTCCCTCCCCCCATCCTATGCATTTATTTCAAGTTAAATATAAAAAGCCTTTAGAAACAATAATTTTAAGTTTTTTTAGTCAGTTAATAAAAGCTTATATATATATATAATAACGAAACTTAAATATAGTGATATTAGCGGACATTTATTTTGTTTTATTGTGTTAATATATATATATATATATATATATATATATATATATATATATATATATATATTGTAATGGGCAGCAGGCATAATAATATCGCTCACCAGAAGGCTCTGCTAGACATTTAGCCTACATAATTATAGTTTACTGAGAAGAATCCCAAGTATAAATGACTACCATAGCTGAACCATCGCTCAGATATCTAAAATGATTTTTTTTTAAATCATAAAGAGCAGTTATTATTGGCAAACATCAATTTACAAAGCAGAAAATAGCAAAGAAAATGCTCAAACAAATCAAATAATCAATAAAACAATGTTTATTTACAATATAATATATTTTAATAAGACACAGCTCAAATGTAATAGTTCAAATATCTCAGAATACAACAGAGTTTAAACATATCTGAGTTAAAACAATAATTCAAATTTATCCAGATTTGAATACAATAGTTTAAACAAATGTATTTAGATATTAATGATTTTTTTTTTTATGTTAGCATGGAGTGCATTTAATATCTAGTAGCTTTAAATATGAAACTTCACAAAAAATTACTTATAATATTGGACTATCTCTAAAGTTGGATAATTATTATGATAGATATATCAAGATGTGTGCACATACATATTTAACTTTGTCATTAACAGATAATCAATAATAAAATATCCTTAATCCATTGTATGTGTTCACACATGCAGATCATTTCAAAATTAGCCCAATGTGATGTGAATTTGATCCAATACCACTGAAGATATATAATCCAAAAAATAAACCTCTTAATCATCTATATTATAAAGCATATATATATATATATATATATATATATATATATATATATATATATATATGAATATATATATATATATATATATAATTCATGGGATAAATTTCTGTCTCTTATAAAAAACACAATCCAGAAGTTCCTCAAGTGGGAGCCATATGCATCATGAAGAGATAACAAATTTACATGCTGGATAAATATCTAGGACCACTATATACAATAAACACATATACTTAAACCAATTTTTTTTTTATTTCAAGTACCTACTGATGCAAACAGAGTAAACAAAAAAAAGTTAGAATTTTAACTAGTTTATCAAATGATTTATGAAATAAATAAGGTTTTACTCCAATGATATATATATATATATATATATATATATAAGTGTGTTATGCATGGACAAAGAAGCTTTTAACTTAGCTTAGTACTCAATTAAATTAAAAGCTTCTTTGTCCATGTGCAACACACTTATAAATTTGAAAATGATTTTAAAGTTAATTGCATATTGAGTCAAGCACAGTCATATATTAATGCTTTTAAAAAGCTTCAGATGCACAATATTAATTATTAAATATAAACTATAAAATAAAAAATAAGCAAAATTTATCTTTTTTTGAAACCGTTTTTTTTTTTTGTTGGAAATTTGCAGAAGTAATTTTCTTTTCTTCTTTTTAAAATTAAAACTGTTTACAAGGTGGAAAAAAAGGAAAATGAAACTTCAAGAAACAAATTATTTCTTCCAACTAGATCACATGTGTTCAATGTATCAATCATAATCAATTTGTCATAGCCAAGAAATTTTAAGTCAGTCTAACAAGCAAAAGTAAAATTTTATATAGAAAAGATTTTATCTTTAAAAACTAAAATTTAAAAAAAAATTTTTTTTGAAAGGAAAATTTTGGAGTTTTTTTTATTTGAATATGAAATCCAATTTAAAACTAAAATTTTAAAGACTATATAAACTTGTAAAAACAGTCAAATAATAAAAAAAACATTCTCTTCATCAGATCTATTTTAGTTATAGCAATAAAAAAAACATTTCTTTTTGAATTTTCATTTAAATAGGATTTTTTCAAACAATTTTTTTTTTTTTCAATTGTGACATTATACATAAATTGTATTAATTTAATATTATATGCATTTTTTTATTGATAATTCTTATTTTGTGGCAGAAATTAAATTATTTTATATTTTTCCCATACTGACCAATAAAAAATCAAAAATATATCATTTCAATAATGATTGACAAAAATAGTTTTTATTCATCATGTATAAAGAAAAGTGTTATGTTTATTTTGTAATTCTACAGTAGCTTTACCCAAAAGAGGTAATCTAGACACACATTTTCCTCCAGAATCTATAATAAAAAAATCTGTAATGGCTTTCCACCTTACTCATTTTATATTTGGTTGATCTTCTACTATATATTACAGTACTATTATAAAGCGCTGAAAATATTGAAATTATTAGATGGAAGTCAAACACCGATAATGCAGCTACTACTTTAAATATGACACGGTTGCACAAAATTTATAATATTTAAAGTAATAGCTCATTATCCGAGCTCGACTTTTGATCTAATAATTTTTACCCATAAAAGAAATCCGCATACAAAGATATTAAGAAGAAATATGAATCGCATAACTTCAAAATGCCATTAAATAAATCCGCATAAAACAAGACCCGCTTGTACGTATAAATCAATAAATTCTTATTGAAGATTTGTTCACAAGAATTTAGTATGTTTATCACCAATGATCTATTTCTGATGTTATTTTTTTTTTATAAATTTCTCTGATGATTGATTTTATAGTATATGTTCCAAATTTTTACTTTACTTTTTACTTGTCTATAAAGGCAAAATAATAGCAGGCGATTGGGAAAAAGGTCATTATGCAATATTTTTACACTTTACTGAGTCCTATGTTTCTGAGCTTCGTTTTGGCAATTTTCTGAAATTAGCAATCCTACATTATGATTCGTAGCAGATATAATTCCTGCTCACTTAGCAATTCATGCTTGTTCTATTTTCTTCAACTAATGATCATTTATCTAAATGATATGTTTTTTTTTTGTTTTTTTTAATGATAATATCTTTCTTCATGATTTTTTTCGTTGCGAGCAATTTTATCGTTTTACTTATTTTTGAGAACGTACTCAGTTCAAGGCAAGTTTTACTGGACAATTTTGATATGGAATTTTTGCAAATATATATTTATCAGCCAATATAAATTAAATTAGGTCAGTATATTTTAATAATATAAACAAAGTAATAAAGTCAAATATAATATAGTAATATTATAAGACACTCAAACATAAATTGATGTTTTTATAAAGTTAAACTATAAACATATTTAAATTTCGATAAACAATATATATTCAAAAATATTTTTACCCATTTGTTTTAACTAATAGATAGAACTTTAAATATTACAAATATTATTTTTAAAAATTATTTTTATATATTCATTTTAGATAAATATTTAAAAAAAAATAATTTGATCTTCCTAAAGGAAAAGAAGTGTCTAGAATTTTTTTTTTTTTAATTTTATCTTTATCCTTTCAGAAAACAAGTAATTTGTCAGATTTTATTTACAATATCAAATTTGAGGTGAGTTTTACTATTACATTTTTAATGTATTTATTATGTTCATTTTTTATGTAATTAAAAGAATACTCTATTATAAAGTTAATTACACTAAATACTAACAACATTATAAGACTCGTTTTGTTAAGAGTCGCAAACATCTTATTTACCTTAGAAATTTTGTTCAAGATAATTATTTTAAAATTTCTTTCATTATAATGATAATTAATAGTATTTTATTCTACATTTATTATAAGGGATTTGAACATAGACTTTCAAGCTCCCTTTAGCTTTTCGCTTCATATTATACACCGGTACATATGACCGCACACACGTGAACAAGATAAATGATCACTAATAAACCAGCATTCACCAATTAATCCAGATCATTACCCCCCTGTTTATATTAAGATAGCAAATCTTCAAATTTTAATGGATAGGCTTAAATCTACTTCATTCTCCAACTCTTCAGCCCTCCATACCATTGAAAATCTGAAGAAGGAACACTTACAGCCCCTTGTTGATGCCAATATTATCATTACACTCATGTTGACTTTTAGGTCACTCTGACCGCTGACATATAGGACGTCAAGATGTCCATTTAAATACCCAAAAAAGGAATAGATAGAATACAGGCTGAATCTGGAACGATTGAATACTGGTATATTTGTAGGTTAAGATATAAATTATGAGATTAGAACATAGATTTTTATGCTTCCTTCAGCTGTTTACTCCATCTCATACAACTAATACACATGACTTAAGGTCAACATGGGTATGAGAATAATATTGGCATCAACAAAGAATTTGGACATTCCATCATCATATTTTCAATGGAATGAATGGCTGAAGAGTTGAAGCTTGGAGTAAATTCAAGCCTGTCCATTAAAGTTTGAATATTTGTTTTCTTAATATAAACTGAACATTGATTATAATATGTAGGAAAGATAATATCTGGACCAACTGATAAGTGTTCCCTTAATACGAAGTACATATATTGAAAATCATTTATTTTTTCACATGTGTGTAGTTATGTGTGTTGATTGTATGAGATTGAATAAATAGCTGAAGGGAGCTTGAAGGTATGTGTTCACTACCCTTAGAATTTATATCTTAATTTTAATACTTAATTTTGTATTAAATTATATAAAGACAAATGTTAAGAGTGGATGGATGGATACTTATATTTAGAACATCTATTTCTTTATCCGTTTATCAAACATGAATAAGGACATCTGAAAAATATTTTTAAAAAATTCAGATTTCTTTATTCAAAAATATATGATGGAAAGGAATTGTTAAATATTAAAAAAGAGTCACAAATATGAAGAAAAAAAAGACATTGAATGTAATAAAACCATGTTTGTATTTTGAAATATTCTTTAATTAAATTTAAACTTTTAATTTTTAGGTATTTAATAAATGCTAGCAAAAGTAATTAATGTATTAAACTAAAATGTAGCATTTTTAATTATATGCAAACATTGAAATGATAAACATGTTGAGTGTGGATTATATCATTTGCTGCATATTTTATCAGATCACTTTATAAATGTAAAAGTTACCAATATCCATTTAATTCCATGGTTCTTAGAGAAATAGCAAACTGAAAAGTGTTATTATTCATCTCGAGATTCAAATCAAACCAATTATAGACACATAGCATTCTTACTTTTCAAGATATAATTTATTTCTTTTATTTTAAAAACATTGTGAATTAATAAACAAATATTGAAAATTTAAATAACTAATAAAGTATTTCATATTCTATTTAAACACGGGAAAAATAAAATTTCAAAATCTGTTTATATTAATCTGGATTTAATGTCAAGTTCACCATGATTAATAACATATCAAATTTGCCATCTATATAAAAACTGAAAAAGCACATATACTTTGATCCATTTTACATTTGTCAATAATTGTTCAAAAAGGAAAGTACACAAGTACAAACATAATTTGAAACATTTATCAACATTAAAAAAAAACTAAATGCCAAACAGTAATAATAATGGATTAGTGCCAGAGAAGCTGAAAAAACTTAGAAATCTTACTGAAAATGCTAAATAAAATATACTTTTTCTAAAATCTTTGAATAAAAGATTACAGCATCACCTATATTGCTAGTAATGTACTAAAATTCTGGTAATATAATGTTTTAGCTACTTTAAATCACTAGAAAATAAAAACAGACACTTTATTTTGAAATTTAAGCACTCTCAAAATATACAATAAAAGTACAGTAAAGTTTCTTATATATTAAATTATGTTTCAGATGTATTACTTCTATCAAAAACAAAAAAAAATGAAATAGGAGATATCAAGAGATTTGAATTATCTTAATATATTAGTTAATAATTTACAGTGACTGGCTGTTTTCGCTTATGTTCGCTTGTATAGAAACTGTAGACTTCTTCAGTGAAGTAATTAATAGCTTTACGCTTTCAAATCAAAATGCTTTAGATGTGACTATATAATTAAAAAGTAGGTTAAAGATAAGAGTGGCTACTCCTCTTTTAAAGTTGTTCATTTTATGATAAGATTTGTAGAGGTTCCTACTGTTGCATTTAGGCACATAGACTTAAAATTATAGCCTTAATATATATATATATATTACTTAGGTAATGAGTATGCGCTTAACAAATTATTAATAACAAATTATTAATTACATAATATATTAAATAACTTTAATACTAATTCAGTATTAGATAATAAAACGTAACAACTTTAATATTGGAAGTATAAGATTGATGTTTAGTTTTATTCTTTTTTTAAACAGTATTTCTGGAATTTCCACTGAATCTATTGTTTTATTACTTTTTGTTCTATTATCTTATTTTTATTTTAAAAATATGTTTAATTTCTTTCTGATATGCCATGACAGAAACATATAAAATAAACTGGACTTCCTTTGTTGTGATAAACACAGAATAATCAATAATTAGAAAGATTGGGATTAGTGTAATCTAAGATAATTAATTTAGAATAGGTTATATAATAAGGAAGTTCTATTTAAAAATCAATCTGCTTACCAAAGAAGAGGAAGGAATCTATATAATAATGATTTGCTTACATAAAGTCTAACTAAATTGTCGTGCATAGAAATAATCGTAGTATAGTAGACTGTAGTAAACGAGAATGCAGTAATAGTACCAAAAATAAATATTATAAACCTACTTTGTCTAAATATATATGCACAGAGTGTGCCAATCTTACTTGAGATATTTAGATTTAAGAATGATGTAGCAGTTTTTAAGAACCTATCTTTCAGAGTAAAAGTTTAATACAACAGGTAGGTAAGTGACTATAGGAATATTTGAAACAGCCATTCAACCAGTAATATATGTGTGGGGTAATGATTTCTATAAAGTTTCATTTAATATTTTTATCTTGGCAAATTTGTCCTTGTATTAATGAAAGACTAAAGGTGCTAAAGTTGGGCTTGCATAATAGTTTCAATGATTATTTTTACTGCTTATGTTCTAACGTTTGCTCTTGTCAATGCTTAGAAATCATATTTTTATTGCTTACTGAATAGCATTTTTATAACAATGTCATTAAAAGATCATTTTATTCTTTTTTAAAAGTTTAATTCATATATTGCATAAATAACAGACTTTAGCAGAAAGTTGGCGGAAATAAAGATATTGGAACCATAAACTTAAGTAGTCGGTTTTTATTGAAGTTTTACATAATATGGATTGACAATGCTAAAGCTATGCTTAAACAGAAAAACTGCTATAAAAATATGGATTAATCTATGGTCAAGCTAATGGTATTTAATGGGTTATATAAGTAATATTAAGTTAGAATACAAGAGAAATTCGTATTACAAAAGCATTTGCAAGTACAAATTGTTGAAAATCTGTCGATTAATAGCTAAAAGGCTAAAAATATTAATTTCGACAAAAATACGTTATATTCTCGACATTAACATTAGAAGTATTTGTTTCTTCTTTAAAAACATTTACTGCTTGATAATAAAATCTACCAATTATTAAATTTTAAAAAATGCTAATTTTGACTTCTATAAATATTACGTTTTTAAGGCATAAAATTTGCCTAAAAGTATATTGTAAATACAAGTAAATCTACTCTTGAATTCATTAATAAGAAGAATTTTTTTTTTTGCTGACAATGATTTTATTATTATTAGTGCATGCTTTGAAAAACCTGCAATATTGTTTGATGGGTAAAAATATAAATTGAAAGTAGAGCTTATAATTAATATAATGATATTAAAGAAAAGATATAACTACTATCAACAATGCTGAAAAATAACGTGGATTAAATACGCATTTAACCTACAAATCTGAATAATGGTAATATAATTCTAGGCATGTATAAATGCCACTCTTTTTTGTGTGGGCAATAATATTACAAACAAATAGAAGAAGCCTGTTGATCAACTTTCTGATAACAATATAAACATTGAGATGATGACTTGTGCCATTTTATGTATTCATTTATATCCGGACGAAGATGCCAATCTAAATGATGTTAAAACATCTTGAAACTTTAAATAATAAACTTACATAACCCTGATGATTAATTGAGATTGCGCTTTACGCAAAAAAGTGAAGCTTGCCTAACTCTTACAAAGTTATATGGCTTAAGTTAGACAAGCTTCACTTTTTTGCGTAAAGCGCAATCTCAATTAATTACTAATCAAAGGTGAAGTAAAAACTATTATTTTATTTCAATACCCTGATGAGATATCTGAGTCAGTTTTAAAAAAGGATGAAGATATATTAGCTTTAAAAATATTGAATTTTTTTAGATATGTGTATTCAAGATGTTGTTCCTGAACATAAGGGTGTCTCTTTTGTTTCCGTAATTAAAAATAAAAAGATTAGTAAAGTTTTCAATAAATTATTGTGGCACTAACATTTCTCATAAAATATTGCTATCTATTGCAGGTTGTTTTAATCAATGGATGCTAGAAATTTTGTACATCAAAATATCTATCTATTGATTATTACAACCAATATGAACAGACTAAGTTCTAGCCTGTGGATTCTATCAGTGAGTAGTCATCGATTTGAGAATACCGGCAGTTAGATCTTTGGATGTAATGCATTACTGCAGCAGACACCTTTTAGCTTTATGGTTAACTACAAAGCTATGAACCCAAACTAAAAATACAATAATGTTTTCAATACAATCTAATTTACTTGGACAGTCATACAGATCTAAACACAGATCAGTATCTAAATCTTTTGGTGTCTTTGTTTTGTAATAACCATATTTGATCAACATTATTTGGCTGGGGATAGTATTAAACCCCTATAACTTCACATGATCACCATAATTTATGCTTACACAATCTGTTAACACAGTAACAACTTTATTCAATCAATAGTGTTACCTGGTAGAAATATTGTGAGAAAATTGCTAATGTATTAACAGATTGCAGAAGCATAAAATATGTAATTGTGGTTTAATTATATGAATGATAACTGCTACAGAAAAGTTACATTCAATTATTTCATTAATCATGTTGCTTACAATCTTTGGTGAATGATTAAAGAGAGTAAATGAGAATTTAAAATAATTGATGAATCATAGACAGGGATTTTGTTGCAAAGCAAATAGAATAAAGAAATTGTGAACCAAAGATATTTATATCAGCTTTAATTGATTTACTTAAAATATTTACCCTGCTGATCAAAAAAATGTATGGCTCATTGAAATTAGTTAGTAGTCTGACAATGCCAACAAAGTATTATTAATGAAAGCGAAATACGTTGAATGTTACAAAATAAATATTGGAGTTTAAGAAACTTTGCTTAATGAATCAGATATACCATAGGTTTATTGGTCTTACTATTTGTAATATGATGATGGCTGTACTATCCTTGAACAATTCAAAAGGAGAAATCCAGAATACCCCTTAATATTGTGGAAGACATTAGTTTAGTAATGAATGTCAAAAATTTATGTTCTTTAAGGGTTACTTTGGTTGGATATTTACTTGAAAATGTAAGACAATTTAAACACTGTGGTTTCCCTTTCAAATGAATAATTAGGTGATTATGTGCAGTATATTAACGAATATGTTGCTGTTTTTAAAAAATTAAAGATAGGGCATTTTAATTCAGTAAAGTAACTAAACTAGTTGATTATTTTACCTAATTCATCACATGAAAGTGAACGTAAACACTATTAATTTAATATAAAAATTTTAAAAAAACATTGAAGAATGCATATAAAAATTTAAAAATGATGGTGAACATAAGTATGATTCTTGGAAGTAACAACATAATGCACTGGTATTTTTTTTCACTGCCAAGATAAGACTGAGGGTTGATACATGAGATAGGCTATAATTAGACAAGATTATTTTCAAAAATAAATTTACTGCAGACGTGTATAAATCATGTTCACAAAACTCATCTCTATTATTGTTGTTGTTATTACTGTAAAAAGTTCAATAATTAAAATTATGTGATAATACATACTGATTCCCATGTTTACTTCTAAAATCAATAATAATAAATCTCTCGGAAATAGTTTTTAACATCTTGATCTTCTTAAAGTTTTTTTCCGTGAAAAAGTTGGAATATTGATAAAACATTTCAATTTAACTAATGTAGATTCTCATAAATGGGTGGAATTTAAATTTAATATGTCTTCAGAAAAACAATGTGAATAAATAATCCAATATTAATCAATGTTCTAAGCGATTTATGAAAGAAAAACAAATATGGCATAAATTCCTTCGTATAATTTTCAGCTTAATTACCGTTGGGAATTCACTTTTATTTTGTTTGTTCTTTTACCTGATTTAATCAATATTTGACAAACTATCTTAATTACATTTTATTAATAATTTATATTCCCTATTTATTTATGATTAATGTGATTCAATTTTTAGATAAGAAATTGCATTAGCTTTTAAAATGATGTTAAATTGTTCTAATAAATTATTATAATTTTGTTCAATTAATTTTTTTTTTAAATAATTTGTTTTGAATTGTAGATATAAAAATATATTTTAAGCATTTATCCAATTTATCTTTATAATTACAGGTAAGCATATGAGTGAGGCAACCTCGGAGCATAAAGTTTTTCAGAATGGTTTTCCTTTGAACAAAGCATCAAACACATTTATCAAATTTTATGAGATTATTTACCTTTGAAATAATGATATTCACTCTATATAATATTTATAATTTTAAAAAGCTATTAATTTTTATTTTACTTTTTCAAACTAAAATTTAAATATACCTTTATATTTGATAATTCATATTTAAAGTCAAACAAGTTCATATTATTTTAAAGTATGAATAGTAATCAACAATGTCTATAATCTGTTTAATTAATGCAACTGTTAATTTTTCAGGAGCATTTTATTTTAATTATACAAATCTTGCAATACCAGGTATTCTTTGGTCAGCCAATGTTTTAAACGGATTTGCTCTTTTGAGTATAATAACAAACAAAAAAATTCGAAAAATTAATATGGCAAACTTGATTAACTTATTCATAATTGTATTAGTATCATGTAATTTATATCTTATAAGATATTATTTAAATTATAAAACTAGTTATAGTTTCGTGTATGCAATCCCTTTAGTGCCTATTAATAGAATAATAAATAGTGCATTGACTTATCATGTTTGTTTCATAGCTATCCATCGCTTTCTTAATATCAATTTTCCATTTTCTAGAGTTACAAGATTAACCAACAGTAAACATGGCTTTATTATAATTCAAATATTTGGAATATGGACTCCAGCTTTCCTTTCATTTGTGAGGAGATATATATTTGAACAGTTCCCTGAATATTTGTATATTTCTTTGATAATTAATTACAGTGAAATAATAATATCTTCTATATTTATTTCCATTTTATACCTAAACATTTTTAAAAGAACCTATTTGCAAACTCAAAAAATTTTTAAATATCAAAATTGCACTTATAATAGTGTAATTCGAAGAAGAAATACAAAATTACTTCGAAACATTATTCCCATTTTGATTTTATATTATGTCACTGCTTTCAGAAAATTTGTCCATGATTTTTTATCTGAATTCCATTATGCTGAGATTTGTCGTTATTATGAAGTGATGTATTACAGTATTTATGTTTTCTATCCTTTTGTATATTGGTTTTTAAATATAAAAATTGATAGTATTAAAGAAAATATAATTGCAATTTTTATTAAAAAATAATAATTATTGTTTCTGTTATTATATACTTATATATGTAATTGGTGGATGAAAATAGTTGTAAAAATAATCAATAATAATCTAATTATGTTAGATTACTATTTTGGATATTTTTATTAAATATTAATAACCTATCATGAAATTCTAGAATTTACATAAATATTGGTTTGTAGAAGAATGGAAAATAAACGTTATCATCGGTACGTTTAATGGTCGACTCATTTATTAAAGAAATGTGTTCCAATTATAAAAAAAAAAAATTAACTGTTGCAATTTGAAATAGTATGAAAGTTAATGGAATTAATAAAATCAACATACTTAAACCACATTATTTAAAAGTATTTATATTTTATTTTATTTATTAATAACAAAGACACAATTTAAGAGTATAAACATGAAATTATTCAAAAAAGAGGATTTTTTTTATTATTTTTAACTGGACGTAAATCATCGTGTCACTACACGACTTTATTCAATTATAAAATTAGTCTAGTATTTGTAAACAACAATTAACATGAAAATACTTATAGTAATCCATGAATATACTCTGTAGACATTTGTTTAGCCTTCTATATTTAAATTAGGCACATTTATTATGAATAACCAATGCAAAAATTGAACTATTAGATCATAGACTAAACAATAATCAAACATTAATTTAATTATTTTCAATAAAAAGTACAAAAAAAACCACAATAGAAATAATTGTATTTTTAAATTAAACTATTTTCATCCTATAATATGTGTATTGAAAAGCGCTTGCAAGAACACAAACTGTTAATTAGAAGAGAGAAAACAGACGTGTTTATGGTAGCAGAACATGTATGTGCTAATGAACATATGTTCAATTGAGAAAATACAAAAATATTGGATAGAGAACAAAAGGTACAAAGAAAAAAAAAATGAAGAAGCTGCTCACATGACAATGGCAAAAAATCCCATAAGCCATCCTAGTGTGACTATACATAATTTATGGAAACTACAAATCAACTTTGCTCTTAGGAAAAAGTGCAGAAATCACGAGGATCCTCATAGAAAAGTATATGAAATTACTACAGACTGTTGCCTTTGGCAGGATGGTTCACTTGATTAGAGCGTTACCTTAAAATTCAATACTTAAAAATCTAAGGACCCAGGTTCGAATCTCATGCTAGTACTGTCACTGGTTGTGCATATACTAATCTGTTTGATGTGCTATTGCTAACAGTTGAATGTATTTGGAGTATTTAAATAAAGTTAATTTTTTGTAAAGACATTCAATACACATATTAGATGATGGAAATAGTACAATATAAAAATACAACTAGAACATCATTATCACAAACCTTCAGGAAACAATAGAAATAATTGTTTCTAGTTTTGTGAATTCAAGAGTTGATAAATTATAGGAAGTTCGATTGATCCAAAGTAAAAAAAAATACGTTAATTTCTAAAAACATAAACAAAAAAATAACGTTGTCCCTAAATCCTAGCTCTCCTTTTAAAACTGTTCTCCGAAAATTATTTTTAATTCAATTCAAGTAATATGTATATTTAAATTGTAGTATCATTCTTTTCTCAACCACCAATATTGACATAAAGCTTCGACTTAGTAATGAAGAACTTGAATCTAGTTTACAACTAAGTCACTACTGATTATTTTCGAATGTAAACATAGTTTGTTTCAAATAAATTAGTTTAAAAAACTGGGGGATGGTAAGTAAAATATCTCAATTGAAAGCAAATAGTTTAAAAGATTAATAAAGAAAACAGAAACTGAATAAAGAATATATTTACACCTCAACTGAAACTATTATACTTACATAAAACATTTTTAGTAATAAATCATTTATATTGTAACGGTCTGCAAAGACAAAACAACTAGTCACCAATGTGGTGACTGCATAACTCTTAGCTTAACCTCTTAAAAAATAGTAATAAAAATCAATGAGGAAAAATACTTGTCACGTGAATAATATCCATTATTATACTACTACATGCAAACATCACTATTAATAATAATTTCATGGATTATCCAGCATTTAAATATTGTATATGCCAATAATTTTATGTTCAAAACCAATAAAACAGGATATAAGTAACTAATATGACATCACTAATGTCAAAGTAATAATTTCACTTACATATTATTTCTCCTACTTTTCTAATAGTATATACAATAAAACTCTTAGATATGTATATGATACATTTTCTCAAGTCATGACAGAATACAAATGGGTATTTTCAGATTGTATTCAGCACATATCTTGTAACATATAAATAGAGCTGTGAAACCTGTGCAAATGAGCTCTAATGCAATTTTAACATGAATAATATTCCCTAATGAGCTGTAATAAAATATAAAAAAATTTTGATACTAAAATTATATTAATATGCTCACATGTATAGATTGAAATGTAAGTGATAGTGATGATTAAAATGCAAACCCTTATTTTAAAACGATAATAAATAATTTATTAAACAAAATAAAATGCATATGATAGAATAAATATAAGATAATTATGAGAATATTTCCACATCATTCTTACAGAAAATGAAAAGATCACAGATAGATGCTTCGATGTGAAATAGGAAGTGTGAATATACAAACCAACAAAGAAGATTGGGTGCCAATTTAGTATGCGCTCACGGTTGCCATTTTAAATTACAAGAACCTCCCAAAACCATGCTGGCACACCCAAGTGATAAATGACCTCAATCAAAATGGCCATTTCCATAAAAAAACACAAATAATTTTTTGTAAAAAATATAATCATGTGATTTAAATATTAAAGCACAAAATTCACCGTTTTCATAGAAAAAAAGAAAATCAAAAAACCCAATTTTCATAGTTATAAGAAATGAAATCAAACAAACATCATTTATTAATTGGAAGGATGAAAAATTAAAAGTATATCAGTTTAAAATATAAATCTTTTATATAAAAGATTTGTATTATCTCTTTGCATTTAATTTAATGAAAAAAAGTATTTTCCCATAATTTAAAGAAATGCAAATATATATGTGTGTTAGTCACAAATGATTGTAAGTATAAGGAATAGTAAAATAAATGTGTGCACATTGATAAAATAAATATATGCATGTTAAATATTAAAAAATGATATAGAAAGAAAATATAAAAACAAAACATGCAATGGCTACTAATTAAAAATCCACAAAAGCAACAAGTTGCAATGGCCATTAATTAAAAGATCTCATACAACAGGATTAAAAGTTTATCTAAGGAATTTTAACAACAAATGTAGCTGAAGGACACCAAACTGACATCTGGTCATCCTAATAAATAGTCCAGTTTTTTCATCAGACAATCAGTTCAGTTCAGATTACAATTGGTCAATCAATCAGTCAATCTATTATGTATCCAGAACTAGAGACCATGCAGTGTTGAGCAGCTTTTAAGAACACATGACCTTGCTTCAGCCCTTAGTCTAATAAGATCAGCAATTTTCCCAGTAAAAGTAATGCCTTCTTAACAACTTGAAAAATTGCCAGGAATATTTAGCTGTCTAGGAATAGTACCATGTAATACTAAGCATTAAATCTTCACAAGAAAAACCTCAAATCTAACCAGTTAGAAATATTTTCACATGAAGTAACAACCAGCGAGAAGTCCACATTCAAATCCTAAGTAATAAATAACATTTTTTTTATTTCCATTTCTAAGTAAAGTAGACATTGCAATAATTTGAAGCCTTCCAGTTTCAAATAATAATGAACTCTATAGCATGCATAAAGAACTGTTGATGTGCATGTTTGAAATGTCATGTATGTGAATACTATTTGTTGTATTATATTGATTTCATGTATTTATTTAAATTCCATGTATCATTTAATTCTTGTCTTATATTCTAGTGTATTATATGAATTCAGAGTGTGTGCATAGTCAGTATATGTAATATCATTGTCTAAATTAACTCAGTTCTTATAGAAATATTTAAAATCAAAATAATAAATGTTTAGTTAAAATAAATTATCTTCAAGCTTAATTTTGTTGGTCAATTCTTTACCACTAATTAAAGTAATAATTTGTTATTGTATTACAATTGATTGAGCTAGTCATGGGATATTTCAAGTGCTGTATTATGGGCCTAGTGTTCAAACATGTTAGTTCTTATAACTAGCTGGTGCCCGGAGTTTATTCTGAAACAAATAAAATGCTTGTATAGTAGGGGTTTAAATCTAGCAGTCGAGGTGGATCATGGTCTAGAAATGTGATCATGTTATTTGGTCTGACTGTGGGTATTGTTGATAGCCCTGCTATCAATGATATTCTTCCTTCTGCTCAAAGAGCTGATTCGTTCATGTAATATTTATTATATTAAATTATAAATTTATGATAAATAAGATTTAAACCCAGTTAAAACTAGCATTTAGAGTACACTGGATTCTTTGGTATTGTAACTGTTTATTCCGGCGTAAATACATATATATGTGGTATACGTTTATTATGTATTTTAAACTTAAGTTTTGCTCTTTTATTTAACAACAATTTATAATATGAACACATATATGTGTGTTTGGTTTTGCGATGCCCTCTAATTACTCGCCCAGCATATTTATGAGCATCAATAATGACCTCAAGTGCCAATCTTACCTACGAATAAATAAGAATTATGCTGGGAGAGGATGGGCATCTATTTCTGGTGGTTAGAGCTTGTACCTCTGGCTAGATCACTCAGGGGTAGTAGTCGGTGACCGTGGGAAAGAGGTGGAGGGAACATATAAAAAATGCACACGTAGCACATGAACGATTTGTTTGCTTTCCTACTTTTTGCTTTTTAATATTATTCTAAGAAATTAACACTAACACACAATTAAATTTATAATACTAATTAATATTTATTAATATAAAACAAATAATAAAACAAAACCCATAGAATTCCATAATTGGATATTGTTTTGTGCCTGAATAATTAAATAACCCGCTTGTAAATATACTCGCACAAGTTTATAAATGCAATACACAAAAATACAGATCATAGCTTGAAAACAATTTCAATCAGGCATTGTCTATTAAGGCGTATATTTATACTGAGTATTATTTCAACATTTTCTTCATTTACTTTAACCTTTTTACGCATTATTTAACAGGACATGCTTTCATTCAAAATAGTTATTATCACTTATGAAAATGTTTGGTTTACCTCGTTTATCTCACCCAGGTGTAGATCATTAGCAATTTTCCATTGTCTTCATGCTGCACTGTATGATTAAAGGATTCCTTTCTTTGACAAGATTCCACAAGGCAATCAATGGCGTCCAGTGGATGATGTTCTTTTCGTATCTTCAGGAAGAACTTCACTCCTACATTGACAGTAGTATCTCCGTGGGATGGATAGCATAGCCTGTCCCATTCTGTTCTTCTACCCAAGCTTGTTCATGATTTTTCAATTTTAAACTTTTTTTCTTTTTACTACTTCTTCCTACGATTCTGCTCGTGGCAGTCACAGTTCTATGGGTCCTCTAAGTTCAGCTTTCTCGACTCTAATTAATCATGCTATTGTTCTTTCTTCTTTAATTAAACCATGTGGTTTGTGAAATGAAAATCTTTTCAATACTTTTCTGTTCTTTGTTTCTCTTATCTAAGCTTAGGAATTTCCAATTTACCTTGCAATCTACACTCGACCATTCATTGTCTCTTATTTTTAACATTTTATTTTATTAATTAAAATGTCTTTGTTTCAAGATAGCGATCTGCAACTTTTCGGGTCCTTTCTTTGCAATTAATTTTTTTTATATAAATTTGTAATCTTCTTCTTTTGGTTGACCATCTTGGAATATTTCTTTATAAATTAAAATAACTTTTATTCCTTTTTATGAAATTATTACATTTACTCATTCATGCAGCAATATAAACATGTGTATAAATAAATATCAGAGCACAAACCATATAATCCCCCATCCCTCTTATATTTAAATCTGTTTTTTATTTAATTACTTAAATATATATGTATGTGCTCGCATACAAAAGCACAACGAAAAAAAAATAGCAATTTACTTAACATTACTTTTGATTTAATTAGATATGTATGCTCAGTAGTATTACCCTCTGACTTGCCTTATATAAAAACAATTCAACTATTGGTAAAAAAATTGAAAGTCAACAGAAATTCCATACAAAAAATAACAAGTTTGAAAACTGCATTCTTTTTTTATGTTTACCGAAATACTTTAGAGTTATAATTATTTACTAAGTGTTAAACCATTAAACATCACATGATCACTATCTCATACTAGCACAATAATTGTTATTAAACAATCCAAAACAAAGCAAAACTCTCCATATAGTAGTGCCATCTTGTGCTAACAAGAGCAATCAATGGATGCCAGAAGGCTTGTGCATAAAATCCCTATCTAGTGCCTACTCATCCAATATACCCAGACTAGTTTCTGGCTTGTGGCCTTCATCAGTGAGGAGTCTTGGATCTGAGAGCACTGCACCTAGATCTTAGGATCTAATGCAACCCTCCAGCACCCACCTTTTAACTCTATTTAACTACAAAACTATGAGAAGGGATTTTATGCACAAGCCTTCTGGCATCCATTGATTGCTCTTGTTAGCACAAGATGGCACTACTATATGGAGAGTGTTGCTTTGTTTTGGATTGTTTAATACCAATTATTGTGCTAGTATGAGATAGTGATCATGTGATGTTTGGTGGTTTAACACCAATCCTGCCTAATAGGATAGTGGTGGCTATGGTTGTTAAAGAGCCAAAGACACCAAAATGTATGGGTACTGAATTGAGTTCAGACCCATATGACTATATAAGCTATTGAGCTTGGATTGAAAATATTAATAGTGTTTTCAATTTCATTCTCATAGTTTTGTAGTTAAATAGAGTTAAAATCTGGGTGCTGGAGGGTTGCATTAGATCCTAAGATCTAGGTGCAGTACTCTCAGATCCAAGACTCCTCACTGATGAAGGCCACAAGCCAGAAACTAGTCTGGGGATATTGGATGAGTAGGCACTAGATAGGGATTTTATGCACAAGCCTTCTGGCATCCATTGATTGCTCTTGTTAGCACAAGATGGCACTACTATATGGAGAGTTTTGCTTTGTTTTGGATTATTTACTAAGTGCACAGGAAGTATATGTAAATACTTTTAAGACAGGCTTTAACCTGAATCAAATATGCCTTAACATTTATAATAATCAAGCAATACCTTTATTTTGCCTATCGAGGGACCTCTCAAATCTCAACACAAATAATGACTTTCATAAAGATAAGAGTGGCCATCTTATCTTTAACCTAACTTTCCACTTATAGTCCAATATAAAGCATCGTGATTTGCTAGCATGAAGCTGTTGTTCTCTCCACTATTTAAATCCACTTTTCTATGCAAATTAACATTTGCAAAATTTAATGATTTACAATGAGTTAGTATTATGATCTTCATACTGGAAATATATAAACTATTGTAGAAGTGTAATTATTTATTAAGCACTCAGTAAGTATATGTAAATACTTTTGAGACAGGCTTTAACCTATATCAAATCCACCTTGAAATTTATAATAGTCAAACCATATCTTTATTTTGCCAATAAAGGAGCCTCTTAAACCCAGACACAAAATAGCGACTTTTATAAAGACAAGAGTGGCCATCTTATCTTTAACTTAACTTCCCACTTATACAGGCTAATCTAAAATATCCTGATTTGTGGGTGTGAAACTGTTCTTTTCTCTGCTAAAAATTAACATTCATGAAATCTTGTGAATTACCATGAGTTTTGAAAGGTCCCTCTATCTTCAAAATAAAGATATTGCTTGTCTATTATAAATTCAAGGTGCATTTGATACAAGTTAAATCCTATCTTAAAAGTAGTTACATATGCTTCCTGTGTTGTTAATCAATAATTATCACTTTACAATAGTTTATATATTTTCAGTATAAAGATCATAATATTAACTTTTAAATCTCAACATTTCATGAATGTTAATTTGTATAGCAAATAGTGGATTTAAACAATGAAGAAAACAACAGCTTCATGCTCCCAAATCAAGATGCTTCAGATTGGCCTATATAAGTGGAAAGTTATGTTAAAGATAAGATGGCTGCTCTTATTTTTGTAAAAGTCACTATCTTGTTTTGAGGTTTGAGAAGTTTCCATAACAGCAAAATAAACATTTTTTGTTTATTATAAATTTCAAGACACATTTGATACAGGTTAAAGCCTCTCTCAAAAGTATTTGCAAAACACTTTAGATACTTTTTTATAGTATGTGCAATAGGTTGGATCAATTTTGTAAAGTTGAATACATATATATTTTAGTGAATTTTTAAAACTAAATTTGTTAATGCTTTTGAACTTTTTAATGAATTTTTCTATGGAAGCATTTATTCCATTCAATACAGGATATCACACAAAAATATTGACTTACAATTGTAAGTCTGTCATTTCAATACTCATTTTATTTAAAACATAAAAATATGGTAAATTAAGTTTGATGTTATTTTTATTTTTAAGTGTATTTATATTAACTTGCCATATCTGTGTTTCTATCAGATTAGAACTCAATCTCCCATTTTTATCTATCTTAAGACAGATCTTTAACAAGTCAGCCAATTTAAATATTACATTTGTAGAGTAAAATTTTGCTGATATTGATTTACCTACTTAATTCAAAGTAAATGTTTTTTACTAAAGTCTGAATTATTTTTCTGAAATAATTGATATCTCATAAATATTTTGTGGAAAAAAAAATGTGTGAAAACATATTAGAAAATTAAGTGGTCTTTTTCCCTCATTTCCAAAGTCAAAGCAAATAAATACAACTGCCAAAAGTGTTGACATCTGGTGTTCACTTGTGAGAGAACAAGAAATGAATAAAAAGACAAATAAAGAGACTGATGAAGAAAATTATTTTATTTTAAATTGAAGTTAAATGTATAAAGCGAAACAGAAAATAATATTTTGAAAAATGTATTTAAATAATGTTTTCATTTAAACAGTCAAACTAAAATGCAAAATAATAAAATAATTCAACTAAAAATCTTGTTTTGTCATTTCATTAGTGCATTTGTGGCCATTTTTTTTTTATGGTGACAAATGCTTTGATGAAACAACATGTTCAGATTACTTTGCTACTTTTTTTTTTACTTTTTAGTCATCTGTTTACATAAAAGCATTATTTAAAAAACAATATTTTTTGAATGAATAAATAGGTGAATGTACAAATTAATACTAATATAAATGTGCTTTCAATTTATTACTAATAAGAATACTGTTATCACTTTTAATTTCTTTATACTATAATCTTTACTTACATAGACATACTAATATGTAGAAACGCATATATATATATGGGAAAATTTTAATATGATTTTAATAAAATTTAATTATTAATGTATAATTGCTCTTCAAGATGCTGCAAAATGCCACAAGCTGGCTTTTGGGAAAATTTGATTTTTACTTTATATAGGCGTATTGAATTTTGAATTGTAATAAAAGCTTATCAATAAAACATGAACTATTATATGTGATATATGATGTGTACAATGTGGGTTTGGAACAAAATGTAGCAATATTATGTCATCAATATATATATATATATATATATGTGTGTGTGTGCGCGCGCGTGTGTGTGTGTGTGAGTATGTGGGAGCAATACAAATATAATACTGACAAAGAAAATATTTAAAAATATATTAAATGCATGTTTCTGTACATAGCATATTCATTTTAGAAAAACTAAAACTACTGATTCATATTGAGTATTCTTTTATTTGAAAATTGATCAAAATTATGGTTTTGTCGCTAGCATATATTCCATGTGCATTGCCATTTTTATTTTTAAGCAATTTGTTTTGTCTATCTTTTCTCTATCTGCCACCTTATGACATATTTTTAAATTTTCATCATCATCAACAGATGGTTTAGTTTGCAAAACATTGAGAACCTCTTGATTGACTTTTAAAGCGAATCCTACATCAAGGGCAGCTTTTTTGCATTTTTCCTTTCCAACATCGGTTCCTAATTCTTCTCTTAGTTTTTTTACAAAAGCAGCATCATATCTATATTTAATTAAATAACCTTTAGAACATTATTGGTAAATAAATAATTTATTTAAAAATAATACTTTTAAAATGCTTTTAACATATAAATATTTATAAATAAAGATAACTATAAAGATTAATTAATAAAAGATTCAATAAATTTGATAATAAATTATCACAACTTTTAAATATATGTAATTGAAACGAAAATTTCTTTCAGTGAGGTTTGTGATGTCAAAAATCTTGAAAAAACAGAATAATATCATTTTAAAGTCATAGTGGTATCACTGTGTCTTGTCATCGTTTTTGATATCACACTAACTTAGTAGAAGATACATACAGTTTATAATCTAAGAGATTTGTAATTAACTGTTACATTTTTATTTACCATTGTAAAACTCACTCTACTCACAACTTTGACATCATCCACCTCAGATAAATACAATAATGATCATTACTACTCATTTTCTACAGTAGACATTATCTCTAGCACAGATATAAATTATTCAAATAAATGTCGAAGACATTCATATAGTGTCATAACCATTCTTCCAACCTCAGTACAATAATAAAATTATCTCCAACTTCAAAAATGTCCACACTTTTATTTGCAATAAAAAATTGTTTAATTGGATTTTAAGTAATGTTATTTTTTTGTGAAATATGCACTATTTTCTTGCTTCTATTTTACTTTTATATTTATTCAATAGAGTTCTTTCGTTGTAATTTTGATTAAAGATTAACTTTTAGATATTTTTTTTAATTTGGAGTAATCTTTAAAGGTCATTTAATATATATATATATATATATATATATATATAAATGCAAAACCATAAAACAATACAATACTAGATTAAATTCAAAAATTTTACCAAAATCCTTTCACAATCATGGTTTCATCTATTACAAATAGACCTTCTCAAGTGAAAATCAAACTCTAAGAAATAACAAATATATACACACAATTAAACCTTCCCATAATTCATTTCAAACTCCACCTTCTCTTAATATCAAAAGAAGTCTTCATAAGATTGATAACCTCAGAATCAAGAAAATTTATCATCAAAGTCTCCTTTATTCTTTTGATATTAAGGGAAGGTGGAGTTTGAAATGAATTATGGGAAGGTTTGATTGTGTGTATATATTTGTTATTTCTTAGAGTTTGATTTTCACTTGAGAAGGTCTATTTGTAGTAGATGAAACCATGGTTGTGAAAGGATTTTGGTAAAATTTTTGAATTTAATCTAGTATTGTATTGTTTTATGGTTTTGCATTTTTATTTTTGCTAGTATAGTGTTAGGCAGGTTTGGTTTTATATATATATATGCATGTGTATATGTACAAATGTGATTTTGTAAAATAATATTACCTGGTAAAATATACTATATACAAAAATTTTAAATTATAATAAAGCTAAAAAAAAATAAACAGTAATAATATAGAAATTATAAAGAAGTACTTTTTATTTTATTGTAATTATTATCAACTGTAATTACGTTGACAAAAAGTTGAACTCACTTGATTTTCCAGAAACTAAATACATCACTAATAGCAATTTCTCTATTTATTATATAATCCCTAAATTGATATATAAGATTTGCTTCTTTGTTTTACATCATTCGATATTTTTGCGTAATTTCAATGGAATTTATATTTAAAGTAATTTTTTACAGTAAAAAACAAACAAACAAACAGTTTTAAACAAGTTATTTTTAGAATTTCTAAGCAGTTATAGAGTGACAGATGTTCATTTATTCCTTTTTCTAGAGCTTGTATTGATTCACCACAATGATTTGTTTTTTGCATCAACATATAATTTGATAAATAATACTGTCTATTTTGTTTTTGAGAAATGAGATTATTAATTTATCTGATTATATTTGGAAAAACATATAATGAAGCATTATTTACTAAGGCTGTACCTTAAGAATAAGCGTCTGAAAAATTCGAAGGTAGGGACCTCTACAGGTCTTAAACACAAGCTTATGCTATGAAGAAAAGAGGGAATCCAGGGGAATCCTTCTTTACTTCAATCTACTTTTATATATGAATAGGTGAAGCTGAAGTGGTTAGATCTAAGAGTGTGAAGGTCCCTACCTTCGAATTTTTCAGACGCTTATTCCTAAGGTACAGCCTTAGTAAATATTACTTAATATAATAATGTGCATTTAATAAAAATTTATAATTATAATGAAGCATTGTAATTTTCACCAAATATTTTTTTTTGTAAATTTAGATTGGATATTATTTATGATATCCATTTTCTTATTGTTGCTTGTGATAACGTTATAAAACTTATTAAACTTATTTAATGTATATAGCATTTTTTTTCTATCATATCCTACATTTATAAGGTTTTGGAAAAATATGGTTCAATATTTTTTTTAAATTTGTCACTCTTTTAAATTATATGATCTTTCATTATATGATAAAAAATAATTCTAATCATTTTATATAATTTAATGCAAGTGATTTAAATCTAATATATTCTCTTTCTTGGATAAGCTTGGCAAATAATTTACAATTTAAACAATTATTTTCTCTAGATATTTGTAAATCTAAAACTATTATAATTCTGTTTATAATTTATTAATAGTCCAATTTAAATTGTTTGAATTGTTTCACTTATATAAAAGTACTTACATAACAATGTCAGGGCCATAAAAACATTAACATATCTATCAAAACTTTCATTCATGGAAATCATTGGTTTTGTAGATAATTCTTTCTTTCTTTGGAATTTTTTAGCATTCTTAGATTTATGAATTGCTTTCATATTTCTCTTCAGTTTCTCTGTATTAGAGTTTGAATCTCTTTCAATTCCCTGGATAATTGACCCAACAAAACTCATTCTTCACATGAAAGGAAGAACAGTGCTTAAGGTACAAAATCCTGAGGTTTTAAACAAAAGAAAACAAATATTTTGATAAAAAAATTAATACTTTTATCAACTCATGAAAGAAATAGAACCAACTAGTCCTGCTCTCTCTGGTGGACTATCTTCCAAGGGTTGATCAAATTTGTTGATAACAAAATTTTATGTACAATTGACATGAATAGGCTGGTGGTGTGGTCCAGCTTTATTCAAAATTGTTAATTAGTTTTAATCAATCAGATCTTTAAACCCTATAGAATAATATCAAATTTTAAATATATATTTGAGAAGAGGTCAACATTCCTGTACTCACAAATACTGATTTATTTTTAATCATCCTCAATAAAGGGGTCTCTCCTACAGACATTCCCACTTTCAATGTGTGGAGTCAGGGCCCTAAAATATCTGTTTGTGGCATTCTGCCACAGCAGTGTTTCCACTGCAGGCTGAGGTCTCACCTTGTGAGGGATTGTCCCTCAATATCATTGTACAACTGTATCCAGACAAAAGAGGGAATCTGTTATATCCAATCAAGAGAGAAATATTCTGTCATTACTAATTAGTCCTGGGTTATCACAGCCTTCAGAACAAATGAGTCATTCCATTCTATAACCATTTGAAAAAACTCCTTTGTTATCTTCCGGTTCTGGCACAGAGTCCGATTCTAACATGATTTTGACAAAGTCTGCAATCATGCCTGCTGCAAAATGCAAAAGGAAAGCTGGTAAATATAGAACAGATGCCAGAAGCTTCCTTTACAGCTTGGAAAGTCAGGAGGCTGGGAAAGTAAGTAAGAGTTCATCGCATCCTGATTCACTGGATAGGAATATAAAAGGAAAGAAGCATAAGGCCAACAGTAATAAAGAAGGAGCATCTGCCCCATGTGTTTGCCTGTTTCTGACAATATTGAGGAGAAGACCAATCAGGCATTTGAATTAATGGACAAGGAAGTCATGGACCAGACACTGATTCTTGCCAAGGTCCTGAAGTAAGTGATGCACAAAAAATGGGCACCTTCATGATGGGTTGTAGAACATAAGGAGAGCAAAAGTGACAATTTGGAATTGGTGGAGGATATAGAAAGTGAAAGTGACAATTCTGAATATATGGAGGATGATTGAGAATCCTCAGGGCTTGAGAAGGTAGATAGACCGAGGTAGAGAATATATATTAACCAAGCTCCATATCCAATTTTGGATGATAAGTACAAAGGCAGATGGGGACAGAACAAGTATGAAGTATGGTTGAGGCTTATCATTACTCCAGATTTGGCAGTGGAGGATTTTGAAGGTGAGTCTCAGCATGACTATTTAAAAATCTTTATTGGGAATAAGTTACCTATTGAGGGTGCTCCTCAGCATCAGATTTTATCAGAAGACAGTTTTGTCTACTGCATCACAAAGAGTGGACTTGACATTGTGCATTCACTGCAGCCTGCAATTGATGTCAGATGGACTATATTTTTAGGGGAAGGGGAAGTGTGTCTGGAGAAATCCTTGATAGTCTTGACTATCAGGATCTGTATTTGTGCCAATACTAACTTGATTCTCATTGCCCAAGTGTGACTCTCATCCTTGAGGCTGCTTGTCTGATTTCCCTTGGATTTTGTATTATGATCTCTTTTCATGTCTCTGCTCATGTTGAAACCTGTATGCGAGTTTGGCATGTTGATGTTTTTTTTATGTTATGCTTACCTTATTTAATGTTGTTGATTGTTGTGTTTCTTATATATATTGAAACCTTACTGCATTTAAGCTACATTGAAAAATATTTGAATTAATTTCTTTTCCATCTTCTGTTGCTCAATGATATGATCTATGTATTTATTTGTTTTATTGTGTTGACCTCTGAATAGTTGTAAGGAATTATTACATTCAAATCATATATTATGTTAATTATATTCCTTTAGACTTTATATCATTCTAATCTGTATATTTTTGTGTACTTAATCAGACATTACCTGTAACCATTGGAATAGAATATCCATGTTCCCAACCAAATTATATAATCGATTGTTTACTTATGTATTGTGGTTTGATTGTAAATAAATTTTATTTTTGAAGGTAACATTAACATATCTAGCATATATTTTAATTAATTTTTTTAAAGTTGTCAGGACTTAAAACAGTTTCTTCATATTTATTATAATTGTCAAATTTTAAATTTATATAACTATAAGAAGTCCATAAGTTATTCTTTAGATATTTTGTAGAGATTTTGTAATATTTTATTGGAAATGTAGTCTCTAAAATGTCATATAAGGCATTCTTATTGATATTTATAGAAACTAAATGTTCTGTAAAATCATATAATGTAATGTAATCTAATAAAGTCATAGTGTCATTACTATCTCATTTAATATCTACAATTTTATCAATAAGTTAAACATTCTGATGCAATGTACAAATGCCTTTACAATTTTATTCAAATATAAACCTCCTAAACTTATTATTACTCTAAATTTTCTTCTTCATAATGCTTGATATTAGAATTGATAACATGACATAGAGGTATAATTATATATTGTACCACCCACCTTTTTAAATTGAATAAGAAAAATAAATCTTTTTTCTTATTTTCTCTTTTTAACTCTCACTGTCTTTGAAGGATTCTGATCTGTCAGCTGGAGATGCTAATATTATTGGTAGCAAGCTACCAATAATATCAACACTCTACTACTAAATTATAACACTGTCCATCCAAACACTTTATTTATTTTAAAGAAAAACTCTTTTGGTGCCAGTCAATTACAATGTAACTAACATGCTTGCTTGACCAGCAATGAATTTAGTACCTGCCTTCACAGCCAGCTCATTGGATTCTAGCTACTCCAAATTCTCCATCCACATTATAAACCTCCATTTCTCAATCTCAATATGATAGTTATTTACTTATTAAAACATTGACATTATTCAAAATCTAATGCCTAAAATTTTCCATTTTTTTTAATATTGGCTCAAATCACTATTGATAATTAAATATTTCTATACGCTGCTTTCTTTATTTAACTTCTCATTCTTGTCCCATAATAGAAATGCATACATACATTTTTGTAATTTTTATCATATACATTTAAATAATACAAGTTAAAAAGTTTTATCTTGCTGGTTTTCAATGGCTATAATTATAAGTTTGAAGATAAAGGAAAATAAAATGATTTTACCTAGGATTTGAACACTGTAATATGTGCAATAGGGAAACATAGCTTTTGCTGATTTTGTTGTCCAACCAGTTGACGATGATGTCTCATAGACTTTTTATTTTTTTTATGATGATGTATGAACTATTCTGTATATGGACACTCCACTGATTCTCAGGTTCAAATGAGCATTTTTCTTTTTCGAATTAACTGCAGGTGTTATTACAGCAAAGTTTCAGGCTGGCCGCATGATTCAATGGGTTCAGCAATGCATTTTTTTATATAACAGGATTAACTTTGACTTATTTTTCAATATAATATAATACTATTATGTGATGATGATAATAATAATAATAATAATAATAATAATAATAATAATAATAATAATAATAATAATAATAATAATAATAATAATAATAATAATAATAATAATAATAATAATAATAATAATAATAATAATAATAATAATAATAATAATAATAATAATACCAAGCTCTCCCTTATATATCCAGTATTTCCTTATCTTAGGATCCATCAGACATTCTACTGCACTTCTATTGGGTTTCTGTTCTTTTTCTTCTAGCATATAAGATTCTTTCCTTTAGTTTATATTTTAATTAAATAGTAGTAATTAATCCTTTGTTTGTTACTTATCACTAGCCATGATAATTATAATTTTCCTTTGTTTTGTTTTTTAGTTTCTAATTCTTTTATTTGATTTAGCTTTCAATTGTATTATTTTGAGAAAATTTCCTTTCTTTTTAACATTTTTTTTATATAGGCACACATTGTGTTACTTTAATATTATAAGACAAGAATGAAGCTATTTATACCATAAATAAATAATACCATTTATACTATAAATTAATAATAATAAAATGTTAATTACTTTTCTTTATCTATTCTTTATTTCTGAAATCTTTTCCCCTACTTTCAATCATTTATCTCAATAAAACCACAATCCCTTGTCTTTTTGGTCTTTTATTTTTCTCAAACTTTTAAACTTCCTTTTTTAGATATAAATATACATTTTATGTTTAATTTTTTTTTAAACAAATCTCTTTCAACAAACTTAAGCATGATAAATACCTTGTAATGACTGCATTACACACACACACACATATATATATATATATTGTAACCATTCGATTGTTGTCCCAACTACATAATATCACCAAAACATAAGTGCGCTAAGAATTGTAACCTCGATCACCGATCAATTCCCGCTGCACATTGTCAGCTATTAAGAGCTGTAACCAAAAGCATATCATGCCATCTATATTATGCACCAAAGACCACAACCAACATCTGGAGCAACTTACCACAGACCAAACTAATGATATAACATAAACTTTTTATGATTTAATTTGATCACAGCCATGGTGTACCGCGAAGACCTATCATAGTAGTATGATAAAATACATTAAACAAATTATAAGTATGTAATGTTATTATCTTTCAGACCTTAATTTGCGATTTTCATTGTATGAGACCCGATGGCCGACCATGTACAAGATGGCATAATTTGTGGAACTACATAAGATTATGAAATTTTAAACCATCTATATGATTTTTAATACAAATGCTAGTCCAGGTAAAGCTTTGCAATAAATAAACATAAATACTTGAGTTCTTTTTTTATAGTTTACTATATCACTGAGACTCTTATTATACTGACAAATGACAATTTAAAAACGTTAAGTAAATATATTCAATCATGTCATTATCTGGTAAATCTGTTTACAGGTTTAATAATCAATTTATATTGTATACTAGAATCAACTACGCAAAGCTAAAATGATGGAAAAGGTAAATGGGATTTTATTGTACCTTACACATCATAAACTACCAAAGACGAAAAGCATCCAAATGTTTTCTCAAAATATCACTAAACTCTTATATCATGTTGACGATAGTATGTACTTCAATGTATGCTCTATCCAAGGTTTATGATTTCTGATTTTACGAATGACAAATAGCAACGGCACAGTAAGTTTAATTATAAATCAACGTTTATTTACAAATTTATGAATAATAAGTAATTAATTCTAATGTTATAATTAAAGACATAAATAAACAAATAAAATAAATAAATTATAATTCCATCGACTTTCTTCAATAACATATCATAGGTACGGTTTTTAAAAACCTAATCATACCTTATATTTCAATTTGATATAATGAATGTATTGAGGAAATTATACTAAATTCAACATCAACTCATGAAACATCTAATGTCATTTCCAGATTCAATAAATCTATACCGTAAACTTATAATAATATAATAAATAATATTATATCTGTAGGATTTAGCTATAATGCAATCATTAAATAAAGTGAAAATTTAAACTTACATTCAGGTAAATAATAATCAACCAATAGTTAATTATTATGAGGTAACTTGAATAGAATGTCCTGCTACAATTTAATGATCTAACTTATAAATTATACTTACAAATGGAAGAAGATGAGTTAGCAGAATAACTAAAATACTTTGCCCAACTTATATCTATGAAGTAAAACCATATTCATGTGGATGCATTCATCTACACATAGGAATTAAATAACACTAAACGCTTTGTGGATTTATACACCATCATAAAGCAATAAGTATAATTACACAATTCCGCGGATTAACCACCAGCGCAGGAATGAGTGTAAAATACAAAAAAATGGCAATTAAGTAATCTGCGAATTAACCACCGGCACAGATTAATGCCTTTTAACATTATAAAACAACATTACTATTTACTTCACATTAAAGTGCAAAATCATCCTCCTCAGTTATTCTGACCATTCAGAAAACACTAACATTTTAGCAAATGTGGGTTCTTGCATAATAAAATGTTACACTAATCAGGACAACTAATGTACTAACTTATCTTGCTTAAAATAAAACATATGTAATATAATATAAGTAATATTAGTATAGGAATAGAAATCTGGAAAGACTCACAAAATACCTCATGAAAAATTGATATATCTCATAAATTCATTTAGTATTTTTCAAGCTTTTTCGCAAGCGCTATTCTCTTGAATAAGTATTTTATTCAACCCCTATTAATTTAAACTTAATAAAATATAACTTATGAACTTCACATGCAAGTTCATATAACGATAAAATTAAAGTAATGCATTATTCATCAAATACATAAAATCTAACAGGTGTGTGTGTGATATAAATTAAATGTATAGCATTTTATAGTTCAATACATGAATTCTAGCAGGTGTGTGTATCACAAATTAAATTGTATAGCATTTTATAACTACAAATATGATCCGTGAAATCCATGTACGATGTGTCGAACAATAAATATATGAAGTAATAGCTACAATTATAGTTGAATTCCATACATGTAATTTTATCCATTTGTATTAGTTATTATAAGCACTATTAGATTAATGATTTTACGTGGCTCCATAAACATGAAACAATTCCAAAACATGACACGCAGAGTTTAAATGAAAATGTTTTTTCATAAGTTATTAATTTCTACATTTCTCTATTAAAACTGTTCCAAGTTTATCACATCCATGCTAATATTTATTTATCCACGCTTAAATCTAGGAATACTAATTATAGCAATTAATTTAATCATTCCAAACTGACGATAAAATTAGAAAATAGCTTTGATTAATTATTTGAAGACTGTTTTTATTATCCAAATGGTAAACAAATTAACTAGCGAATATATTACTGGCATTGCAAAGTTAAATATCAATCAATACTATATTTTTTATTAAAATTATAAATGGAAATATTAAACTATAACTTTAACATTTTACTTTAATTTAAACTTCTTTTTTAAAAAGCAAATTTTCATATTTATAAAACTTCTGTAATTAAAATACTTATTTAATTTTTCCAAATTGTAGAATAATAAATATTTTAAAACATACCAAAATCTTGCAATCAATTCTGCTTTTAAACTGGAAAGCTCCGACATATTTCAAATGTAATATTGGAAAATTATTACTGGCGATTTGATCCACCTGGCTAGCCGACTTGAACAGACTTTTAAATTTAGCAATTCATCTTATTATTAAATACCACTATGTTATTTTTACGTTTATAGAAAACTTTGTGGTAATCCGTTTACTTGTTAACTATTTTAAAATAAGCTTATCATATTTACACCATTTGCCTTTTACCATTTTCTTTTCTTTCCCCCTCCTAAAGCAACACTATCAGACGATCTTTTTTAAATTCGTGCTCCTTTCTTTTTTACATTGAAACGCATACGTAATTACTGTATTTATTTTTAATAATTAAATTTAGTTGAACAAATGGTTTTTTTTTTCAATGGAAATAATTTTTAAGACCATTTTAACAAATAAAATATTATTATTATTTTTAATAATATTTTACCAAATTTAATGTGTTGTCAAAATTTTTAAAAAGTTAAACATTTTGATATGAATTAGTATATGGAAAAAAGCAATTTAAATTTATTAAAATAATATAGACAACAAGTAAGGCAAAATATTACCCATTCTCTCTAATAAATTATTTTGAATATAAAGAGAGTAATCGGTTCAAAGTGCAAATCAAGCCAATCAAATCACCAAAAGAAGAAAGAGAAATTTTTATACCAGTTACATCAATTATTATATTTTATACTAAAATATATGGTTACAGTTTATATATATATATATATATCATTATTTTTAACCATTATCAATCCACTGCAGAATGAAGGTCTCTTCAAGTTCAATACCTTCTCTGAACTATAGCCTTTTTTCTTCACATTATTCCAGCACAGTTCTTTACATCATCCATCTTTCTCACATGTGGAATTTAACTAAGACTTTTACAATCTTTTGAAATATAGTTTAAGACTTCACCTGTCCAACTATACTCATCGTCCATCTTTCTCACATGTGGAATTTAACTAAGACTTTTACAATCTTTTGAAATATAGTTTAAGACTTCACCTGTCCAACTATACTCATTTCTTTTAGCAATATGTCTAACCCCTTTTCACTTTAGATTTTTAATTCTTTCAATGACAGCAGTAACAACTGTTTGTTTTTTTCACCAATATATTTCAGTTTCCATATTTTCTTCTTTCTTCTAAGATGCTTCTCTCTATACTGTTTTAGTGTTCTGAATTCCCTGTATTATTAATGGATAAAGTAGTTTGACATGTAAATTCATTAGAAGGTGCCTTTAGATAATCAATCTAGATCTTTTTCTTATACCAAATTAATATTATCTAATACTTTTAACCAATAAAAGCAAATCCTAAAGAAAGAAATTCAGTATATCAGCACAGTCATACTTATATCCAAATGTTGAAATCTATAAATTATATAAAAACATTCTAAGTGATAACAAATTCTAATGAAAAGAGACAAGTTTGTCCAGCATTTTATATTTAGCACATTATTATTTTATATAATTTTATTCAAACTATTAATCATGTAATAATCAATAGTAAAGTAAAGAAAATTTATATTTAACAAACAAATTAATTTATTTTGTAAAAAAATAATTATTATGTTGTTGTAACAGCTATTGATATTCAAATTCACATGTAAAATCAGTTAATGGACTCTTGATTGACAAGTTATCTATTGTCAAACTAAACCAAAACACCATTAATATAAATAGCTAGTAATCCAGAAAGATGATAGATCTGCGTTATATGTTCATTATTTGCAGTATGGACATAAAATAAATTGTATTGATAATATAAGTGTTCTTGATTATATTAAAAATGTTAATAGACGTAAAATATATGAAACAAACTACATCATGTATAATAAAAACAACTGTATGAATATATACAAAACATCCATTAAGTTAAATAA
The DNA here is from genome assembly GCA_028023455.1 of Epiperipatus broadwayi. Taxonomy (NCBI): domain Eukaryota; kingdom Metazoa; phylum Onychophora; class Udeonychophora; order Euonychophora; family Peripatidae; genus Epiperipatus; species Epiperipatus broadwayi. Next base: position 5,108,833 of record JAQFVV010000078.1, on the reverse strand, counting down.
TAAGTGGTTAATGGATAAAGAATGGATAGTTAATTAATTAATATATGTGGATATATATCCATTCAATATATATAACAGAGTAATTTTGTAGTAGAATTGAGGGGGGAAAAAATCACATAATAGATCATATCAAATATCCTTTTGTTTATCTATCTTCTCTCATGTATTGATATAGATGTCGCTGTATGTGCTTTAAATCGTGGAGACATATTGAAAACGGCAAAAAAACATAATTTGCCGAAAAAGGCTTTTATATAATAATTTTATAATTTGTAATCTTTGTTGCTAGTATATATGTATTTTTAAACATATTTGACTATTGTAATCCTGAAAGCTATACACAGAGAAGCAGTGGGTAAAATATTTGTTAAATGTAAACTCAATACTATAATAATGTTTAAACTAATGGCATTAAAAGATACTATACTTAGGACCACATATATAAAATATATAAATAATATCAATACTAATTTATTATTCTAGATCTCATGACATCACCCATGCTTTTATAATTTTTTTTTTTTTACACTAAATCATTATAAAAATAAAGCCATAGGAAATTTACAATTAGTACTAATAAAATCAAATTTAACACAATCAGTCACACAATATTCAAACTGCCAATATATTCAAGATTGGCAATTTATTATACACAAAATAAATATGCATTAGCAATTAAAGATTATTATAAACTTAAAATTATAAGTGATTATTATTAAATAACAAAGATTACATATTTTACAAAGTACATCAAAATATGACACCTCTATACCTTCATAAATAATTGTAAATCATCATTCAAATTTATACTATATTTTGAGTATTGCAATAGAATATTTGAAAAGATTAATTTAAATCTATATCTTAACCCAAACTATGAATTTATACAATGTTTAAAATAGATAGCAAGTTATTAGTAATTATTAGTTGTAAAAGGAAACATCAGAAAGTTTATATATATATATATATTATTTTTCATTAAGTTTCTACCTCCAGTCCAATTGGTTTCAAGCTTGTCTAGAGTCCCAGTCCTCCACTGAGGTGAGTCATAAACTCAAAACCAATTGGTGCAGAGGTAGGGACTTAATGATAGAGAATTCTTTCTCCACTGAGGTGAGCCATAAGCTCAAAACCAATTGGTCTGGAAGTAGGGACTTAACGATAGAAACTTCTTTCTCTATTGGGACTTATAAAAAAAAAATGTGTTTAGAGCTATTGGTAAGCTCCATCTAGTGATCATTTAAATGCAAGCTTAAAAGCAAGTTACAAAATTTATGACTTGTTTTATACACACCCGAGGTGCTGATGTTAAAACGTTTTTAAATCGGTGGATTTTATTTTGGATTATTTTCATTTATTAAGTTATATATATATTGTTTATAAATGATCAATGTCTCTCTTGAAGTGAATTATACAATTTAACTATTTGTTATTTTCTGAAGATTTAACCGTTATATTTTTCCCACATGCGATGTGATGCACTGTGACTTCTCTTTATACAGAGTCAGGCATCTCTCAGCAACTATGTCCAGAGAAATTTGTTAGCCACTTTACCTTCCCTTTCCATTCACCCCCCTATGCTTCATCATATCCTGCTCCATCCCATTACCACAACAATCTTTGTCAACTCCATGGCCTTCAGGTTTAAATCCCCCTTATCTGTTCCCAAGCCCAACATAAAAACCAATAACCCACTTTCTGTATAATCACTTTGTTTAAATTTAACCTTCCATAACTTCCTTATTTGTAACTTTCTGCTTTCAAGCAATTACATTGAATCAACAGATGCCTAATATTTTTATGCCTTCATTATACAACTTACTAAATCACCCATATTTTTCCATTTATGGGTATAATCCCTTGTTGCTAAAGATCTCATTCAAGCCTTAAACAGAAAACTACTTTCCTTAATATTATCATAAATTAACTCGCACCCAATGTTCCATTTAATTCTATATATATTTAAACTGTTTTTACTTTCCATACTAGTTCTCAATCTCTCCAACTTCCTATTCTTTATTAATGCACCTATTCTTTTATTCCATTCCTTACCACTATATCACTCAACAATCCTCCTAACACAATCATCCACCTCTTGTACAAGTATACTGATATAAACACTTTATCCAAATCTTTTTTAGACTGCATTACCTTTCTCACCTATCTTGTTCTCTGCCCTTTACTCCTAACTCAATTAAATACTATTTTGGCTAAAACTGTAATCTTTTGAACATTTTCATTTTGCTTTTTGCATATCTCATATAAAAACTTGACCATCCCATTTCTTCTTGAATTTTCTCCTTTGCTGTCCATACATCTGCATCTAATGCATGTCTTCCTACTTCCCTTAGTACTTTTTCTGAGTAATCTAATACCCCTTTATTAACATATAATGCATTGCTGCCATATGTTAACTCTTTTACTGCCACTCCCTTCCATATAACTCTAGCTATATCATCTTTATTATATGAAAACACTTAATTTCTCTATCAATTCTTTTTTTTTCTTTGCTTCATTTATCAATTTTTCTCCCATTCTTCCAACCAATTTTTCTGATTACTTAAGATGATTTCCAGATAATCATATCTATTCAACTCACTTAACTTTATATCCCACAATAAATTTTTTTGTCTTTTCTTTTCCCAGTATTAACTATCATTACTTTTGATTTTTCTTCACTAAATTTAATACCCATCTCTTTACCCACTTTTGTGCATGTCCTCAGCATAACTTCCATATCTTCTCTTTTTTCTGTACACAAAAAGACATCAACTGCAAATAAATGACCAACAAAGTAAATACTCCCTTTCCACCTATTAATGTTATCTATATCACTCTTCCTAGCCTTTCTATTGCTCTCTCTTCATTCGACTCAAATACAACAAAAACAAAATAGTGACAAAGGGCATCCTTGTGTTAGTCCTACTACATTTTGAATTTTAACTGATTGATATGTATAGAAATTATTTTCATATAATTTCTTAATAATATCTACTAAATCTTCATCAATTCCCAAATTTGCTAAACTTACCCATAATCTAATTCTATTTACTCTATCATATACCTACTGTACATCTACAGAACTCATGTATAACTGTCTACTTGCATTTCTACTCATATCCATAAGTTGTGTAACTACAAATAAACTATCTCCTATACACCTATCTGATCGAAAACCTTCCAGCATTTCCCCCACTGTATTATTTTCTTCCATTTATTTTGCAACCCTTACAGCCACCATATATAAGAAAACTTTATATAGAACAGATGTAACTGCCATCAGTCTATAACTGTTTAACTTTCTATGAACTTTACCCTTTCCTCTAAATAGTAATCTTTCTCTTGTATTATTTCATCTATCTGGAAAAACTCTTCTGTACCATCTTAATAAAACATGATACTAGCTTTACTTTTACCCTATATTCTAAATTCATTTCCATCTCTGTTGCACATCCATCTAAAATTCTTGCATTTCCACTTTTCAATTTCTTTCCTGCCTCATTCAGATCATTTTCTGTAAACCTAATATTCCCATTAATATATACTTTCATGTTTTCTATCACTCTGTCCTGCACATCTAACAACTTTTTTATATCCATTGCATATCTCATCTAGTAATACTCTCTCTGCCCCCCCCTCCTACATTTCTTTTAATGTAATTCCAAATTTTTTTAATCCCATCTTTTTCACTTTTATTAATATCCTCCAACAAATTACTATTCAATTTCAATCTCTCTCTATAAATATCTATTTTAGCTAACTTTTTCTTTTCTAAGTAGTTTTCCCATTTAACATTAATATCTTTTTCACTTTCTTTGTTCTTAATAGCACACTTATATTCTCTGTATGGTTTTTCCTTTTTTACACTTTTACTAAGTCATTTTATTACCCTTATTCTTCTAAATATTCTCACCTAAAACCCTGTTTGCCACTTTTTGTATTTCACCACACCTTATACTCATCTCCAACTAACTCTTCCATGGTTTCATCAACTTGTATTTTATACTCTAATAACATATTCTTATCATTCACTCTCTGTCCACAGGCTTCACTATTGTTTCAACTTTTATTTCTATCCTTCATCACATTACTAACCATTTCTATTATAAAGAAGTTATGATCACTATTATATACTCTTGCTTAATTATCAAACTATTTAATTTTTCATACTTTATTTATTCCCTCTTTTTCTATTAATACATAATCTATTGTGTGGAATATCTTATTTTTAGACCATGTACATTGACCCTTATAAATATTTGATAAATTTCCAATGCTCAAATTCAGGTCTCTGACAAAATTTCTTCAAAAGCTGTCCATTCTTATTATTTACATCATCATTTTCTTCAATATGCCCAATCATATCTCATATAACCATTATTTTCTTCCCCTTTTCTTTAAAACTCTGTATATTGTTAACTATGCATTCATATAATCAACTGTTCAACTACATTATAGTTTGTCTATCTCCAGTAGCAATATACACTACAGCCACCATTTATTCTTATCTTCCTATTCTTATCTCAAACCATAAATATTCTTGACATTTAACAGTATTTATGGAACATGCCCTATCTAATAAATGTCTTTTGTCAAATCTTGGTAATAATCTAACTATCCCTAATCTTTCTTTTTCATATTACTCAAATTCTTAGTCAATTCTATAATGCTCATCCACTACTCTCTCTGATGGTTCTGACAAATTATTATGACCCTATCATAACATACACATCTCTACTCTCTAGCTTCTTTACTTTATCTACAACATACCTAATTCTAGCTCCAGGCAAACATACTCTTATATACCTGTTTCTATTTTTCCTTGCAATTATATCTCCCATTATCTAATGAGAATCTCCTACCAATAATGTTTCAAAGTCCATGTTCTTTGCTTTATCCATAACATTTTCTCCCACTTTCTGGACCATCATTATTACTCAATAATTTTTTTATCTGCTTGCACTTCATCTCTAATGATTTTAATTCTGCTTCTATATCCTTCACCTTTTCCTCTATCTTACATTCTTTGGCTAACCATTTCACTCACACTACTTATTTCTCCACCCATATCTCCTGACACTCCACTAAACCATACTCTGCCCCCATCTTCCTCAACTACATTTTGCTCCCTTTCTCCTGGCTTTACACTATCTACACTTAGAAACCACTTTCTCACATCTTTCATTGCATTTATATACTATCTACATAACCATGAATCTGCTATATCCTTCCTATTCTTATTCAAACATTTCAAGTGAAAAACCTCATCACACACAGTACATTCTACCAGAGTATGCCTAGTTTCTTTCTGATAATTATATTTGCATTGTAGAATACAAATACAATCCATGTTCCTTATTTTTCCAGTCACATATTCTATATTTGACTTTATACTTCCTCTCCTGCTCTTCAAACCCCCTTGCATGGAAAAATAAAAACTTTACTTTTAAAAAAAACTGATCAATACTATAACCACATGTTTTCTGATCTTAGATCTTCAAAATGTTATCTTTTTTCTCAAACTAAATCACTGTTCGTGTGTATGAAAGTGTAAATTGTGATCAAGAGAATATGTTATTTGAAAGATTAAAAATATTTTATTTTTAAAGGCTAGAAAGTTATTATTTCGCCATTTTATATATAGAAGTTTTTAAAAAAATTTATTTAGTTAAATGGGTGTTAGTATAAGAATATTTTCAATTCGATAAGTGTTATACTTTAGTCTACACTTATAAAATTATATCTTTCTCAGATTGTACATGTGAAATGAATAATCAATACAAATTTTTTTTAAATATATTTTTTATGAACAGAAAAGATTAGAGCTCTTTATCTCTTAAAATTATTTCAAAGATCTTATAAAAATTAAATATTGGTTCTATTTATTTAAAAAAATATGGCTGAAGACACAAAACAATCTAGACAGCTACAATTTAGACATGAAAGTAAATCTTTTAGAAACAGAATATTTGCCAAAAAAAATATAAGACACCATGGCAAAATATCAAATAAACAGAATAATGCAGTAGAGTATTTATGTGGTCCTATTTAAGATTTATGATTTGTCTTGTATAATTCTTGCTCTTGAAACTCATCTCCAGAGTCACATCATGATAATTGATAAATAGTTTTTTTTTTTTGCTTTGTCCATACGTTTTGAAGGGATTTGAAAGAGAATATTATCAACAGTAAAATGTAAATTATTTCTATCTTTAAAAATATTTTTTCAAATTTTTACTTTATCAATGCGCCTTTTATACTAGCTCAATCATAACACAACAATTTACCATCCACATTGTCATTTTCAATCTTTTTAATAGGCATGGAACCAGAAAACATGTGAAATTATACTTTAACTTTAACTATTATATATATATATATATATCTTAATATCAAAAACTTACTTTGAAATAAAACTAAGATAATTGTTTTTAAATGAAATATAAATAATATTATGTCTACTATACTTAATATTGCTTTATCACTATTATTAATATTGAAAATAATCTTTATAAATTTTGACTCAAAAACATTGTACATACTGTGTTTTCAACTGTTTAATAATATTTTAAAATAAATTTAACATAAGACTTGCAAATCTAATAAATTATTTTTGTATAATTAGAAGTTAGTTTTAATTATACAACTACAAGTGAATGTCATTCAGATGACTAAAAATACTTACACATCCTTAGAGCTTGATAGACCTTAAAATAATAAAATAATAAATAACATGGCATATATATTGTAATAACAATGAAAATAATAAATATAATAGAAATTAACTATTATATAAATCTTTCAATCCACAGAAGTACTTTCAGCTAATTCCTTAATCCTCCTCAAGTGTTTTTAAATTCCAAAAGCAAAACAGAAGCACATATCATCAACTTAAATCCTATAAATTCTGAAATTTAATGTTAGCTGTTTGTCTATTAATTATATTCATTTTATTTCTATTTATTAAAATGGCCTCCTTATATTTTTCTTTTATTATGCTTCTGTTATGTTTTTTTTTTTTTTCAAATTTAATGGTTAAGGAATTAACTAAAAATACTTATATGGATTAAAAGACAGTATATAATAGTTAATTACTGTTGTATTTATTATTTTTATTATTATAATAGTTTTTATTATATATATATTGTGACCTTTTATTTAGGTCCCTGGATTAAATAATCCAAAATTTTAAATGATAATATATTTGGCATTAAAAGCTTAACAAGTGGCTTTCAATAAAGATTGTTTTGAATGCACTGGGAAATTTGCTTGAGTGGAGATAAGATTTCAAACCTAGCATAGGCTCTGACTAGACTAAAATAACAATTTAAAAGTATGGTTATTATTTGGGAGATAAATATATTGCTATTTTATTGTTGTTGAATAGCAATAATAAAATAAATAAATAATTAAATTAAATTAAATTTATAAGAGGCATATTTTTTTTTAGTTAAGAATACAAAGCTGTCTTGAATAAGTATGAGTAATTATTAAAAATGAAGACAGTGGGGGTAATATTAATTATACATACCAAGATTATTGGTTTAAATTACTTCCACAATGCATTAGAAAAACAAGCTATATATTAGCTAACCTAACTGTAGGGGGGTTGACTAATTAAGAAAAACAAAAACTAAGCAACCACAGAATTCAAGTCTGATCTAAAATAAGGAAAAAAAACAAATATTAGAAAATTCTAAAATCTAATTGAATGAAATTATAAGATCTTGCTATCTACAAATGCTGGAATAGAAAATCTAAAAATCTTGCAGTCATTTAAACACCATTCTTCTATTGATTGATAATTCTAAGAAGTTATACAGAAGGAGAAATGGAAACCTTATGCATCATAACTATCTCTCATAAATCTTGTTTTAAACCCAGGAAAATTCAAGAGCAAGTAAGCTTTTGCTTTTACTTTAATTATACATTTAAACTCTTATCTTTAAAAAAATGATGCACAAATTATTTATAAGTAGACTAAAAATTTGATGATGTTTGTATTTTCGCACCATTAGTAAATATAAAGAAAAACAGATTCGTTTGGAAAATTGTAATTTCAAGAAAATAAATTCAAAATATTTTTAAAAAGAGATTTCAGAGGATATTAGAAATAAAATTAAAATTATATAATGCTAATAAAGTTTAAGAAAAATAATTGCGTGATTTTATTATCTGTTCTCATCTGCCTATTTTCATCGCACCAATTTTGTGTAATGTTAAAAATAAATGATCACAGATTCATTGAAATGTTGAAGATATCATATTTATAATTTGATAGATTATTGTTAATATTGATAATCACATCATACTTTTCCAATGAGAATGGAATGAAATAGATATTTACTTTAAAGTTTTATTGAGAAATATACGTTGTTGTAATAATGCCTACAATATTAAAAATATCCCAACTGTTTAAACATTGCCACATTTATATATTACCATGCAAGGAAGAACAAAACTAACAAAGAGTTTTGAAAAAAATAAAGAAATATGTTAAGTGTAATAAAATTAAACTGGTTTCAAGAAATATTTGGATTTTAAATGTAATAAATGATTCTCGTTACACTTCATTGGAAACACTTATAGAATAAATCAACAAAGATTTTAAAAAGTTTGTTTTGAAGATTCCCATAACCTAAAGAATTATTCAGGAAAATTATCTAGAAAAAAGTAGATAAACTTATTTTTTTAAATCTGCTACAATTGGAAGTGTGAATTTTAATTGTCTTGTTAACTATCGATACTGAAACCGTCAAATAATTTTGCTTTTGGATAAGTGTTAAATATTGCTCATTCCACACACAACAGGAGAATAAAATATATGTGTGTTATCTGGAATGTTTGCAAATCACAATATTAATTCTCATTTTAACTCACAACAATGGAATAACTTGAACGAATAGGATAAAAATTTAATGGATAAAAATGTACATTTATTTTGTTTATATAATTGCTGTGTTATGTATATCACTTACATAATGTGTTGTTTGGAAATTTTATTTTTTAAACATATATGTGTGGTTGTGGCATGAAAAATATATATATTAGGTTAAAGAAAAAAAAATGTGTAAAAAAAAAAAGGATATACATCTATTTCATGTATATGTGTTTTTTTTTAGTTAAGGGAAAACCGGAAATTATATATATTGTTTATCTGGAGAGAGTGATAAAAATATTTCCTTCTCTCATATTTTAAAATAGATGTTAAATGTATGTTATTCAAGAGGTGAATATGCAGACATTTTATCAAATATATATACTAGAATGATCGAATTATTTTCTTATATAAAAGAAAATTTGATATACGCCTTTTTCATTTTTGTAATTTTGTATAGAAATGAATTTGTCCACTTTGAATACAAATGCAGGTTTGATCTTATTGCTTAAATACATTGTGCTCTCTCTCTCTAATAAAAGGATAGTTGTCATTTTAAATGATTAATGATCATTTGGCATGTATATTTTGGTGGGTCTGTTGATACATTAAGGGTCCTGCAGTGTAAAATGGAGTATGTATACCTCCACTGTTATTGTTGGTATTGTTTTATCTTGTTATAATTTGAGAATGATTAGTGACAGTTTTTAGCTGATAGGGTGTTCCAATAGAATGACATCCCATATATTAATATTAATATGGAGCATAGGCTGATAGAGTGTCACCTATTGCTAATTTCATGAGAGGAAAATTGATAGAGGCTAAGTACTAATTAATGCTTATAAGCATAAATAATCATAGAAAGAAAGGATATCCATGGTTTGAATTCTATATGTTTTTGTGATGAAGCAGATCCCACACATGTATTCCTGTAGAGAGGTATTACAATTAACCATATTATTAAACAACTGTCATGTTGTTTTTATAAAGCCTCCCGTTTTAGTGAAATTCCTCATGATAATATAGAGATAGTTTTTCCACCGTGTATGGTGAAGTATAATAGGTCAAAATCATATAGCAAGTATAAAAATAATGTTAAAGTTAGGAACACTGATCTAGCATAGTGTTTTCTTAATTGAAATAGTGTTTATGATGTTGTATGACCATCCTCAGTTATAGACAGACCAAACCAAAATCTATTTGTAATTGTAGAATTTTAGATATAAAAGTAAGAGATGCACATTGGTAGCATGGATTCATCTTCATTAAATAATGATTTGACAATAGATTGGGAAGATCAGTTGAGTATTCAACAATTAAGTATGGACATAGGTAATGTTAGTGAGATCTAGGTGTAGTTGACTTTTAATGTCTAGTCTTCATTTAATGCATTAAACTTATTCATTTCAAATTTAAATAAGTTAGTAATTGCACAGAATATGATAATTGCCCTTATCATATTCTGATAAAAGAAAGGGTTTTGGAAGAATGCAATACTTTTAAATTTTTTTCTGAATTCTAAATTTATACTTGATGCATATCCTAAAGTTCTAAGTACACTGCTAGTTATAAATTTAAGTGCTAGTCAGCTTAAATAAGTTTTAGTATCTTATTCTTAAAAATATGCCAAAGAGTAACAAATGATATTTTGAATATTATTTTCTAAGCAGGTTGTATAATTTGCTGAGTATATGGTCAAGGGGATACTAAGTATTTGTCCCATCCATAAATTATTTTAATATATTAGTTTTATTTCATGCCATATCTGTGAATTAAAAATTTGTACATATTGTAAATAAAGTTTGTTGTGTTTAAAATTTTATTTAGTTGCATGTAACCTTATTGCTTATTGCTATCAACCTATCAGAAGATTATAAATTGAAATCATTATCGACCAATATAGCACTATTCACTATATTGTGCTATATCATAATATTGTTGGTAAGCCTTATAATTTATTGGTGCATCTAATGCATCATCACACAATAATCAAAATGTTAATAACGTATAGTACAGATTATTTTAAGTAATAGCTTAAAAGATAAATATAATATTGATTTGATTGGTTTAGTTGAACCCACAGAGCTATCATTCACTGATATTGATCACATGGTTTATCATTATCTAATAAAAGGAATGTGGTAAGTTATTGGTTTTTTTTAATTATTAAAAAGTCATTCCCAGTCATAAAATTTAAAGTTTATGTTAGTTATAAAGTTTATGGGTAATTGCTAAATATAATTCTTAATTTGAATTTATATTGAGAACTGTTGTGTGCATTATGTTTGGGTAGTGGTAAAATCTCTCTTACTGACCCAAATATATGTTGTATAACAATTTTGAGTGTTAGAACCCTGAGAAGAATTAGTTGTTAAATTTCAAGATAGAATTTTTATTTGTAATGAAATTTATATTTAGTCCATTGTTATAGTTAGACTAGAAATAGATTACTTTCACTGTTTATGAAAGTCAACTAAGCTTTAAGATGCAAATTACTTTTTTGTATAAAAGGTATAGTTTGTTTTAAATTCATGATAATATTCTGGCTGTGTCAAGCTTGAAATCCCTATTTTTATTTAGCTTATTTTTTTGTTTTTACCATTTAATACCATATTAGTTTATAGTTTAAGATTTTAGTCTCCATCATTAACATTGTTCTCCAATTTCATTTTGATCATTCTTTTAATTATTCATTCTCATTTGACGTTAACTTAGTACCATAATTGATTAATCATACATCAACTTTTATTCTTTTATCATCTCAACTATTCATTAACTCTTATTCTATCATCAGCTCAATCATTCCTGATTCTCTTACATCTTTCTCTTCATTCTTAACTCATTTCATTCCACTATTTAATTATTACTTCTTTCCATCATCCATTTAGTCATTTACATCACAATTTACTCATTATGTCATTTATAAGTTTAATTTCATAATCATTCCAGACATATAAGTATTAGTTATTTTATTAATTTGCTGAATATCAAATTTAACTCATCACATTTTGTTTGTGTGGATTTCAGGGCTGGTTTGACCAGAAGTTATTATCTTTATTAGTCGCCTTGTAATCTTCTTTAGATCAACAGTTTCATGCTAGTTTTATTCAATCCAGGAATCAGTTTGTTAGTTTTATATTTTCATTTCTTTATGCTCATATTCGTGATAATGGGACTACGATAGGTTGCATAAGAGAATTTAATCACTAAAATGTGTGGTATGAGTCGTTGGTGACGAGTTAGATCCGGAAGCTAGGTTACAGTTGCGATTATGATGCTTAAAACGTGTGGTATGATTCATTTATATCACAGTGATCTGGGAGAAGTTTACAATATATATATATATATATATATATATATATATATATATATATATATATATATATATATATATATATATATATATATATATATATATATATATATATATATATATATATACAACTCTCATGTATAAGTAAATCAATAGGATATAAACAATCTTTTATCAAGAGAATATCACAATTACTGATAAATGGAAGGTTTTCATTTACTGTCATAGCTTTTATAACAGATAATTTAAATACTATTGGTGTATTTAAGCACTGAGGAATGTGGTATACTTTTACAAAGGATAATTAGTTAGCTGTTGGTATATACTTATCAAAAATCCATTATGCTGTTTTTTAATATAAATTTATAATAAATAATATATATATATTAAACCGCCCACGTTCTTTATTTTAATTAATAATGACAAATAGAAATCTAGAAATACTCTTCCTCCCTTGCTAAACTACCCAATATTTGTAGGTGCTTGGGGAGCGTGCTGAGAATAACCAAGAATTTCCAAGAATATTAATATTATTATTTTAATACATTCTCAGTGGTCTCTTAATTGTGCGATTATTTATTAACCCATTCATTAAATATTATTTCTGAAAATTATTGAAATGAGATATAACCTCAACAATTTATTAAAGTTGCAATTTGGTGCCCTACCAAATAAGATTATGGATGTTCTATCTCATCATTATCATCTCAGTAGGCTTTAGAAATAGTGTTAGCTGGGAACAATAAAGCATCCATTGATCCACCCTTAAAACATTACAATTGGCATGCAACATTGAAGTATAAAATATAGTTGTAGCTATCTCTCCATAAGCTCTCATTTTTTAGAATATATATACATATATAGAAAAAAGTTATAACAATTTTAAACATTATTTTATTACCTAAATATTTAATAAAATTAGACTTACCTATTTCTTGAAATAAAATTCCTATCACTGTTAAAATTGCTATTCTGGAAAATAACATTTGGTCATAAGCTAATTTTAAAAAGTTCAAATCATATATATATATATATAATATTTAATTACATGTATGATTTCTATATTAAACTTAATGTAATTATAAGGCACTTGAACTAAGAGTTTGAAACTCCCTATAGCTATCCAGTGTGTCTTATACAACTGATATACATGACCATCTGGTCATATGTATGAATTATATATATATATATATATATATATATATATATATATATATATATATATATATATATATATATATATATATATATATTGAGGCTGCAGAAAGGAGTTTTCTATTAACTGAAAGGAGACCCTTTGATTCCTCTTGGAGGCCTTAAAGAAACCAAGCAGGGCAAATTCCTAATGTCCACTCCATACGTTCTTTTCGTTGCAGCTGTTATTACTATGTGATTATTCATATAGTATACAAACATGGATGGGCTGCTCACCAACACGCATTATCCAGCGTGGTGAGTTTATTACCTTTTTACCTCCAAGTTTAAGAATATTTTTTCAGTATATACAATCATGTCAGACAAAAATAAACATGGCCATTATTCCAAGGAGGCTGTAAAGTCACCAACCAAGGCAGCAGTTGGTGGCCAAAGCCAAAGGGTTCTAAGAATCCCCTGATTGCAGACTCAGGCTGCCATTAGATGATGACTTTTTATTTAGGTACTTACAACTGCAGATCACTTTCAAGTGAAGGAAGATTGCAAGAGTTAGAAGAAGAACTGTCTTATATTAAATGGGACATTATTGGACTTTGTGAAGTTAGAAGAAAAGGTGAAGAAACAATTGATTTAAAAAGTGGACATATACTCTACTATAAAGGCACAAATATTGGAAATACAAGTGGAGTAGGATTCATTATAAATAAAAAATGGAAGAATAACATTGTGGAGATTGATGGTGTATCAGACAGAGTGGCAAGATTAGTTTTACAACTTAATAGCAGATACCAAATGCAGATAATTCAGGTTTATGCCCCAACAAGTTCTCATAGTGATGAAGTTATAGAAGATTTTTATATGGATGTACAAAAGGCTTTTGATCAGAGTAAACAACATTTTAAAATTGTTATGGGAGACTTTAATGCTAGAATTGGTAAACAAATGAAAGATGAAAATGCTGTAGGTAATTTTGGTTATGGTAATAGAAATGAGAGAGGACATAGACTTGTGGAGTTTGCAGAAAAAGAAAAACTTTATATTATGAATTCTTTTTTTGAGAAAAATGTTAAAAGGAAATGGACATGGAAGCATCCAAATGAAGATACAGCAGAATTGGATTATATTTTGACTAACAGAAAATACATATTTCAAGATTGTAATGTTCTTAATAAATTTAACACAGGAAGTGATCATCGATTAGTAAGATGTAAGATACATGTTAATGCAAAACTAGAGAGACAAAAATTATTAAGAAAAACAATATTTACAGTTGATATTCCTAATCTTCAGAAACATTCTAATGAATTTAAATTAGAACTTACAAATCAGTTTCAAGTATTAGTAGATTTTGAACATGATTCAGATTTGAATGACATTAATAGAAAAATAAGCGATACACTTTTAAAAACTGCAACAAAGATAGCTGGTAGAAAAAAGCAGCAATTGACCAATAAAATTTCTACTGAGACTAGAGAATTTATGAAGAAAAGAAGGAATATGAGAATATACAACAATGATGCATTAAAAGGGATTGAATATCTTGAATTTTGTAAAATGGTGCGGAAAAGAGTTGAAAATGATATAAGAAAGTATAATTGTGAACTAGCAAGGAAAGCTGTAGAAGAGAATAAAAGTCTAAAGAGTGTAAAACAACATTTTGGTATTGGTAGGAAATTTATATCTGCAATAAGAAAAAAAGATGGCATTATTACTAAAAAGAGAGATGACATCATAAAATGTGTAGAAGACTTCTATCAAGAATTATATAGTAATAAAGAACAAGTGCCTCCTATACCTATTATATCTTCTGAATTGCCCAGAATTTTGAATGAGGAAGTGAGACATGCAATTAAATTTATGAAGAAAGGGAAGGCTCCAGGTAATGATGGAATTATAATTGATATATTAAAAGAAGCAGGTGAAGAAATAGAAATTTTTTTAGCAAAGTTATATACCAAATGTCTAAATGATAAAGATGTACCAGATGATTGGAAGAATGCAGTATTAATATTAATATTTAAAAAAGGTGATAAAGAAGATATTAGAAATTACAGACCTATCAGTCTTTTATCAGTTTTATACAAAATTTTTACTAAGATAATTACAACTCGTCTACAGAAAACATTGGATTTCCACCAACCAAGAGAACAAGCTGGATTTAAAAGTGGTTTTAGTACAGTAGATCATATCCAGGTATTGAGAGAAATTATAGAAAGGACAAATGAATATGAGTTGCCATTATGCTTAGGATTTGTAGACTATGAAAAGGCATTTGATTCTATAAACATTTCTTCAGTGATTAAAGCATTGGATCATCAAGGTGTAGATCCAGGATATTGTCATATTTTAAAGAATATTTATAAAAATGCAACAGCAACAATTAGATTACATAATGATAGTAGGAAAATCAACATTGAAAAGGGTGTAAGACAGGGTGACTCCATATCTCCAAAACTTTTTACAGCAGTGCTGCAAGAAGTATTTTGTGGATTAAAATGGAAAGCTAAAGGAGTGAAAGTAAATGGAGATTATTTAAGTCATTTAGATTTTGCAGATGATGTAGTTGTTTTTGCAAATAATGCTTTAGAGCTACAGGAAATGTTGCAGGAGTTATCAGATGAAAGTAGGACTAAAGATAAATGTTAAAAAGACTAAAGTAATGTTTAATAGATTTTCTCAAAATATGAAAATAAAGATTGATTATGATGAGTTAGAAGAAGTTAACAGTTACAAATACCTTGGTCAGATTATTAATACAGATGGAAATATAATGGATGAAATTAATCATAGAATTAAACTTGGTTGGAGTGCTTTTGGTAGAAATAACTTGATACTAAAAGGAAATATGCCTATGTGTTTGAAAAGGAAGGTTTTTAATAAATGTGTTTTGCCAGTTCTTACTTATGGATCTGAGACTTGGACACTTAATAGAAGAGCAATACAGAGACTTCAGACCACTCAAAGAAGTATGGAGAGATGCATGTTGGGAGTAACAAGAAGGGATCGAAAACGCAATGTATGGGTAAGAGAACAAACAGGTGTTACTGACCTCATTGAAAAAATTAAAAGATTAGTTGGGCTGGACATATTGTTAGAAGAGATGATAACAGATGGACAATTGAAAGTTTAAACTGGATTCCAAGAGATTGTAAAAGACCCAGAAAGAGACCACATGTGAGATGGATGTATGAAATAAGAAAGTGTGCAGGGGGGATGTGGAGAAGAGAAGCTAAAGATAGGAAAAGATGGATAGAACTTGGAGAGACCTTCATCCTGCAGTGGATTGATAATGGTTGATGATGATGATGATATATTGTACTGGATTGATCACCGATTCAAGGATTTTACTGCCAAAATTAAAAACTTAATTTTTGTTAAATCTTATCTAATGTTAAAATTTTATTATTATTTAAAACACATACACATTTATATTTAAAATAGTTTACTTTCACTACTTTGTATATAAAATTTTAAATTAGTTTACTTTCACTGCCTGTTTTAATCAATTTGATTAAAAACAGGCAAGCTTGCTAATTATATATTCCTGTTGCTTTTATTTTGATCATTTTTAAAGTTAATTCTAAAAAGTGGAGATTTAATTGTGTTGTCATTTTTGTTTCAATAATCCCTGGTTGGAATTCTTAAATTAGATTGAGTGGGAAGTTAATATTTGCCCTGCCTGAGATATAGAATTAGACACTAAGGAAAGTTTTTCATGGGAAATGTAGTGAGGCAAGGATAGCCTGCCAATTTTTAGTGCGAGAGAGATTCAGTATTCCAGTAGACACTTGAATTATCACCTGCTGAGAGTGATACATTTTGGGTAGCAGTTTGGACATTTAATTCCTGCTAAAAACTTGCAATTATTGACAGACTTCGTTACTGTGCAAGATGTTAAAATCTACCGCTATGAGTTTTGCCATCATCAAGATGTCTTGCTAACTTAAACAAAGAATGGACCCATGCCTGCCAGCTCTTTTTCAATCATGCCATGAGCCTCTAAAATAAACACTGCCTCTACCTTGACACTGTCAAAGGACCTGAAAATAGACTAAAGATAAACGTGTGCACTCTATGTGAACTGTGCTTTATCGTAAGATGAAATTTTCTTTTATTCTTTTCAGGATAAAATTCTTTTCATTAAATCTCCACTCAATCTAATTATGAATCTGTATTCATAAGTAATATTTAACCTCATATGTAATATTTGTTGTGATTTCTTATATTTTGCCGTGTGTCTTGTAATCTTAGTTTTAAGATTCCAAGTTTGACTTCAATTTTTGTTTATTGGAGAGTGACGTGTGAGTTTTTCTATTTTTATTTCTAACTTTTACTAAATGCTTTGGCAGTCATGTATATTTTGAATGCTTACCTGTAATTATTTTAGTATCCCTGAATTAATTTTAAATACTGTGTTTGCACTTTTGCAAACCACCAAATCTTTTGGCTGGTGACTTTATTTTCATAGTCTTCATTGCTTATATCTCTGAAAGCGGAATCTATAATTGTTTTTGCTTTGTAATTTTATAAGTCACCAGCAGAAATACAATATTTATCTTTTTCGTAAATTACAGGTGAGAGAGACTTTTGCTGCTAAAGTATTTATAGATTTCATATTTTCGTACTCATGTGCACTCTCCGATAGATTTATTTTGTATTTACTTGTATAGCTTAAAATTTATCAGAGATACTCAGAACTTGTGTCATAATTTTTTTTTCATTATAATTATTGGTAATTCATTTAATTTAAATGCTGGGGCAGATGTAACTGATTTTCTAATGATTTACTTGTCTCCTATTGAGACCTTTAATTCTTAGATTAGTTTTCGCCAATCATTTGGTTGGGGATTCGCCAGTCTTGTCTTTTTTTTAATTTCAATCATATTTTTCAGTTGTTCTTGAGGTAAATCAATCACTTTTATTTTAAACATAATAATAGGTGCAGCTTCTATCGACAGATGACATTCGTGGTCTGTCACTTTTTTTGGACCTCGACAGCTCACCGATGCTGGTTTCATTGATTTATTTCAAGAATATATTGTTTAAGTATCTGAAAGTGAAAACCAATGTTTGGGTGAATCTTCTGCTGAATGAAATTGCTTCCTCCCTGTAGAATTCGTTATTAGAGAGTCAGTAAGGCTGCCAGAGAATTGCATTTTTGTCTTTCTGGTACATGCCTGAGATAACCCTATTGGTTTTCATGTAAACTTTTCCTTACAAGTTATTTTGCTCTTAAATAAAAGTTTAAAATTTGTTTAAACTTAATTTGGCTGACGTTTGTCTTTGTGCTTTGATTTCTCAATTATCTAAACAATATTTAAGATATCTTGTTTCTCCCTGAGTTTAGTCCGGTGCATTTTGGTTCGCATATCCTGTCCACCCTTAAAATAAATGTCTAGTTCCGATTTTTGGACTAGTGATGCCCTCATGGTCAGTATATGCGAATCAAAGAACTTTCATCTGGTACAATATAAATAAATAAATATATATATATATATATATATATATATATATATATATATATATATATATATATATATATATATATATATATATATATATATATATATATATATATAAGAGAGAAAAGGAAAAAGAGAGAGTTGAAAAATAAAACAAAACTAATATACATTAAACATTGCATTTGTCCTAATGCTATCTGCTTTTAATTCATCTCTCTCTTTCCTTACATCTTTTACCACCTCAACTGCCTTTTCAAATTCCTGTAGTTCTTGAGTCAGAACTTTTTCTATGATTTCTTGCGTTTTCTCCACTCTTTCCATTATTTCTTGCCTCATTATTTTCATTCCCCTATCATTTGGGTTTTGAACTCTTCCAACATTGCCTGTTGACTTTGTTTCATTTCCAGTAATTCTTGTCTTATTTCTTTATTTTCTTCAATCATTGCCTGTTGACTTTGTTTCATTTCCATCAATGAAATAAGTTTTTTTTTTCCCATCAGTACTCCCCTGTCAATTTCTATGCTGGTTTCCATTTTTTGTAAACAAGATCGAATCCCAATATATCTATATTTACTAACTTAGTTGCAGTTTTACAATATAACTTCTTAATATTACTTTAATTATCACTGTTCAAAAAAAATTTTTTTTTTTAGAAATCCCTTCTAAAAACACTATTTACTTATTTATTTTTCATAATAAAAGGTGAATCTCCTACTCCAAACTGCTCCAACAATACACACCAACTAGCATAACTGATCCCTAATACTAAATTTTGCCTCAGTACCTCTAAAACATTTCTCAGCTGTCTGAACAAAATCTCATGTGGGTTTTATAATTTTGCAGTCCCACATTGGTAGTGCTAAAATTTACTATCCCATTTTAATAAATTAGAAAATGATTTTCTGCTTTGTAAATGATTTTCTGCTTTGTAAAATAGATACAAACAAACAAACAAAAGAAAAGTTATCTCAATCAAAACCTACATGCATTGCACAGGTGTATGAATTAAGTAATTTACTTGTAGTTTTTTTATTATTAAAAAAGTATATAAATTTAAAATAATCATAATTCAATAGTTTAAAAAAAATAGAGGGAAAATTTAGAGATAAGTTAGGAATTAGTAATAATTATAACTTGTCTTTCTTTTATATATTTTTATTTTATGATCTGTCAAAATACTCTTTATGAAAAAGGTGTTTTTAATTAAAAAAAATAAACGGTTTCTTATGATTAATTAAAATAGTTTGTACAAAACTAATCAGGCTCTGGAGATTAAAATTCCAGACTGATTAGTCAAACAATATATCTCTAATTCTAATTTCCATAAATTGTAATTATTTTTTTTAGAGATAAAATGTATTGATAATGCGGTTGAACTTGAGCAAAGGTGGGTCAGGGAAATATAAAAGGCACATATTCTCTATTGTATTTAGTTAAGTGAAGTTAAATTTGAATTTGAGTTGGGAAGTTCAGAGAGTTCAAGTCAAGAGAATGATTGGCTAGAACTGAAAGCTGGTGTTTAATCATTTCCTCTGCTCTTCTCTCATGTGCCATTAGCAAAATATCATAATAAATTATTCTCTCTCACCTTCTGCTGAAGTTTCAATCTACCTTACCAAAAATAAGTAAACTGACACACCAAGAACAAAAACCCAAGAAGCTGCCTTCATGTTACCACTACCTGGACCAAGAAACTAACTGGATCTGAGGAAAAAGGGGAGATCACCCACATACAAAATATAACCAAGAACTGTACATACCATTATTAAAACAGGAAAAACTCTCCATACAGTAAGGCCACTTAGTGCCAAGCAGAATAATCAATGGATGCCAGAAGGTTTGTGCATAAAATCCCCATTTAGTTCCTACTCATCCAATATCCCCAGACTAGTTTCTGGCTTGTGACCTATGTCAGTGGGGTGCAAAGGCCACAAAACAGAAACTAGTTTGGGGATATTGGCTGAGTATGCACTAGATGGGGATTTTATGCCAAACCTTCTGGCAACCATTGATTACTCTGGTTGGCACTAAGTGGCACTATAGTATGAGGAGTTTTGCATGTTTTAATAATAGTTATATGCTAGCATAAGAAATGGTGTTCATGTGATGTTTTGTGATTTAACTGTACATACCCATATACAAAATCCAAGAACTGTGTATATCTACCATGGAAACCAACAACTATTTGAACCCCCTATGGAAATTAAAGAGAATGTTGAAACCACAAATAAGCTCAAAAATCTGTGCTATAAATCCTTGGTAAATATTTTTGATGTCAGTATTAAAACTTTTAAATTTATCATAATAGAATTCATAAATAAGCATGCAAAATTTGTTAAGTGTATACTATCTAATGTGTTTTATATTTAATTATTTTTATTATTATCATTACATTTATAATTATTATTTTTTTAATAAATGTGTTTAAATTATTAATGTTGTTTACGTCTCTCTCTCCTCCTTCATATAAATAAATGTGTGGCCGGTCTCATGTTAAAAACTAGCCATGGGTCAAGCACTCAAAATGTGTTAGTGATATTTCATGGGTTCCAATTTAAGGGTTGGATGGTGCCCTGGGTTTAAAAATGTTATAAATATCCCCATGAGATGTTTCACGTTTCATGCATCCGGGGAGCTTCTTCGGTCAGGAAAAGTGGCTGACTGTCGATTCAATATTTTTTTTATTAAATCCCGGTTTGACCGGGGTATGATTGATATGTAAGTATTAATCATATTTACTCTTTTGCTTGAGTAATGGATCTTCTAAAAATCTTTTGCAAAATAATATGATTTTTATAAAAATAGAATAAATAAGTAGAAAGTTTAAAAAGTTAAAAGGTTTAAGGAGCGGTAATTCCCATTACAATATATAACTTTTATAAATTTGTGGATTTAATTGGCAGGTATGGGCTCAGACTATCGATGTGCTCTATTGATGAGTACTAGTGGAATAACTTTCAAATATTAGAGTTAAATATGAATTACAAATAAGCATTGTCCAAACAAAGTTTATCCTAATGTCTTATAATATAAAATGATAGTTTTTCAAAAGTTACTTTGTGATTTCCGATACCAACAAGCATATTTCTCTCCATATTCCTTTAGTCCAGTTAATCGAAGCCTCAGTCATAATAACCTCATGCTATCAATTATTAAGCCAAACATCTATTCTTTTATTACCCACAGATTATTTATGACTTCAACACCTTTGTTATTACTTTCAACTCAGGTCATCAGAATTAAGAAACAATCATCAGGAAAGATTTAAAAGATTGATAGTTTTTAATTATAAATTTTATTCAAGACTGGATTTGGGATATGAAATTCAGCTGGAAAGTTTTAGGTTATGCATCTCTATTTAAGCACCTTCTGCTCATGACAAAAGTGGAACTGATAGCTAAGAATGACCCAAATATCACAGAGTTTAACTAGGTTGTAATGTCTCTCAAATTACTCATTAAAGTGATAGACAATATTTTCAGTAGAGGCAGCAGTAATATATATATATATATATATATATATATATATATATATTACTGCTATATATATATATATATATATATATATATATATATATGCTTTGCGGTTTTATCTATGTAAGATTTTAATTAGATATTTAAACATTTCGACTTGTTCACACAATCTTTCAACTGGTAAATGAATACTATTTCCCAATTGAAGGCTTAAGTAATCAGTCTAAACATAGGAATATCTAATTAAAATCTTGCATGAATGAAACCAAAAAATATGTCTTTTATATATGTAACCCATAAAAACATTAGTATGAACATATATATTTCTAAACATAGGTACATAGACTTTGCAAACTTTACTAGCTAAACATTCTTCAAGAAAACTATGGAAGTCAGCACTACTGACTAAGGAGATGACAATAGTTAAGATACATTACTATTGCTCTTAGTAAAACTCATTGTCCATAAGAAGAGGATTTAACATAATCACAGACGGCTATAAATTTATTGGCAGATCATTCAGTGTAAGGATATGTGATGTCAGAATTTAATTTAATATCTACAATTCTTGGAATTTCTCATCGTATCAATAATATGCTAAGTATATTAGCACTTGTCTTCAATAATGATACTAGTGCTCATTTTATTAGTGCATATTCTAACACTAGATTCACCGAATTTAAAGAAATAAAGCATTTATTCATTTCAGAATAGCATTACTAAAAATACTATTAGAAGATCGTTTTTTATTTTTTTTATTTTTCTGGATTGCAACACACTTAATGATAAAAATTTTAGACATTGGCTAAACGTTGTTTGAAGTAAAAGATGATACTGTAGTTCAAATAGCTTATTGTTACTGAACTTTACAGCAATGGCATGCCTATGACAAACATTTTGTGTAGGCAGAAAAAATGTTCTTAAAAGATATACTTACATATATAGTCCCACTTATATAAAACAAATTTCATTCATACCCACAAGAAAAGTAATATACATTAATCCCAAACATTGCTAATTTAAATCTTCAAGAATGTCATATTAGAGAGCTACTATTAAAAACAAATTGTTGATTTTTTTCTAACAATAATCTTATTATTAGTAATATCATTTTCTGCTTAGCTAATTGTTGATTCTTTTTCTAACAATAATCTTATTATTAGTAATATCATTTTCTGCTTAGCAGAACGTTAAATTAAATGTTGCTGCTTGATAATAAGTTTAAGGATTTAAGATTGGAAAATTGAATCACAAGAAAGTTAAAAATGGTTAATTGGTGAATTAAAACTAAAGAAGATTCAGGCATTCTCTGATTTAAGATATTTTTTGATGCGTTGGAAGAACTATATGGTTGTGAGTCCTGTTTAACCTAGTAGTGAAGTATCTTTGATAATATTTTGAATAAGGTAAAAGTATTTTTGATCATCATATAAACCAGTGGTTTTCAAAATGGTCAATATCGAACCCCAGGGGTCATTTTCCATGTTCAGAAGGTCGTGTCAGCAATAAAAAATTTAAGGTCCACAATATGCAAATGGGGATACACCCACCAAACTCCTTATTTCAAGCATTTCATAAATTTTTAAGTAGATATTTTAAATTTGAAATAATTAATTATAAGAATAGGTCCAATAAGTTTTGAATTTTGTTATTCTAATTCTTGCAAATCACAAAAATTACAATATACCTTCTAAAAATAAAGATAATAGTAATTTTTACAATGTTTTTTTATTGAAAATTATACTTCTTCGAATTATCACTGTATTTCTTGCTGATATTTAAATCTAATTTTTCCTGCTATTATTGAAATATGACAAAATCAAATAATTATTTGTTCACAAGTTTATTTAGGTATCTGCTACAAGTATTCAAACCAACATGCATCGAGCAACCCCGCGGCGTAGTGAATAAAGTTTGTTCAGACTTGTTTAGGCCAAAACTTTTGCACGGACATGTTAAATTAAGCAATTATAAATAACAGTGTTAGAATCAAACATTGATTATTTCTATTCTGAATTTTTAGAAGAAAAGTGGCTGAAAAATATTAACATTATTTAATGCAAAATACCGAAACAAATCAATGTGAATTAAAAACAACTTGGTTAGGAGTATATAAAAAAAAATACAAAATTTTAGTTAGCTAGTCACCCAGATTGCGATCTCGACAGCATTATTTTGTTAGATATTTCAAACAAAGATAATATCTACTAAAACATATGACCAAAAACTTTAATTGCATGCTCGAACAAAAAATTAAATATCTAAACAAAAAAATAGTCAATGCTTCAGATATAATACAAAAATTATTATTCCCTACTTTTTATGATTTGTTTTTGTTTGTGTATGTGTTTATTTAAAGGTTTTGTGTTAAAGAAGTAGGAATTGTTCGGATACTTTTTCTATTTTCATAATACTTAGTTTTAATGTAAGTGCCTCAATAGAGTTTTACTCCAGTTATTTAATTTAAAATGTTTTTTTTTTCTTATGAGATTTAAATAGCTTGCTTTTTCTTGACAGATATCTTCTAGTCAACATGGCAGAGGCTAATTTTTTTTTGGCAATATAGCATTGATCAATTGAATTTTGCTTTATTCCATCACTGTCAGACAAGCATTTTCCCACGTGTCTTTTGTGCAACAAAATTTTACGAAATAATGCTATGAAACCGTCTAAGCTGGAGGATCATTTGAGAAGGTTGCTCCTCAAAAAACAGGTAAAGATTTGATATACTTTAAAACACTTGGAAAAAAAACTTCATAAGGGAATTACACTAGACAGCATGACGCTTCAATGCCATTAAAAGATGACGATTGTTTGCTGGCATTTACAATATTTTATTACTCATAGCAAAATCAGGAAAACCTCATACTATTAAAGAACACTTGATTTTGCCAACCATTGAAGAGGTTTTAAAAACTGTTCTACATAAATCTGCATATGATCCAATCAAAAAAAGTATTTTCAATGACAACACGGTACAAAAACGTATTGAAGAAAAGAATCCTGTTGTGAAAATCTTCTTGTGTAGTTATTTAAAAACAAACCATTTTTCCCTTCAAGTCGATGAGTCAACATTAACTGGTAATGAAGCACTTTTAATGACATATGTTCATTTTGTTATGATCCAAGAAATCGATCAATAGTTGCTTTTTGCGAAAGCTTTGACAACAGATACTAAAGACAAATTTATATTTAATGTTTTAAAGGACTATTTAAGGAAAAAAGTGATCCCTTAACAAATATAATATTGGTAGCAGCAGATGGAGCACCATCCATGTTGGTTCACTATCGCAGCTATTAAAAACCAAAAGTATGTGATATATTTGCAATTCACTGTGTCATTCACCGACAACATTTTGTAGCTAAAAATATAAGTGTCAGATTGCATTAATCATTCCAATTCATCATAACAGCAGTAAACAAGATTCATAACAACACATTAAATTCTAGGTTGTTTATGCAGTTGTATGAACAAAATGACACTTTTATCGACTATGTCTTTATATTGAAATACCCTGTCTCTCAAAAGGCTTATGTTTAAAAATATTTTTTTTCATCTTTTGAACCCATTTTAAAGTTTTAGATGAAAAAAATCCTATTTTGAAAGAAAATTTAAAACCAGATATTGCTTATTTAAGACATTTATTTGCTAAATGTAAAGAGGTTAACTTTTAGTTACAAGAAGACATCCTGAATTTAATAAAAACCAAAGTCCATAAATTTCAGTTTTCTTGCCAGAATTAACCTATTTAAGCAAAACATTGGAAGGCACGAATTTTCATTGTTCTACAACTTATCATTGACAAACGTTGAGCATGATGACACTTTGGCATACGTTCAACATTTAAATGCTTTCCAGACTTTAATACCAGATTTGATGATGTTTTAACTGTGGAAATATTGTACTGGGTTATCAATCTGTATGGTGCAATTGAAGAATCGGATATTGCACTACAAGAAGAACTCATTATAGTAAAAAACTTAAAGTCCAATTCAAAAAGGAGTATCAGCAGTTCTGGCTTTAAAAATGTAGCTAATAGTTATTTTGCATTATGAAGTATTGCAACAAAATTTTTGATAGCTTTTCCATTTTCAAACCTCATGAAAAGTGATTTTAGTGCAGTAATTAATCTGCTGATAAAAGAAGAAAAATCATATGCAAATAACTGAACGAGGAGATTTAAGGCTATATTTCAGTCATTTGACCCCAAATATTAAGCAATTGCTATCAGAGATAAAAGTTCATTCCTTCCATTCCTTGTATTTTTAGTTTTGAACATTAGCTTTATTTTAAGGTTTTGTTATTAAGTTCTGATTTTTATTCAAAATCTAAATATTTACAGTTTTGTGCTAAATTGTAAAGAGAATTTTAATTTAACCTTTTATTTTTATTTTGAGCTATTAACATTAAATTTTGTTTTATTTACATAAAAATAAGATTTTTAATTGAATTGTTTCAATAAAGGTCTGAATAAAAAATTTAAGTTTGATTTCTTTATTTACAAAGCCTTATCAAAATGAACAGCACTATGTCAGCTGTGAAAAACATATTTGATGATATAACGTTTGGAAATTTAAAATTAGGCAGGCAGGGATCTATGGCAAAAAATATTCTGAAATTGGTTCACAGGAAACAAAAGTTGGGCATTTCTGATATAAACAATAATACAAGAATTGACATGATGTTTTTTTAATAATATACACCTGGGTCTCATTTTATGAAGATTATTTTAATGTGATTTTGAAGTTATATAATTCATGTTTCTTCTTAATATCTTTCATATTTCACTATATTTATTAGATATCAAAAAATTTAAATTATTAATAACTTATTTTGACTTGAAATACTTTTTTTGCAAAAATATAACATTATATTAGCAGCTAACACTAATATAGCCTGAAGATGTATTTATAATCTTAGCTTATGTAAATAACCTACTTATATTAATGAATAAATAATAATAATAGAAAATATCACAATAAATATTCAAAAAATTTAAACTTTTAAAATGTATTTTGTTAGATATAACAGAAATAAAAAAAAATTTAGATTGTTAAAATAAATAGCAAAGATTTTATTGATTTTTTAAACTGAAAATAATCTTTCTAATGATAATGTATAATCTTTTTGTTTTGATTGTGATTTCATTTTTTAAATATTAACACAGCACAAGACTGAAAGTGGCACTAGTTGTACATCACATCAGGAATCCGATTCACAAACGAACACATATTCTCAAATAGTGGTAATGATTAAAATATATATGAAAAAATGTAAAATAAAATACTGTAATTAATAAAAAAAAGTAAAAAAAAGTTTGTCTTGTATTAATTTTTTTCAAATATTTGAAATTTTTTATTAGTCATACTTTATTTCCTTATTTTTTTAATGTGAATTTTAAAGTATTTTTTCCTTGTTGCTTTGCTTTTATGCAACTTCTGAAAATTACTGGAACATACCCCCCCCCCATTTTAAAAAGTAAGTTAAGTCTATTTTTGTGTGATATCTTTTGTGCATGTTTTCTGAGGAACCTATCTACCGCATAAAACAAGACCCAGGTGTACATTTAATTTACTTATTTATATTTAAACAAAGACATAAACCATAATGCTTAGTGAAATCAAAATAATTTATTGTAATTTTATCAAATAAAAAGGCTACAGGTCCTTGAATAAAATGCCTAAAAAGTTTTAACATGCAATAAAGATATGTTTGTTTCAAAAATATGATTTTTTTTAAAAATATGCACTCACACATTTTTTATATTGATCTAATAATTCTATTATATTTAAATGATTGCATATATATATATAATAAACATAAAACTTGGGAATAAATATTTCAATACTAAAAATATCATAACATAATAATAAAAGTTACAACCAGTCTGCTTAATGCTGTTCTGAATAGGATTAACTGTAAAATTTGTACTTAGAATGAAAACTGAAGAAAATAAAGATTTTGATAAGCCTCATATTTTAAATGCTGAACTACTTCAAGTTGAATCTCATTTCTCATCTCACATTCGGTCACATTACTGTTTGAGATCTAATGATTTTTCTTTCAAAAGTTAACCTTGACAATGGTAGGTGCTAGTTCATGAAAATATCGGTTTGTAATAAAAAGTTTTTTAATAAAAAGTTTGTTAATAAAAAGTGAAAAGCAACAGTTGATAAACAGACAGGCCGCCAATATAAAAATTAATGAATTGTGGGAAAATTGATGTATGACATATTACTTTTTGTTTAGATTTGTAATGGTTTTTTCTAATACAATTTGAATCTAGTTGACAACGACAACATAGATAGTTGAAAGTACTTCTATTAAATTGGTATATATTTGTTTTTTTAAAATATTGTTTTACTGTATTAATTATTGTATTGTTTTGAATAATTATATATATATATATATATATATATATATATATATATATATATATATATATATATATATATAATAGCATTTTATTTATTGACATTTTTACTAAAACATTGTCAAAATTTGCAGCAGAAAGAGATTTCCAGAAATTATTTTATGAACACAATTATTCTACAGTCACTAATATTTAATATTAGAGAATATAGATTAAAAATATGTAATTTACTAACTCCTTTAAAGAAATACATTATCAATTTAAATACACATTAATATAATTACATTTAAACACATACCCCACAAACATTTTTCACAGATCTTGTTCTAAACTTTTATAAATCTAGAAAAATAAATAATGAATAATTACTACAAGTTATTATCAAATATATAAAAAATTAAAAAAATAATTCTTAAAATGTTGAGTTGTTACAATTACATTTTAAAAATGGAGATTATATATATTAATAATAATAATATTACAAATCGATGTCTGTATTTCTTCAAAATAATATATGTAAATTTATAAATAAATATTAGAAAATACAATACTTAAAACATTTATAAAAATTATCTATAAACATCACTTAGGAGCACTTTCAACAATCCTTGTAGCTTTTGTCAACAAATACTTTGAAAGATCTTTTTTTTTATAATTCCATGATGTCAACTTTCCCATAATTCTGTGATATTAATGTTTGCTATCTGCCTATTTATTAAATTTTGCTTGTATTTGCCGCCTTAATTTTTCTTTTATTATTATTTCTTTCATTTTCCAATATTTTTACATTACTATAATTAAAATCCAAACCATATATATATATATATGATTTATTACAGTTATAAAAAATGAAAGCTGATAAATTATCATTATTTTTATAATTTTATTTTATATTTTTGTACCGTTTTTAATAATAAAAAATTCTTTTTTCCAATGTGCATCTCGACTCACCTATATATACACTGCCACACTTACATGTCCATTTGTAAATGATACAATTTTTATTTGTCAATAAGGTTTTATCTTTTGAGTTATTTATTAATTTATTTAATGAAGGTGGTGCATAAAATGCAATGTCACATATACCATTATATGGGGGGGGTTCAGTGTTTGGTGTAGTTTCACCAATTTCTCTTTTTTTAATTTGAATTTTATAGCATTTTCTTCATTTTTTTTTTAATTTGTATTTTCAATGGTTTGTTGGATTTATTTGGCGTCAGACATTTTATTTATCATTTTAAGCAAATTCTTCATTCTGGGGGGGTTCTGTGTTTGGTGTATTTTCACCAATTTCTGTTTTTCTAATTCAAATTTTATTGCATTTTTTTTTTGTAATTTGTATTTTTGATGAATTTGTTGAATTTATTTTGCCTCAGGCATTGACTTAGGAAATTTGATTTTATAGACATCCACAATTTTTCTATATTTGCCTTAGGCAATTTAAGTTTAATTTTCCAGTGATTTCAGCCATTTTTGCATAGCAATTTATTATTTGCAGGCTTCTTGGTGGTTCTGCAGCATCACCTGGTGGCCACAGTACACATAACTGAAAACTACCTTCTAAAAATATTTAAAACCACTGGAATAATTTTCATAATTAAATACAAGTTTATTATTAATAAAAAATATTAATGTTTAGAATAATACTATGCATATCAATTAAGCCTTTTGATTTTGATTAATATACAATAAAAAATTATCACATTTGTGATTTACAAAATTACTATACACAATCCAAGTTATCATATTATGACTTATATGATTAATACATTAAATTTACTTAAAATCCATTCAGCACACAGGCATGTGGCTTTATATAAAATTAACATGTTTGAATTAACATTTAATAAAAACTGATTAAAATTTTACACATAAGTGTCTACCTGATACATAATGGTATTAGCAAAACAATTGACATATATATTCACACATATTTAACTTATTATAAAACAAACACTTTTTAGTTGTAACTTTCAAATGACACAAAACACATGGATTTATGTGCAATACAATAATTGATTAATTTTATAAATGAATTTCATTTTCAATCATATTTGATAATAGCAAAAACTCATTTTTCTTTTTATAGGACAAGATTTGTGTATGTATTTATGCACATATATTTTTCATAGTTTATTCCTTGATGAACATACATTAAATTCACACACATGTGTATGAAGAAACTATAGATATATTTTAAAATTAGATATCAAATTCTATCTTTACTGATTACAGTTTCTTTCCTTCTTTTTAAACAGAAATAAAGTCAATTATTTTTGACAGTTTATGAAAGTTCCTTTTCTGATAGGTCACCCTCAAGATTAATGAGATAAATGTTTTAAATATATACTCTTGCAAGTTTATTTTAATTCAGGCAAAATTATCTGTATTTATTTCACTTTTAGAATGTCTGTTTTTTTTGATAAATGAAAAATAAAATCGTTCACCACCACTGATTACAGATAATATGTCATTATTAAAAATGGAAAATGTTTTAATGCAGCGGACAAATTGTTTTTAAAATTAAAAAATATAAATTTCACAATGACTTTCATCCCTCTCAAAAATGATTTAAAATAGTTGCTATAAATTATTAATCTCAATTTTAGAATGTTATTTTAAATGAATTATTAAAAAAACTTATCTAAAATTTTGTTGACCTTATATATAATGATATTCACCATTGTGCATATGTTTATCTGTGCTTCTCTCTACATATAGTCATAGTTGTATATGTATAGCTACTTTTTCATTCAGCTGGGGATTCTCTTGAGAAAACTGGTTTTTGGTCCATCATCAAAATTAATGTTATCCAGACAATTGTCATGATCAGGTAAAAGTATAATTCAGATATTGTTCTTGTCAGTGATCACTTTCCTTCTGGCTAGGATTGGTCCAGTAAAGCTGTTTTCTCAGAGCACATTTGTAACTATGAATATCAATCCCAAAAATTGAGTCACTTTTCTCCATGTGAATTCAAACTTCACCAATGAAGTGTAGAGCATCTGCTTTTTGCATTCTTACATTTTCATGGTAATTTTTTGTCTAACTCTACTAGCTATGTCTTCTGACCAGCTTTCTGCTACAGCAATCAATTACTTCATAAAATATTTAGCCAACTTTGCAGCTAGCTGTTAGCGAACTAAAAACCAGATGCCTCTGGCCAGCTTTTACAAAAACTACAAGCCAAACTGAACTGATATGTTTATCAGTCTTTTTATAGTCTTGGTGAAGTGATAAAAACACTAAATTTAAAAACAGTGTTTTTTATCTCTCTAATCCCTTTTGAAAACAAGTTTGAATTTTTTATCAAAGTGTGATATACATGTTTTTATTAAATAGAGAAATTTACCAATTAATTTAAACATTTCAAAAATATTATATTTGTTTTTAAATTCAAAATCAAAATTAATAATAATTTACTTAGTCCTCTTAAAATGTTTTAATTAATAATAAAATTTTGTTTAAAATGAGTTATTTAACCCTTTGTTATTTTTATTTCCAGTGAATGTAGAAAAATATCTACAGAAATTTAAGTTTGTGTTTACTTTTACTGCACAGCATATAGTTAATATATATATATATTGTAACGATATATAAATATGTCGTTACATTTATTTAAAATAAAAACTTAAAAGTTCGCAAATAAAAGTAAAAAACTAAATGCTAAAATTAAAACGTTTGTTAAACGTATATACATTCGCACAGATGCTAAACTTTAAAAGTATTTTTTTTTCATAAACAAAAAAAAAAAAGTATTTGAACGTATTTTTTTAAATAAAAAAATACAAGATTGAAATATAAAAATATTTTAATAAAAAAATAACGTAAGTTAAAATAAAAACAGGTATTAATTAATTCCTGTAATCTATAAATGGAAATGATTGTTTATTAATTATCTAAAAGCTGTTTAATTAAAAAGTCAGATGAAAAGTTAGATAAGAGAGTACAAAGAAATTAAAGCTTGACAAATGGAAGCACTAGAAATTCAGCACGGACCATAACTGAAACACCAGAGGATTAGTGACGTATTGCTGATTGAATCCTATGATCAAATGATAAGAGGCTAAGAAAAATATAAAAGCAAAATGATTATTATAATTGTTATCTTAGAGCTGACTATGAATAGATCGTTATAACTAGCTATATTGCAGATTTTCACGATGTGGAAGTCTGCAATAAATTTAATTTTCCGGACAACCAGCTGAGGCCCTCTGGATGACAGTTCCTGACCAAATGCATGGCAAGTCGCAGTTTCATTTCAAAGAAGGACAAAATCTACTAAAGTGATCAAGAAGATGGACTCTCTCAATCTATTAAATCCGTAAAGTATGAACTATTGTAACTATCTAATAACTTTCCTAAAATTGCAAGTAATTAATAACTGAAAATAGAAGTCTCTATCTGACCTTAAAGAATGCAAATTCAATTAATGATTATTTTTTTATGTAGATGTTATTAAAAAGAAATCATTTCCAGTTCATTTTTTTTTTGTGTAAATTATTTATTGTTTAAATTTTAAATGTATGAAATTTCAAGTTGTTTATAGACGCTTGCATGGATTCGTTTGCGGTTAATTATATTTTGGTTTTCATATTTGATCAAAATATATAGACATTCGATAAATAATGATACCTTACGGTGAGTATCTAAAATGTATTTATTCGGATGTCTTTTAAGTTATTGGTGACAACGCAAGTATCTTATGGTGAATACTATTGGGTTACTTATAAGTTTCCCTCTGCGATTGTCAGTATCAATAATTTTGTATTTTGATCGTTTATGTTTATTTTGAAATGTTTTTGACCGTGGAATCTGTGTAATCGATCTATACCCAACATTTTTAAACAAATCTGTGCGAACGTATTTAAATGTTAAAATTAAGTCGGGCGCGAATGACTATATAGTTTTTAAAGTTGTATTAAGGGAGGGTAATCTTAGGTTATTCATTTCGTAGTTGAATTGGTTCAATGGATTGGATATATTTGTGTAATTAGTAGATGTAGTATGAGATCCGCTACGGGCAGGATTATAGATATACGCCACACACCCTCTGTTTGCCTATGGATGGGTTTGTAAGTCGGCAGAAGACCGCAGTCCATTCCTATGGAGTTTTTAGTTTATTGATCTACTTGCCCACAGATGTCCCATTCCTGTTGGTGGAGAGTCAATATCTTCTCTATTTCTACTTATTGTTCAGATGCACATTCCTGACAATATAGGATTTTGTGTTGTCGTATCATGCTACATTGAATACATGAATGTATCAGATGGATTGGCGCCAGTTGATTGCAAAATTTGTTGCTTAAGGTTAAATCAGGGAAGAATATTTTCCTTTCAAATGCAGACCTATGTATTTCCATTCATACTCGACCCTCTAAATAAATAGTAAACTCATTATGTGAAATCTACTTAAATTTAGAATTAAAGATCAATATAAAATTATAAACGTTAAATTTATTCCTCAAATTTTAAATATTATTTTATATGTGCGTAAATAAATCTTTTTAGGTGTTAATTTCTGGCAGTGGCTTTTATTCTTATTATATTTAAGATATACAATTTATATTTTATTATCTCTGCATCTCCGCTGAGCTAGTGACTTGGGCTAACGATCGGAATATTTAAATAAAGTGGAATCTTAACAGTGCGTATCTGCCTACTTTATAAATTTTTCTAGGCTCAAATGCCTAGATGGCGCCCTGGTAGTTGCAGATATTGTTTTTGCGGTTAGATTCGATCTTCACTTTCATTCCGATCGGTACAATATATATATATAAACAAAAAAAGACTTATAAATCCAATAAATAATATTATATTTCAACCAGAGAAATGGTTTTCATCAGAAAGAAAAAATACGCAGTAAAATGGCGATAATCAAAAATTACAGATTTGGTAAAAGAATAAAAATTTAACAAAACCCCCTTGATTGGTCATAAAATCTAACACAGAATATCTACCCAATCAATGACAAAATTCAAACAAAAAAAAATTACATTCCCTCCTAATCAAACTCAAATTCTATTTAAATTAAAATAAATATAAAAATAAAAAATCCAAAATTAAAAATTAAAATATACATATGTGCATACATAGAAAAATTAAACTATGCTCACGTACAAAAAATAGCTGTGCTCACATTAATATTCATTAAAAACTAAAATACTTATATATTTTAATCAAAAATTATAGTTAGTGCAAAGTACAATAATTTATAACTAATTATTTATCTATAAACCAATTAAACACAGATATTAAACATCCATATAACAAATCTTTACATAAAAAACCTCATATAAGAAAATTTTCACATAAAAAACACACATATAGAAGTCATTTAGGAGACCAGGTAACCCAGAGATGTAATAGTTCCAGTGTTCAAATTCAATCCATGTGGTTCTAAGGTCTTGAATTTAAAAATAAAAATAAAAAACTCTCCTTTTGTTTCCTCTCCCTTGTAGAAGAAAAACCTTCCTGAAGAATCACTACTTTTAAATCATCAATTGAATGATTCAATAAGTTAAAATGTATTGAAACCGGTCTATCTTTATTCTTATGCAAAATGTCAAATCTATGATTAGTCATTCTGACATGTAAACTATTTGCTGACTCACCTATATACTGGTTTAAACATCTACTACACTCTATCAAATATATTCAATTAACACTTTTACATGTAACATAATTAGGAATATACCATTTAAAATTACGATTCTTAGTACTAGAGACCACTTTTGTCACAACAACATGTTTACATGTAAAACATCTTTTATCCTCACATGGAGAACAAACTTTTTCCTGTACAGAACTACTAATAAAATTTGTTTTGACAAGTATATCTCTATGTGATCTATGTTTTCGATATACAACCTTAGGTGGATCAGAAAAAATAGATTTCAAATAATCTGTGGACTGTAATATGTTAAAATGTTTTGCCAATATCCGGTTAATATTAGGTAAATCTCTATTAAAAGTAAGAACCAATGGTAGAACATCTAATTGTTTTTTACTCTTTTCAGATAAAAGAAGTTTCTTTCTCTCAATTAAAGAAGATCTTCTTACTGCATTATCCAACAATGTCTTAGGATACCTCATATTGAGCAATTTATTATATAAAATACTATTATTTTGTTGAAGAAATTTCTCATCATTACAAATCCTCTTCATCCTTAAAAATTGACTATAAGGAATATTAGCCTTTAAATGTTTAGGATGGTTACTATAAAAATGTAGATAGTGGTTATTATCAGTTGGTTTCCTATATACAGTAGTAGTAAGAACTCTATTAGTGTAAATAACTTCAACATCAAGAAAATGAGCAAATGATTTTGAAAAATTCATTGTGAAATTAATATGTTTATTAAAATTATTTAAATAACGTAAAAAATTATGAAGTTCAACTTCACTATGTGGCCATATCATGAAAATGTCATCTATATATCTAAGCCAAGTGTGAGGTTTCAGCTTAGCATTATCAAGTATAGAGGACTCTAGTTTTGACATAAAAATATTCGCATAACTTGGTGCCATCTTTGTACCCATTGCAGTA
The DNA here is from genome assembly GCA_028023455.1 of Epiperipatus broadwayi. NCBI lineage: Eukaryota > Metazoa > Onychophora > Udeonychophora > Euonychophora > Peripatidae > Epiperipatus > Epiperipatus broadwayi. Next base: position 5,072,629 of record JAQFVV010000078.1, on the reverse strand, counting down.
CCTTGTTTCTGTAAATAGTATCTAGAATCAAAAGTAAAAAAAATATTTCTTAAAACCAAATATATTAATTCAACCATAGTAGTAATAAGACCATGATCATACTCTCTATCTTGTAAAGCACATTTAATAGCCTCAACTCCATTATAATGACATATATTTGTGTATAATGATACAATATCCAAAGTAACCAAAAAACAATCAACTGGTAATTCAGATTTAATATTTTCTAACACACAAAGAAAATAAGAATTAAATGATGGTGGAATAAATTTAATAATATTATCAACATATGCTGAAATATTTTCTGTAGGACTACCAATACTAGCTACAATAGGTCTGCCTGGACAACCAGGTTTATGAATCTTTGGCAAAATATAAAAACTACTAGGATGAATTTTGGTTGGTACTAAAAAGTTATATACATTATTATTTATAAGACCCCTAGCTCTCATATCTTTTAAACTAAAAAATATACCCTTGAATAATGAATTAATAGTGGTTAGTGAAATAGGCTCATAAAAAATTTTATCATCTAAAAGCTCCAGAGCTTTTTTAACATAATCATCTTTATTCATAATTACTATTGATCCACCTTTGTCAGCTGGTTTTATAATAATATCCTGTCTTTTCACTAAATTGCATAATGCATTCATCTCTCTCAATGTCAAATTACTCTTATACTTACTATGTTGTTTAAGTCTAATTTCATTAATAATATCCTGATATACATTATCAATGTACGTATCCAATAACACATTCCTTTGATGTGGTGGTGTCCAATCAGATCGTAATTTCCCAATAGTATCACATTCTTGGTTTCCAAAAAATTCTCTTAATCTAAGTCTTCTTGAAAAATTATCTAAATCCTGATGAATTTTAAATTCATTTTTTTGATAAAATGACTGAACTGTAGGGCAAAAAGATAAACCTTTATTTAACAGTGAACATTCTGCCTCACTAAGATTAATGTTAGTTAGATTAATCACATTGTTTTCCTTATTAGCTAAACATAAAAAGTCATTGCTATAAATATTTGAGTTAAATTTATTAGTATTTGTATTTCCAGAAACTAAAATATTGTTAGTGCATTCAGAAGAATCTGTAACTCTATGAACCAATGCTAAACCAGCATCACTATTAAGAACAGATGGTAACATTTCAGCACATTCTAATGAATGTGAAGATGATATAAATGATTGATCAGTATCAATTGGAATCATCTCTGATGTAGAAATATCTGACACAGTATGATTATCAGAAGTCATACAATTAATTAGTGTTTGTGACTGATTAGTAACTAATTCAAATCTTGGCTCATTACCCATAACTTTGAACCAATGAAACATTTTATTATGAAATTTCTTTGTAACATTTCCAAACAGAAAAACTTTTTAACAATGACTATTTCTGAGGTTCAACAGATTGATGGTTTTGCTGCTTCAGATCAACATATAGATGGTGGTAAAGGACATCTGGGTAATTTAGAGGTGGGTGTAGTTAACCAAATAGATAATGCATTGATAATTGGCACTGATTTTAATACAATAACTAGCATAAATACTGTAACGGTCAGAAAACGTGTGACTCGTAAACATAGTGCAGAATTCGACCACCATACAGAACAGCAGCACCATCAAGTAGCGAAGCCATGCATGGTACTGAGTTCGAACATAGTTTATCGGTTCCACACTACAATCCACGAAACAACGCATCTGATGCGACATTAGTAAATATTTCCTTAGGCATGGTGGTCAGGGATATGCAAGAGACTCATGATTTTATTCTCGAGTTAGCCAATAATCAAACTAATATTAATTAAACATTCATATTTACATAATCGAGGAAATAGTATATAGAATGGGTATCGAATGAATAAAACGTAACTGCAGATGTATAGTTTAAAATTATTTATTAATACATTTCAATAAAACAATCATTTACTAATAATATTTGTGGATTTAAAGCTTAGTAGCGGGATTTGCGACATGATTATATTTTACAGAATACATTTATTTATTTAGACATTATTTTATATTGAGCATTTCAGTAGCAGTATTTCCGATACTAAAATGTTTACAAAAGTAATTCACTTATTTGTTTGCATAATCTAGCTACCTAAAAAATTCTCGAGTAAGTATTTCTAATGCATGCCTTGGGGAATTTATACCTTTGCAATGCAAGAGTCTAAAGTAAGATTTAAGAGTAGTGGTGGACATATATTTATTTAATTAAAATATTTATTTATGACTAAGGGCAAACATTTATTTGAGAGTGAATTACGAAGATAATGCAAAGGCGGAGTGATATATAGAATAATAGAATTGAGCAAAGGAACACGTGGTACGCTTTAGAAAGGCGATATGGAATGGCAGTATATCGAAACTGCAATGCCGCGAATGGGTTTATAAGAATGTCAGGTTGGTCTCGGCCTCGACCCAACGAAGTAAGGTGTCATATAAGCATAACCAGGGACAAGTCGTCCGTGTTGCAGTTTTGCCGGCTGGCTGCATGACGTTGTCAAGTTCTATGGGAGCACCCATTATGCCCGCTTGTGTAGGACGACTGGGGTTAATTTCAACCCTGAAGAATCCGGAAGATTTACGGCGGAATAGATCATCGCGTCTCTAAAACGTAACACATGTATACTGTATAAACGATTATGATGAGATTTCAACAGATTTTTAACTTGGTCCTATATTACCAACATTTACTCAAGAACTCTGGCGATGTTCAAAGAAATGGGATTTTCTAGAATTATTCATTAAATTTAATAAATACAAAATATATATAAACTGGGAGTTATGACAACTAATATGCCAGCCATTTGCGAAGTAGTAGACCCTGCATTACAATAAATGATGCACTGAATGCGTGTTGATTTATATGAAAGTTAAATTATTAAAGAAAGTAAATATTAATGAAAATTTGACACGCATTCATTGTTTTAAGCGATCATAGATTTAAACTTTGAAAATTGAAATAATTATGAGCATGCAATAATTAAATAATAACTATAGATAGAAATGTAGATTATAGAAATACGCACCCAAGACAGAATGAGGTAAGCTAGATTAGTAGAGAAATTTACACATTAAGTTAATTATTCAGTTTTAGTTATACAAGTGTTAGTTTTTACATTTTATAAATTTAGATAAGTAATATGAAGAATAGCTATAGCAGATTATTAGAGTACTCTAGAGTTTGAACACAGATAGGTACCTGTTTTGTAAGAAGTTTTCCGAGTCCATTGGTTAAGTAGCAAAAAGTTCACGAGTGGCAATTCTTTCTTGTATTAAGATATTCATTTAATTTCATGGCAGCAGCAGCTTTCTCATTTATTTCAGGCAACAGATCTTCATGGTGGATTTATGACGGGCAATGGAAAGTTCAGCATCCAACAGGCCATCTCCCGGTGGAGAATAATCTAGGTGCTTTACTCGGTCATACCTTGGCAGGAACAAATTATTTTTATATTTTTGGAGACTCTCAGTGATCGAGAGCAAAGCTAAAGTTTAAGTGAATGTCTCCAGCAAGTCTAAGATGGCCTCTTTTTTTATCTTGATCTTTCACATTTTTGTTAAGATATTTTTAGGTTCTACTTAATCTGCCCTGAGGATAATCAATGCATTTAGTTGGTTTTTAATTAAAGAAAGCTGCCGTTCTATTGTTTACATTTTACATTTACTAATTAATTTTGGGGAATTTTTCTTTAATTAATCTATTATCTATCACTGACCGATGCTTTTAAATTTCAAAAACAAAAAGGGAACATAAGATTATTTTAACTTTTAATTAAATATTACATCAGATATTTTTAGAATTATTTTTAAACGAAATTTAAACAAAGCAATAAATACGAACTTTCTAATGCAAAATAAATGATTAAAATTATACATTTTTATATAACTAAAAGAAATCTAAATTATATTATTTTATCCCTATTTATTGCCTTTAATTTGAGATCGAAATGTGTGTGTGTTTATGCTGAATTCTACATATATTTACACATTTTTAATATTGTTACAAACACAATTCGATATCAAAAAGTTTAAATTTGGGCGGGATAGACCGGTCAGTGAGAGACGACAGAAAAAGGTGAAACTTAAGATTCAAATACGAATCTTACTGTTTCATTTTCCCGTACTTCCCATGAACAATTAAGGAAGAACAAAGGAGGCAAGAAAGAGGAAAAAAAAATTTTACATTATATAATTTAAAGACGAAAACATTATTATTGTTTTTACAGATATTGAAATACAGAAAGCAGAGATTACATGAAGCAACGAACAATTAATATACCCGGATCTAGAATTTATAGTTTAATTAAGATGGCCTAATTTGGCTGTGTCTGGTTAAAATCATAGTAATAATTATTTAAACTGAATGTGTATATATATATAAAAATTCTTAGAATAGGATTAGTTAGTATAATATAAAAAAAAAAATTTAAGAGTAATAGTGATTAAAACAATATATATAACAAAATTTCTATCTAAAACCCTATTTGACTAAAGTACAATCCATTCAACCAAGTTCATTATATCAAGTTCATTTTATTATTTTCATATACGTTTAATCCGTCCTAAGAGTCTAATATTTTTACAACCCTGGGTCAGGTGGATAATAACTACATGGTTTGAGATTACGGGCATTGTATGTCCCTTTTATGGTATCTCCATCTTTTAATAAATATGCATTTGGGCCACATGTGCAATCAATTATAAAGGGTCCCCGGTACAAAGGAAAGAACTTTTTATATACTCTTTTATCTCGGTTACTTTGTTGAGAGTGCCGTACCCAAACATAGTTCCCGACCTGGAAATGTTGGCTTCTCAGATCTGTTCATTTTTTCCATTCTGCCCTTTCTGTAAGGCGGCAGTGTGCCTTGCGTCTGTCAGTTTCAATATTGATTTCATGTTCATCCATGGGTAATGGCGTCTTGATCAGTAATGAGTCTGCTTTACCAAAATGCAAACGTGTTGGTGTTATGCCAGTGTCCATCTTCGTCTTTTTTTTACTGCTGACTTTTTTCTCCGGTTCTTGTGGGCCTTCATCGGCTGGAATGAGGTTTTTTTGCTCATCACACTTTTTCATATTTACTACAATATCTGCTTGCCCTTCTACTATCATCGGTTTGTCAAGTATTTCTAATTCCCTTTCCTTTTCCATATCTTTAATTTCTTCCTTTTTACTAACTGGGGATATTCCATAATGTTCGTTGATCATTTCAAGATACACCAACAGATCCCTAACAATTTTCTGATGCTCCCTAACTCGTATCTCCTCCTCTTCCTGACTTGTTTTTGGTTCTTCATATCTTCTTCTCGCTTCCTCACATATTTTCCTCCATCCTTCTTTACTCTCTCTAAATATTTCAAGTAACCTTAGACTGAAGTTCATTGATGCTATTCTATCATTTTCTGCTTCCATTTTTCTTGATATTATTTATTTATTTTCTACTACTAGCATTTGACTACTCTTCACCAGAATATTGGCCCTAAAACACTTTCGGTGCCCTCACCTACTCTACATTGCCCTATCTCTATATTGCTGCGTTTAACATATTTAACATATATATTATAGCGAACTATTGGTAACGCGTATAATAAGCTACTGCTGTCTATGATATATATATTTGTACTTTAACAAAATATTTACTATTAACATATATAACAAGCTTCTGCTTTCTATGCTATATATATAACGGTGTTTTAATAAAAAAATTCAATGCTACTTGCTTTCTCATTTAACGATTGATTACTTTTTTTTTCTTGACATATATATATATAAAGCAAAATATTTCATTAGATCCAAGTATTTTCGTTCCTTCTTAAATTACACACACATCCCTGCTTTCCTTAAATTTGTTATTATGCCTGCTGTCCTTTCATTCACTCGACCCACATTATTTCACTCGATTTATTTTTTTTTATTATTTTTATCAAAACAAAATCATATATATATAGAATAAATAGCTAACTCGAGTAACGAACGCTAAAAGAAATTTATATGCATTATATTTTGCTCAGGGTATATATGGGTTTTTTTTGTATCGAATACTCCACATTGGAAAGCGCCAAACGCTAAAAAAAAAATTTAACTATGTAATGGTCAGAAAACGTGTGACTCGTAAACATAGTGCAGAATTTGACCACCATACAGAACAGCAGCACCATCAAGTAGCGAAGCCACCCATGGTACTGAGTTCGAACATAGTTCATCGGTTCCACACTACAATCCACGAAACAACGCATCTGATGCAACATTAGTAAATATTTCCTTAGGCACGGTGGTCAGGGATATGCAAGAGACTCATGATTTTATTCTCGAGTTAAACCAATAATCAAACTAATATTAAACATTCATATTTACATAATCGAGGAAATAGTATATAGAATGGGTATCGAATGAATGAAACGTAACTGCAGACGTATAGTTTAAAATTATTTATTAATACATTTCAATAAAACAATCATTTACTAATAATATTTGTGGATTTAAAGCTTCAGTAGCGGAATTTGCGACATGATTATATTTTACAGAATACATTTATTTATTTAGACATTATTTTATATTGAGGATTTCAGTAGCGGTATTTCCGATACTGAAATGTTTACAAAAAGAATTCACTTATTTGTTTGCATAATCTAGCTACCTAAAAAATTCTCGAGTAAGTATTTCTAATGCATGCCTTGGGGAATTTATACCTTTGCAATGTAAGAGTCTAAAGTAAGATTTAAGAGTAGTGGTGGACATATATTTATTTAATTAAAATATTTATTTATGACTAAGGACAAACATTTATTTGAGAGTGAATTATGAAGATAATGCAGAGGTGGAGTGATATATAGAATAATAGAATTGAGCAAAGGAACATGTGGTACGCTTTAGAAAGGCGATATGGAATGGCAGTATATCGAAACTGCAATGCCGCGAGTGGGTTTATAAGAATGTCAGGTTGGTCTCGGCCTCGACCCGATGAAGTAAGGTGTCATATAAGCATAACCAGGGACAAGTGGTCCGTGTCGCAGTTTTGCCGGCTGGCTGCATGACGTTGTCAAGTCCTACGGGAGCACCCATTATGCCCGCTTGTTTAGGACGACTGGGGTTAATTTCAACCCTGAAGAATCCGGAATATTTACGGCGGAATAGATCATCGCGTCTCTAAAACGTAACACATGTATACTGTATAAACGATTATGATGAGATTTCAACAGATTTCTAACTTGGTCCTACATTACCAACATTTACTCAAGAACTCTGGCGACTCTCAAAGAAATGGGATTTTCTAGAATTATTCATTAAATTTAATAAATACAAAATATATATAAACTGGGAGTTATGACAACTAATATGCCAGCCATTTGCGAAGTAGTAGACCCTGCATTACAATAAATGATGCACTGAATGCGTGTTGATTTATATGAAAGTTAAATTATTAAAGAAAGTAAATATTAATGAAAATTTGACACGCATTCATTGTTTTAAGCGATCATAGATTTAAACTTTGAAAATTGAAATAATTATGAGCATGCAATAATTAAATAATAACTATAGATAGAAATGTAGATTATAGAAATACGCACCCAAGACAGAATGAGGTAAGCTAGATTAGTAGAGAAATTTACACATTAAGTTAATTACTCAGTTTTAGTTATACAAGTGATAGTTTTTACATTTTATAAATTTAGATAAGTAATATGAAGAATAGCTATAGCAGATTATTAGAGTACACTAGAGTTTGAACACAGATAGGTACCTGTTTTATAAGAAGTTTTCCGAGTCCATTGGTTAAGTAGCAAAAAGTTCACGAGTGGCAATTCTTTCTTGTATTAAGATATTCATTTAATTTCATGGCAGCAGCAGCTTTCTCATTTATTTCAGGCAACAGATCTTCATGGTGGATTTATGACGGGCAATGGAAAGTTCAGCATCCGACAGGCCATCTCCCGGTGGAGAATAATCTAGGTGCTTTACTCGGTCATACCTTGGCAGGAACAAATTATTTTTATATTTTTGGAGACTCTCAGTGATCGAGAGCAAAGCTAAAGTTTAAGTGAATGTCTCCAGCAAGTCTAAGATGGCCTCTTTTTTTATCTTGATCTTTCACATTTTTGTTAAGATATTTTTAGGTTCTACTTAATCTGCCCTGAGGATAATCAATGCATTTAGTTGGTTTTTAATTAAAGAAAGCTGCCATTCTATTGTTTACATTTTACATTTACTAATTAATTTTGGGGAATTTTTCTTTAATTAATCTATTATCTATCACTGACCGATGCTTTTAAATTTCAAAAACAAAAAGGGAACATAAGATTATTTTAACTTTTAATTAAATATTACATCAGATATTTTTAGAATTATTTTTAAACGAAATTTAAACAAAGCAATAAATATGAACTTTATAATGCAAAATAAATGATTAAAATTATACATTTTTATATAACTAAAAGAAATCTAAATTATATTATTTTATCCCTATTTATTGCCTTTAATTTGAGATTGAAATGTGTGCATGTTTATGCTGAATTCTACATATATTTACACATTTTTAATATTGTTACACACACAATTCGATATCAAAAAGTTTAAATTTGGGCGGGATAGACCGGTCAGTGAGAGACGACAGAAAAAGGTGAAACTTAAGATTTGAATACGAATCTTACTGTTTCAATACAGAGTTTGATATTAATAGGGATTATTCTAGTAAACAACATTTAAAGGGTCTAACATTAATTAATACAGGGGCAATCCCTAAACGTTTTTCTAGACGTCTAAATAATAAGCAGGTTATAAGTAATTGACAAACATTACATAGTACATCGTTTCTTAAACTTAGGAAATTATATGATAAATTAGTTAGATATAGACAACATATTAGTAATTTTGCATATTTTATTAACAATAACATAACTCCTAAAGGCCTCAGAATAAAAATTATTGCTAACATAGACCAATTTCCTAGGGAACATGCAATTAAATGGGATAATACAATAAGAGAAGCATATGTTGCATTAATACATATTTTGAAAGATG